>JAFBJU010001256.1:164533-521382 GCA_016785305.1 Colistium nudipinnis
GAGAGAGAGAGAGAGAGACAGAGAGAGAGAGAGAGAGAGAGAGAGAGTGCGAGAAAGAGCGCGCAAGAGAGAGAGTGCGAGAAAGAGCGCGAGAGAGAGAGAGCGAGAGAGAGAGTGAGAGGGAAAATGAGAAACGCTGGATATGGAAAGATACTTTTTTTTAATGTTTAATTCACCTCACTCGTCCACCACTACAAACTGAAATTCGTCTAATTTTATTCAATTAGAAACGTCTCTCCACTTTTCCTCCTTCCCAACTCATCCGCCGGCACATAAGCACGTTAAAGGGCACCCAGAAGTTCAGCGACAGAGTGAGAAGCGATGATTTACAAAGGCGTAAAAATCGGGCCGAAAAAAAAGTTGGTCTGTGTGCATCCACTTGTCTAATTAAAACACTAAAAAATATTTATTCAAAAGGACCTCTTTTTGAATTGGCTCCTCGCTTAAAGGCAAACACCAGGAAGTCCCGACGGGTTCCGGCCAAGGAATAGGTGTAATGAGTCCTGCTGCCTTTAGGAGCTTGTAACAATAAAAGAACCAGTAAATTAGATGAAGTATTATTGGAAACTTTTAGTGTCTCATGTTGGCCACTAGAGCTCTTACAGGGGCTTAAGGATTTTTCCCCCCACTTTCACTGGCTGTGTAATTGTGAGGAGACAAAAGAATATATGGACTGAGCATTGAGGGAGCACTGGCCTTCAAAATCCCACATCAGCTAAACAGCCGGGGGTATGATGATAAAAATACCCTGAGGACTCTCATTACATGGCATTACAAGGCAGGTATCTCAAACAATGAGGTGGGGTCTTCAAAGTATATTTTCTATTTATTATAAAGCATTATTGTGCATTTATTTTAATGTATTTTTAAGTCAAACACTGGTCAAAAGAAAGGCTGTTGTGTCACTGTTTGTTTTGTTTTTTGTCTGCAAGACATGAGATGGAGGAAGGATGGAAAAAAGGAGGGAAAATAAAGGAATAAAAAAAATAAAAGAAAAAAAACTTGACACAGTGCTGAGCTCATTTATTGAGTTGATCTAATCAATGAGTTCAGCCACGGCCACCAGTGGACACAAAACTGAGAACAGTGAAGATGTAAACAAACACAAACGCTCTACAACGTACACCACAAACAAACGCACGGCGAGGTGTGTGTGTGTGTGTGTGTGTGTGTGTGCGCGCCTGCGTGTGGGTGTGCGAAGCCTTTGGACTCACCTGTGAGCACAGCCTTGGCGGAGGGCTCGGACAGGTCCAGCGCCGACTTGCCGTCGGTGTTGCGGATGTTGGGGTCGGCTCCGTGCTGCAGCAACACTGTACAACAACAGGGCAGACACAGACAGTAGCTGAGCTCCTGGACCGACACACAAACCCCGCGACACACTCCCAGTCCTCCTCCTGGACCTCCTCCTCCCCCTGCACCTCCTCCTTCTGCCCCCGCTGCCACCAAACCACATCCCGCTTCGTAAGCTGCCCTCCCTGGACCTCCGTCTCCCTCCCCTCCTCCTCCTCCTCCTAAGGTGGTGGCGGCCAGCTCTCCAGGAAGCCACTCTCCTCCTCCTCCTTCTCCTCCTCCTCCTCCTCCAGCTGCTCCTCCTCTGTTGCTAGCGCTGCTCCTGGCTGCCCTGCGAGCCACGCTGCTGATGTAAACAGACATGCCACAACACCAGCAGCAGCACCAAAAACTGCTTCGCTCGCAGAAAGAGGGGGGCTCAACGTGACCGGCTCCCAAAACAACACAGCTCCACGTCCATGGACGAGGGAGAAGGAGATAAATGAGAGCGGGTGAGGAGGAGAAGAGACCAGGAGAGAGGAGAGGAGAGGAGACGCGGGCGGGCGGTGCGAGAGTAGAGACTCTCGCCTCTCCGACTGAGCGAGCGATGTAGCGCAGAGCCAGAGGAGTGAGGAGAGGAGAGGAGGGGGAGAAGGTTGGGATGGTGTGGAGGAGGAGGGGGTGAGAGTCGGAGAGGATGGGAGAGGGCGATAAAAGAAGGGAGGAGGACTCATGCGTCTATTCCAAACAGGTATGAGCTGAATTACAAACTGTGCCCTGGCTTATTTTTTTTATTTTTTCTCCCATCTAACCGCTCCTCTGAGGGCACTAATGTCACCACCGTGCCACCTCACCCTCCACACACACACACACACACACAACCCGCTGTGATTGCATCTTGGTGCACATGCCCTTTCACTCACATAGACACTTCAGACAACACACATCGCTGTAACACAACAAGGGGAAGATAACCACGCATATGTGTGTGTGTGTGTGTGTGTGTGTGTGTGTGTCTGTCTGTGCCAGCATCGACGCACACCTTAATCACCCCCTCGCCTCTCAACACAGATATGATTTAGATCAATCCCTCACTCACGCACGCACGCACGCACGCACGCACACACACACACACACACACACACACACACACACACACATCCAGCTTGCCCTCTTTCTCTCTTATAGATCACACACACGATGACACCCGGCAGTGATTGATTATGAGCTACGTCCAGATACAGAGGGAAGCATTACATTCTGGCATTTCCTGGGATTTCGGGGCTTCTCTGTAGGATTGGTGCACTAGAACAATAACAATAATTGGAATATCACTTAAAGCAATATGACAAAAGATGAATATATATATATAAATATAAGTATTATGCTTTTATGCAGGCATGGTGAGATATGTTGTTGTTTCAAATGTTCTACCTCAGATCTTTTTTTTTTTTACTCAGAACTACAATCAGTCATTAGTAGTGGAAAGAAATAATGATCTGAAATTTACTTTGATAATTATTCTCATATTATTTCCATCATGAATATATTTTTGTCCATATTGCAGTGTGCTACATGTCCTTAACAACCTTAACAAACTAAATCCCCCTTTTTTTTTTTTGGAAAGGATTACTTTTCAGGACAATCTTATGTGAAATGAAATGTGTACGTGCCTCAAAATAACGAGGCAAAATGTGGATTAAAATAAAACCACATTATGGGTAAAAAGGGCAGCTGAAGACATAAAGCAGCAGACAACAGCCGTCAAACTGCAGGCGGCTGCAGCCCTGACACTTTCCGCAGCTGCTTCACAGATGTGATAAAGAATGAGTTTGGCTTTTAGTTGGTCCACATTTACATTTTTGTATTTTTTTTGTGATATTTTGCATAAGTTAACATTAGGCAAAGAGGAAGACGCTGACACGGCAGGCAGTCAACCCCTGCACCTCACATAATTAGGATAAGGAACTCCTTTTTCACCAAAAGTTAAATCTGAGCAGAGCTGCAGAGAATTTCGCCCGGCAACAATAAAATGTTTTACACTTAAAACCCTTAAAAACGATTGTTTACACCGGGAGGCCATAACAACTCCTGCTTTTCGCTTCTCAGATGTAAGAATAATATGAAAATATTTATACATTTCATTATAAGCTTTTTTTTTCTCATTCACAGAATAAATCCATATGTTAGCTACACCGCCTCTCCTTTGAGGGTCACAGAGGAGGTGATGATGATTAATCAGACAGAAATGAATAAAAACGGATTCATTAAATAATAATAATAATAATAATAATAATAATAATAATAATAATAATAATAATAATAATAATAATAATAATAATAATAATAATAATAATAATAAATTCTAAAAACAGGGTTTGAAGGTATAGGGGTTCCATGTCATCAACATTAATGCCTCATCTTGTTATGTCATGTTAATGTTGATGAGATGACATTTAGTAGGTTATAGTCAAATTTAACCGAGGAGAACCGAGGAGGCAGTTAAACCGGCTCCCAATTTATTCAGGGCCAATAGAACGTCTGCGTTCAGATTTCAAAGATCATCTTATCCCAAGTTCGCTGATGAGATTTTCCTCTGACCCTTCAGCTCAAGGCGAAGCAGGTCAAGTCCTGACATTAAATGTCCACTCAGCATCCATCGCGCTGAGCCGCAGTTACAGACATATCAGAGTCTCCAAATCTCCAAACTGGCAGAATGACAGCTGACCCAACCCGTCCAATAAACAAGCCACTGAGGGCTCATGTAACTTTTGTGGACACGCGTTAGTATGCTGGGGGCAAACAAAATATTAAAGTGCAACGAAGTCAGTTATTCTCCCCCAGATCACCACAAACGAGACAAACTTAAGTTGGAATGACAGGTTTAGTTCCGTTGGAGCGATTTTACCTCAAACTAAATGTTCGGGCACTGAAATTGTCTGGGAACTACTCAAATGCCATTCGGAATGGGTGTGTACACCACAGTTGGAGTAGGAAAGAAATGTGCATTTTCATGTTTAAAGGCCTTGTTTACATTTGAGAAAGAAAAAACTGACTAAAGCATTTTCTTAAATGTTATACAGTAACTAATATGAAGTACTGAACTGTTAGATAATACTTTATTTGCACAGGCAAGTCAAATAAATGTTTCCAATTATAGTATGGTATGGAAATGAGATTTGCAGAATTAACAATATAGATCATCTATAAAGGCAGACTTTAAGCCTGCCTTGTGTTATGTCAGTTTTCTTGAGATAACTTAGAGCAATGTACGATTTTTGCTTCAGTCAAGGATTCTCACATCCAGGACTTTAAAAATAAACCACAAGTGGAAATGCATATTGCAATTTCTCTTTGTGCCAGAGGGCAGCGGCCAGAGTATAAGAGCAGTGACCGTGTCAGCTTTTCAAATTATCCCCCAAATTGGAAAAGTGACTTGAAAATATTTACCACTTGAACCGGTAGAATATAGAACATATTTATCATCTTCATGCTTCACCAAATCCTATTAAACTGTATTTTGACGAGGTGGGAGTGCAGCAACACGGCGGCTCAAAGTCTACTGGGCCAATCAGAGCAGTGTATAACGATTCGAGTAAAAGGTGGCTCTCTGAACAATTACTTGAGTGTTTGGAGAAACCCTGGCAGCTGACACATCCTCTGCATGACCTGCTACTTTCAAAGCCTGGCCATTCTGACTCACAGACAATGGGCCTCAAGCAAGAATATTTTGAGATTCTAATCCCTAATCTCTGTGGGAGGTGTTAAAATTCATGTTTTTAAAAACATAATAAATAATAATAAATTAAGTTTTAAGTAAGTTTTTAGTGGCATTAGAGGATCTGAAATAGTACAAAAACATTAAAATAGCTGCCACTAATATATTTTAATTTTGGCAATGTACTTTGACGGAAATATATGTTTTAAATCAAGTTAAGAAGCTAGAAAACACATTTTCAAAGGCAAATTGGTCAATGACTTTGACGTGAGGCCTTCCAAATGCAGAAAATTATAGGAAATTGTAAAAAATATTGGAAAATAATTTATAAAACAGGTTTTATAGTACTATATTTAATCACCAAATTCATTCTTCATCAAAAGTCAGATTTTTTTTTTCCTGCTGTGAATTTCATTCAACCCTCTGGGGAAAATATAATTGAATTTGTGAAAGCTACAAATTCTCTGTGATTACTTCTTTTGTTCAACTTAGGAATAAGTATATACATTACTTTCTTTCATGACCTCCATTGATGGCGTTCAACAAGCCGCTGCGGAGCTTTAAAACAAACGATTTTGAAAGGTACCTGGCAAGTATTTTGCTGCGATTTGGGTGTCACTCTAAATGATTTGCAAAGCAACCAGCGGCTCGACACAAAAAGGAAATCTGTGCAAAGTGATGATGAGAGCACCAAAGAGCCCCCTGCTGCAAGTGCAGTCCTTCAGGGCCCAGACATTATGCAGCAGGTGTGGCAGAAATAAAAAATGTCTGAGGCAACTTTCCCCTTCCTGTTGCTCTCAGCTGAGCACAGTGACCCTGAGTATCGATGAAGCCTTGTGTTCGTATTTTTATGGTGGAGTCATATTGAGCGATGCCTTTCCATTTCAGATCATAAAGATCAGCCTCCAGCTGCCCACTCAAGCGTTTTTTGTTCATGCTGAGATGCATCTTGTCTACTTCAGGGATCAAACACATGGCCTCCCTCTATTCTTCAGATCACGTTCCTGATGCTCTCCTTGAACTGAGCCTGTGGCTTCCCCCCCTTTTTTTTATTAAAACTGCATTGCTGGGTGCTCATATATTGCAGGACAAAGAAATCAATGCTCTTTTGTCCCCTGTGTGGGCTCAAGAATAAGCACCAACACAGCCACAGCAATGTATGGCTTATTTGCTGCTTTATACTAAATGGAAAATAACAGCATAGAGGGTGGTTTATTATGGTGACTAAAATGACCCTGTGATTATAAAGAACTCGGGGTTTTGCGACTTTGCAGAGGTAGGGGGCAGAGGCGTTAAAAACGAATGGCACGTCAAAACCAATACAAAATCGAAAATAAATGCAAAAGCACAAAAACAACAAGTCTCCTCAATGTTCTTTCATATACTGAACCATGCACATAGAATTTCAAAAGTTCAAACATTCTTACCTATGCAGACGTCGATCTTGCCCTTGATGGCAGCTTCGTGTAGCGGCGTGTAGTTCCAGTTATCTCGAGCATTGGGGTCGGCTCCCTGACATAGCAACAGGGACACCACCTGAAAACAACAGACACAGGACATTCACACTTACCATTGTTTTTGCCAAGAACCATCAAACCCCCAATGCATATTTTCCAGAGGGTGTTTTTTTTTGTTGTTTTTTTTACCCCTGTTCCGGTATGAAAACCTTAATAACACAATAAACAGTGACACTGGGCCACATTGGTTTAGTTAACTCCAAAAGAAGTTCAGATAACACCAATTGAGGATTGGGTAATCTGATTACATTGGGCACAAAACTTAACCCTAAAAACAATTTTACAAGTTCAAACAAGGTATGGAGTTAAAATGCATAGACTCAATGCAGACAGAAGCGTCCACATAATTGTACATTTTTCCGCACAGGCTTTCTGAGACCTTTTTACTTTCAACTGTCATCTACTCCACAGTTGTTTGAAGTCTTCAAAATGCACTTAAACCCAAGAAAAAACACAAAAGCAAGACGTTCGGCCGCGTTGTTGCTGAGAGATCGGTTTCACTTTGGAGTGTTTTTGCTCTCATCCCACTCCTAATCGTCACTGTGAGCACACAGCAGCACATCACTTCTCTGACGATGTTGTTAAGTGCTCTCCAACAAAGCCTCTGAAAACATGGGATACTGGAAACACTTGTCTGATCACTGTGGGTAATGGTCAGCTGGATGAACAAAGCTTGCCTACATCTGTCACAGATAATCCACAGCCTCATCAGGAAAGAGGGGGCAGAATAAAAAATTAAAAAAAATGAAAATGAATGTTCGGTTTTTGTCATAACATCAGGCAGCAGGAGCAGATTAGTTTAAATTACATTTGGATTGTATAATCCATTTTTTTGCTTTCTCTCTGGCTTTGTCTCAAATATGACAATGCGGTGGAACAACTGTGACAAAATAAACCCCTCCTGAACACACAACACGCCACAATCAATGAACTACAGTATGTCCCTCTGAAAAGTTTCACATCTCACCTCAGAGTGACCAAAAGAGCAGGCATTGTGGAGCGGGATCAGACCGCCGTCGTCCCGGGCGTGCACGTTCGCCCCGGTCTGAAGTAAGTGGTCCACCACGTCTCTGCGTCCAAAACCTGGAAACATAAAATACATGACATTCAATTTAAAAAGTTTTTTAACATCGTCTATTATTCCAGATTTGTTTTGCTTTCATCTTTGTCTTTGGATTCTAATGTTATGTTTTACGTGTTGCAGCTGTTTGGAAAAGCACTGTGTTCAAGTGAGGTTTGTTACATTCTCACTAAAAACATGTGGTGGGTGAATCTGTGTTTGTTTAAGAAGCTGAGGATTAGGAAGGTCAAATATGGAAAACAGCTGTTTGTGTGTTCTATTCATTCTTTTTCTACAATAACAGTTTACTCTACATTTGGAAAAGCCTTAACTTCAATTGTGTTACATACCAAATGCAATGTGACATTCATAAATAAGTCTGAGCTGCTTTTCTTTCTGAACTTTCTGAGCTCACTTTACAGGCTGGAAATAAAAAATCTGTGCAAACGTGTTGCAGACATAAGGTTTCAAAAGAAAGGTTTGAGTTAAGTTAAAGTTTACAGCTGTGAAACACTATCATTTAAGCACATGAGTATATCCAGATGTTTATGGTTTTCAAACCCTCTTTTGTCCATACATCAACCGTCTAATGACTCTGAAAATTACACAGTGAAGATTTGAAGGCAAATACTAAAAGACACCAAGTTTCCGAGGAACAATATTTCCCTATATTTATTACTTATACATGTACTGTTTTTGAGAATGATGTGATAAGAGCCGTTTTCTTTTTGACACTTTTTTAACTCTTACATCCCGAAAAGCTTAAGTAAAACCACGGTTAACACGTTGAAGAGTGTATCGTCTCCCAGCCCTTGAAAATTACGCTTTATTTCGTTTTAATTGTTACTTTATTATATTTTTACCTGCAGCGAAGTGAAGGGGTGTGGATTTGCGTCCTGCCATGTCTTTAGCGTTCACGTTCACCGCGTCCACGAGCCTCTTCACCCGGGAGACGTCGCCGTTCCGACAGGCTTCAAACAGCTCCCTAAACGCCCCGTTAGCTCCACCACCTCCACTGCTGCTGCTGCTGCCGCCGCTGCTACCCGGGCCCACGCTGCCCGACTCCGGCGTGGAGGCGGCGCTGGCCCCGCTGCCCTCGGTGGTGGTCGGGGAGCTAGCACCGCTGTTGCTGCCGGTGCTGCTACTAGTACTGGTAGTGGTGGTAAGGGCCAGAGATGGAGAGCTGGCGGGGGGAGAGGCCGGAGATGCCTCGCCGTCAGCCTCGCTGTCGATCCCGGATCCGCGGGGTAGCGGAGCACCATCGTCGGCGGACGCCGGTGGGGAGGCAGCAGCAAGTGTGGCCGGGAGAGAGGTGCTGCGTGGCGGGGAGGAGAGCGAGGAGCTCGGCTGCTGCTGCTGAGAGGAGCGACGAGGCGTCGCCATTTTCCCAACACAACAGTCCCCAGTAGCAACAACAACACTGATGACGACTTCCTGCCAGGAAAACCCAACTTCCGCCCCGCCGCTCCGTGATTACACATGTGGGATTAATTTCCCTTCATAGCAGATTATGAGTGTGATGATAGACTAAATATTTGAAACTAAATGGTGAATGTTATTTAATTATCTATTGTGTACATGTCTGATAGAATGTAACTGTGTTTTTTATTTGCGTTTCCCAATATTTAAATTAAAATGAAAAAAATGTAAAAATGGTTCTGTATTTTTAGGATGTCACAATTATTTTGTTAGTTAGTTCAAACATTGTTTTGTCGTTGCGTCACATTGTTTCACAACTCATAATTAATAATAACGAAAATGACTGATCGTCGATCAGAATCATTAAAGCACTGCACAACGTAAGATATACAGCAATGCTGCCATCTAGTGGACATATTTAGTAAATACAACCTTTCCATGAAAACACTGAGCCCTCAACAGACACTGACCAACAAGTCAACACAAGTCAGCAATCAACACAAAACTATAGTTCATATAGTAATATTACATAATTTCAGTATGCACCTAATAATACCAAAATAAATTCGTGTTTTGTCTTACGTATATTGTACAATGTTTATTGTGCAACAGGTAACATATGACCTACAGACACTTTCCTACAAACCGATCATCTCATTACATCCGACACTTCAGCTTATGTAAAGGATTTAAAAATAAACCTGTGATGTCAGAGGTTGAGTATGCACAGTTCTGCCTGGTCGGTTGGTTGGTTGGTTGACATACCTCTCATACCTCTGCCATTAGTCGTTTGTGTAACAAAGTTTAAACCCGAAGAACCAATCAAATCAAGTTTCTCATTTAAAATTCGATCGTGTAATTAAAAAATGAAAAATTAATAAAAAATACGTTTGTTAGCTTTTTACTTTCCATACACATGTTTTGCTGTGGGACTGAAGATGATGGAAGGGACAGTTTCACTCTGACCTCACTTTCAGGGCCGTTAAACTGGATGATGTCAGGAGAGTTGTTCACAGCATCAATGAGCACCACCACCTACGTCCTGGAAAGAAAGGAGCCATGTTTTTGAATGGTCAGCTGTTAGGCCATTAACTGACTGATGGGAGAGGAAACCCAGAGGGCAGGAGACGTCAGAAAGAGAGAGAGAAAGAGAGACAGGAAAAATAAACACAGGACAGTAGAAGAGAAGAGGAGTGACAGCAGAGACAAAGAGGCAGGATGGTATCTGAGCCGTCGTCAATAGTTTCCTGCAGAACTACATTCTTATCAAAAGCGTTTCCCACACAGTTTCAAATCTCTGGGCTTGTTCAACTATAAACCTGACACTCCAAAACAAGAAAGCATGATTTCTGCAGCAGTAACGCTCATATATGTCTATTTAATAACAGATATTAAAGGGTTCATGAATTCATATATACTATAAATATCTATGATTGTGCTGTGGTAATGCAATAACCAAACCAACCCGTTCACTAACGTTTATATATGTTGTTTTCTTATTGAAAAAACGTAATAAAGCCCAATCCTCTCGAAACTTCTCTATAACATGTTTATTTTTTGGTTTCTTGGATTTTGTTTGACAGTGTGCAGATACTCGGTGACTGCTTGAACAACTTAATATCCTAAAACTAAAGGCCCAATAAATAAGAAAAAGAACGGCACAAGAATGAAATGTGGGTAAATACAGAGGTATCTTGAAACTGGAGCCAGCTGACGATACCGGAGCGACCATGGTCACAGAGGCCTCGAAAGGTGAGTGCTTTTTTTCGTTTCACATAGATGATCTAATTTTGCGTGATAAACCACAAAGATCGAAACTCTGCTCTCTGTCTGTGCAGCTGGAGTTGAAGATGAAAAGCCGTAGCACGGTTGCGTACGGCGCGCCACACCTGTGCCATTTGGAGACAGGTGAGACCGGAGCCCCGCCCACCGGCCGGTTTCAGTCCGACTTGTTTTTTTGAGAGCAGCTGTTTGTCAAAATTCGGTCACTGGTCTTTGAATGTCTCACTCAGCTTGGTATTGAGGACGCGCACACACCACTTTTCAGCATCAGAAGAAGGAGAAGAAGAAGAAGACACCATGCCGAGGCGATCAGCGGACGAATGGATCCGGTTGTCCCTGCGCACCCCAGGCATCCTGATCTTCGGGATGGTCCTGTCTCCATGTGGCTGGATTCTGAACCTCACCTCCACCGTGGCCCCGAGCTGGAGGACCCTGCACAACATCCCCAACACCCCGGACAGCGAGTACATCGAGCAGGGCATCTGGGACATCTGCAGGACCACCACGTCCACGCCGAGGTCCGAGTGCGGCCTGGATGACACCACCTACTTCGGAAACCAGATCATCGAAGTCGCACAGGGTCTGATGGTGGCCTCGCTGGTGGTGTCCGTGATCGCGCTGTGCGTGGCCATCCCGGGGGTCCGCTGCTGGAAGGACAGACCCAACTGGACGGCCGCCAGCTTGGGCGGGCTGCTGTTCTTCCTCTCCGGGGTCATGACCATCATCCCCATCGCCTGGTACACGCACATCATCGACGAGGTCTCCACCGTGTCGCCGCTGATAGACGTGCGCGTGGGCTACTGCATCGTGCTGGGCTACATCGGCGGCATATTCCAGGTGCTCGGGGGCTTCGTCATGTTCATCGGCATCTGCAGATGCTGCGGCGGGAAGAACCGCGGGGAGAGGCGCGTGGAGGACGTCATGGCCCCCCGGTTCAGCCAGAAGCCGCCGCCGAGGCCCGTGGCCGTGCCGAGCATCAACAGCAGCGTGCCTTACTCCAAGGACTCCATGGATGACGATGTGTCCTTCCCCCGGGCCAAGAGCCCCGCGCCCCGCTCGGTCAACACCTCGTACAACGGCAGGCCCTACGATGTGGACTTGTGAGAGAGTGAGAGAGAGAGAGTGTGTGGGTGAGAGAGAGAGTAGCATCCATCAATCCACATCTGGACACAGAGAAGAGAGAGAAACAAAGGACAACAACTTTACAACATGCGTTTCTAAAAAAAAAAAAAAAAAAATCCCAAAAAGAAGGGGTGGTAAAGATACAATCAGATTATAAATCTGTTTCTATGTAGTAAAACAAATGCCTATTATAGCATTATAAATACCACCAAGTCATTTTTAAAGTCACCATACACTCAATGCTGACTGATTATCTGGAAACCATACATTGTATTTTAGTGGTATCAAGAGATCAAATACCTTATACATATATATATATATATACATATGATGAAATAGCGTTAACTTTATAAAAAATCCCTCTGATTATTATAGTGTTTCATCAGTAGAAAATTTACACCAGAAAGCATACATCTATAAAATAACAGTATGTTCAATTTTTGTTTTTGGAGTGAGGAGCCATGGCTGCACTTAAATGTGGCTCCAGGTGAGACTCATTTGGGCTTAGTTAGATTCTAATTTTACAGCATCATAGGCCGGTAGATTACAGACGTGTGTCTCAAGCAAAGGTGGAGATGTTATGAATATATCACAAGGAATTTCGGGAAGTGAAGGATTCTGTCAAAAAAAAACTTTAACAGTGAACCATGAAGAGAAAAGATCTACAACCTGAAGAAAACCGTAGAGCCTGAAGAAGCTTCAACATTGTCCTGTGTTCGTTGGCCAATGCATCTTTTATTTTGATGTAAATACTGTAATCTTTATGCACTTTAAAATATTTTTTTCCAACCTGTGGAGTAGCCTCCCGAACTGATCAATCGCTTTGTGATACGAGTGCTGTTCATTAAAAGCTAACTGTGTTTCTGAATAACTCGCGTCTCTTTTCTTAACACGATTCTTCTCCTTTGGCAAGTAAAGTAAATATAGATTTTAAAAAGACGTAAAAAAAAAAAAGAGACAAGACATGTTGATTTTGGCTCCGCTGGTTGTGCTGCAGGGAACGCACACACATGCAAACACATCACATTTACAGCACAGGAAAGTAAATTGTATTTGTAGAGATGCAAAGTTGCTTAACATATTTGTACAATGGGACATTTTCCTGCTCAGCCGCCCCTGTAAAGATTCACATGTGAGGCAAAAGGGGGAAGAAGACGACATTAGGAACATTATTATTCAAACGGGCCTGCTCACTTTGAACCACATAGAGTGTACAGACAACATGGCCCGACCGGTTTCAGGAGGCCGCTCTCTTTGAGCGACTTGTCGGACAACATTGCTTCTAGTGTTTAAACTGGCAAATCTCCCACAAGGCCACACTGTAGTCAACAATGGCGCCTCAGCCTGGCGAGTCCTTTGTCGTTAAACTGGACTCCGGGGAACCGTGATGCCTTTTTCTGCTAAAGTACACGATTTTGAGTTGGGATGGCGCGATCCAAAGTCCCAACTGTCTGTAAAACTGTGACATGCATAAAAATGCAGTGGCTCATAATTAGATGGACAACATGGGTGTGGTGACGGTAAATTTTGCATTCAGCTAGTGATAACCCATCATTAACTACTATATCCTATTGCTCCAGATAGTCTTCAAATATTTCCTGATAAAACTATATTAAGCCCCATGGCACATAAACAAAACATTATTCATTCTCACGGTGTAATCATCATCAATGTCCTTTTGCTACTGGGAGATTTTCTTTTTTGTAAACATGGAAAGTCAAACGAAAGAAAGATCGTTTAAACAGGCTCATGTTTTCTCACGTCAACACACACAAACCTAACCTATAACCTCTGACCTGTTGCAGATCAAAAGAAAACGAAGCTTGACATGTAAGTTAAGACATTTTTTATTTGTTTTTATTTTGTGGTTCGTTATCAATCGCTTGGATTTTTTTGCGTTTCAAATCGAAAGCTGGAGAGTTGTATACACATGATTTGCAATATAAATACATCTGCCCCAACTTAATCAAGATATTAAAGTGCAGAAGCCTGCCCCTCTGCCTATGTGACTGAGAAATGCAATGTAAATGCATCAAAAGAACAGGTATGCTGGAAAACGGCAGAACCTTGGTACTGGTACTGGAATAAAATCACAAAAGATCGAAAACATATCAGTCGACAATAACAAAAGAAACTAAAACAAATAAGGAAATCTATTTATAGAGAATAATTAAAACAACATAGCCTGGCTTATGTTTTCCTTTTCTTAGGTGCCAAACATCTGTTTCATGAGAGGAATTTTAAAATGAAGTAAAACAGGATCTGAGAAGGTGTGTGCACACATTTTGGTTGGGCTTGGGGTTGCATGTTCATTTTTCCATTCTGGCTGAACAGCATTTCCTCTCAGTCAGTGCATGTGAAAAACACTTTTTCCTCTCAGGAGCAGTGGTAATAATCCCTTGGTGAAGTTATGTCCTGTTATTAGATCAATATTAGGGGCCAGATTAGAGTCAGACTTCAAGAGGTTGTATGAGTAGTGACTAAAATCAAGTCATCGTTTCCTTTTGAGGAAAATGATGGTATTTATATCACCGGTGATGAAAATAAAATGCGGCAGATGGATGGCAAGTCCACAAAATCCATATCGACACAATGGACACAATGGAGCGCTTGTCAAACGCTGAATATGACTGTGGCCTTTCTTTTCCTTAGAAAAGTTATGTTTCCGACGTTCCTGCCTTGTTGTATTATGATGTATTGCAGTGTGAAAATAAAATTGTAATGTATTCATTTAAATTTCAACAGAAATTTCCCATAATATTAAAATGACACATCAGGTAAAAACGCATTGGTGTGTATGGAATGTTGCCATTTACTTTAGCAGGTATCACTTTAAAAACAGTACTCCATGGAGTGCGGATTCAGGAAGAACAACAATATACCGTAACAATTACAAAACTCATTAAAGAAATAAAGTAGTTTCTTTGCAATTGTAATTCTGACAAACAACTTCAAAGAAGAACAAAACACAGCTGGTGGCTGTCAGGCACAAAACCTGCCAGTCAGTAGTCTACAACAAAAAAAGGAAACAATCAAGTGATTACTTGATGACACATTAAGGACTAAACCTTATCGGATGACCAGTGATTGACATGATTTTAAGACATCAAGTAAGGCGGTTTATTTTTGTGGTTTGGTTTAAGCGAGAAAAACCACTTGAATGAGTTTCATAAAAGTGACATTTTATATGAAACATGTTTGAATTTGCAGTTTAGTTGCAAAAGGACATCGTTGACCCACATGGTCCCAAAATATAGTCATATAAGTCATTGTTCATTAGGACTCTAGTGTCATAAAATAATTTACGAATAAATCTATGTGTAAAAGACAATGGATTACAAGTCCAATACTTGTCGCTAAACATCAATAAAGAGTTTAAAACATAAATTTGATAAAAATATATAATGGCTCCGATGAGCAAATAGTGACAGGGACAAAACACAATTTCTAACACTACGATTTATGATCAGTCTAAAATATTTCAGTCCGCTAAATAATTCCTCAGACAGAGCCTGGAAATCCACCTTACAAAAAACCTCGGTGCCATTTGCTCTTAGTGGTCAGTGGTGCTTAAATGAAATGTTGAGTTTCCCACCATTAAAGTACGAGAAACATAGATACAGCAGTGAAGCCGTGTCACCATTAACTCCTAAAAGTGTCACCATCACTTCTGAGTCATCAGGGTGTGACTGACCCATCAGTCAAGTCTCTGACACACTAGCATTTATCTCAGTATTAGAGTTTCTGGAGTTTGGCGCGGTATACAAGTCACAGTGGCAGTCGAAAGTGAAGCATCATGGTAGAAAAGTACCTGATTCCAGAAAAATCATACTCGCGCAAACTGTGCCGTGAGCTCACTGCAGAGGGAAGAATGGTGTCACTGGCCACAAGTCGTAGTTAACCTGGTTGAGAATGAGATAATAATAATAATAATTATTTTTTTAAATTAAAGTGAAAGAAAAGTTTTAAATGGTTCCTGACCTAAAATCCACATTTAAAGGTACAGGGAATGTGTGACGTAAAGACAGAGCATGTGAATGATGTGGGTTGCATGAACAGTGTGCACATAAAATATATATCTATGTATTTGCGAGAAAAAAAAAAAAAAAGAAAGCACCAGCTAAGACTTATAAACAAAGAAATAAATTGCGGTTCAAGGGTTTTGTTATCAAGTGTCGCAGTTTACTTTTATGGTTATTTTTCTTCAAATATAAATCAATCAGTCAAATCAGTCTTGCCCATTTGGAATTGCATCATTTATGAGAGATGAATATTCCAGCTTTAATTTCCTTTCACTTTCCCCAAAACACACAACAATAAATAATTGCGGCCAGTTCCATACCTCAGATGGTTCCTGGAGATTTCTCCTCCTCATACAGCGAGATCATAGTGTTTCCTGTTGACAACACACAGGAAACCGATCATTATTAAATCATGAGAAGGTAATTGGGACGTGGCCGCCCGGTCTTGTGTCAACAGGGTGAAGACGCCACAGATTTACAAACGTGTTCTTGCGGGAACAGAGCGACCGCAGTTTAACACACATCCGCCAAATCACTGCACGCAGGAAAGACAGCCGACAATTCAGACGCACACTCTGACTGCCGATGAGTTCAGGTGCCTTTGTTTCTGTCCGTCATTTCCAGTTGTCTTCAAAAAACACTCATCATTCAAGATGGATGGCAAGTCCACAAAATCCATATCGACACAATGGACAGAATGGAGCGCTTGCCAAACGCTGGATATGACTGTGGCCTTTCTTTTCCTTAGAAATGTTATGTTATGATGTATTGCAGTGTGAAAATGAGTAGTTTATGAATAAAATTGTAATGTATTCATTTACATTTCAACAGAAATTTCCCAAAATATTAAAATGACACATCAGGTAAAAACGCATTGGTGTGTATGGAATGTTGCCATTTGCTTTAGCAGGTATCACTTTAAAAAAGGTACTCCATGGAATGCGGATTCAGGAAGAAGAACAATATACCGTAATCTTGTTTCCCCCCTACCTGTGTTTCTTCTTCTGTCTCTGCCGGACCTTGGCGAAGATGAAGGCGAGGATGAGGATGCCGAAGATGACGGCCAGCACGCTGAGCGTCAGCGGCAGACTCAGCGCCCCGTTCACCGTGTCCTCGCAGGCCTGGCCCTGGTAGCCCAGGTCACACTCGCACACCAGATTAAATCCACCGTCCAGAGGCGGCACACACACGCCGCGGCTGCTGCAGGTGATCTCCCCGCAGGTGGGCAGGCCTGGGTCGATGCCCCGGGCCAGGACGGAGGCCGGGGTGGTCATTGTCGAGAGTGGGTGGAAGGAGCAGAGGAAACACTGGAGTCCTCAGGGAATGGAAGGAGAATAGAAGAGGAGACGGGTTCAATGTATGGACACACCCTGAAACTCAATAGAAGGAAACATGACAAAGAGAATACACAATCCTGACCTAACATGGTGGGACCAGATTGTACAGGCCTAGTCGCACTGATCCAGCAGAAACGGATTTTAATGGCAAAACTATAAAAAAAAAGAAAAAGAAAAAAGGCCAAATTAACCTTATGATAAATACATTTTGTGCAGGATTCATCACATGACCACTTTTCTCTCTCACAGACGTTCCCACTAAAGAAATTCCTCAGCCCACACTGAGGACCACGAGCTGCTCGTCGTGCAGCGACCTGCCCTCAAACACATTTGACTTTAAAATCATCCCATACAAATGAACAAAAGATACGACAAACCACAACAGCCTGCAGGCACATGATGGTTTAACTCTGCAAATCTGCACTCATCGACGTTAAAAAAAAACAACTAAAAAAAACATTTCAATATATTTATTTGTAATTTGTCTCTTCATCTGTAGCTGTACATGAAGCAGGATTCGTGACACAGAGAGCTGCTGTTTTGGATCGACTTCTATATTAAATAAATATGAACAGTGTTGACTGATATAAAGTAAATAAAGACTAAAGGACACGGGACACGAGTCACCTTAAAACGCAACGTGTCCATTTAACGGTGCGCATTTACGAAGAAAATTCATCAGTAATTTACTAACTTACTTAATAATAAGTATAGTATAAAAAATACATACCTATACAATAAATTCACAAAGTGGAGAAGCCACTACAAAGAGACGAGACCTATCCAAAGGTGAAGGTTAACATTTGAACAGGCTGTTATTCAGCCACATAAAGCATCTTGTTTTTCGGGTTTCCCACAATACAACAGCACAAGGTGGGCAAAAAAGCAAAAGAGCAAAAAACATCTACTCACAGTGTGATGAACGTAGTAGCCCCGGCGTCCTCAAATGTAGACTGAGGAGTCTAGGGTTCTCCAGGTGTTGGTTGTGTGTCCGTGTGAGCGAGTGTGCGTGCCTACGTGCAGCCCCTGGGGTCCTTACAACAAAAAAAAAAAAAGAAGAAATTTAAAGTTCCTCTTTCACAGAGGGGGATCACAATGGGAAGGAGGGAAGAGGAAGAAATGTGAAACCAATGAATGCCCGACCTGCTCTTCGCCATAAACACACAACATAAAATCCTCCACTCCTCCTCCTTGGTCTGCATCATCTTTCAATAGGCTTAGTCAAACACATGTGGTGACTTCGCATTTCCTAAGTGCAGTGAGATTTAGCAATAACATATTAACAAACACGCACGTTCACGCTCTCTTACACACACACACACTCACACCCGTACCTGAGGACTCACACCAAAAAACAAACGGTGTTTGAGCAAAACCCCCCCCCCCAAAAAAGAGAAGGCAAGTTGGAACAAGACTGAGATGCGTGTGCAACACGCTGCAGCTCATGCATTTGTTGCACAGTTGTGAAGAAATGCTTTTTAATGGTTATTTTGTATCACACATGGGTAGAAAAAACCCAAAAACATCTGATCTTACTCAAAGTAGTATTTCTCTGCAGGTTATGGCTCTATGATAATGCCAGTATGCTGCACAGCTGATTGAAGTGAAGGCCATAGGACATGTCATCATTTGGCAATATATTTTTGACAATTTTTTTTTTTTTACTGCAACAGGATGAGATGCCCTGTCAGAAAAATAATGAACACCAACTTCAAACTTTCCAAAAAAATAGGGAATATAGTTTGTTTTCATGACTGGAGCCACGTGAGTAAAAATGACACCATAAATAAGCTCAGGAGACTGCATTTGCATAAAAGAAACAGGACTCCCACGAGCGCATCACAACGAGCGTCGAAATGTCACATCTTGCCTACCCTCGGGGCATAAACTACAAAGATAATCAAGAAGACTGGCATTAGAACAAGAAACGTCGAGCATGACTCCAGGTAAGCGCGTGTAATCTGCGATAATGCACACAGCCCCACACCCACACATTTCGAGACGGAACTTTAGACCAGTAACCTCAAATCTGGCTCAAATAAGAGTGGAAGTAAAAGGACAAAGAGGCATTTAGTGCCAGCAATAATTCTCAGGAACAAGTTGCAGGCGGGGGAAGGAAGAGTTTGGTTGGGGGGGGGGGGGACTACAACGGCACAAGGAAGAGTTTGGTTGAAACTGGTTTCTGTTCACAACATGGAGAGCTGTGGTTAAAGCATCAAAGCCAACAGGCACACTAGTACTTAAAGGTGTAGCGTTGGCTTGGTATGCAGTATTTCTGTGAGTAGCCATCCACAGACATGTAGAGACACGCTGCGTCCTTCCACCCTGGACAGGTTTGAGTCTCACACGCACACGCACACACACACACACACACACACACACACACACACACAAACAGCGCAAGACAACACTAACGCACAGGCAATTATCCAATATGACAACACTTAAACAGTGTCATTACAGTAGGATTAAAAAGATAAACAGCAATAATTGGTGTTAAGTAACATGTGCAAGGATTAGACCTGGTGAAATATCGGTCTGGGATGGGAATGGATTTTTTTTTGGTTACATATGTTTTTTTTTGTCAACCCGATTATGTTGGATTGTTTTATGTCAATCAATCGACATTTCACCTGAGTGGGTGTTATGCTGCCCAGCTGTGCCATTCTTTCTATTCTACTGGTCTAAAAATCAGCCTGAGAAAAACTTTCCTCATCCAGAGAAAGAGATATTGAGAATATAATTTAAATCAGAGTCTGGTTATAAGTTCAATCTGGTAAGATGTTTATTCCATGAAATTTTGCATGAATGCAAGTCGCCGATATGACCTGCGATTTCACCTATTTAGGATGGAGTGTCTTTAATAAAAGTGCCGGGTTCTTAGCGTCCACTGGGGACTCCAGCTCCTGGAGAAAAA
Source organism: Colistium nudipinnis (assembly GCA_016785305.1). NCBI lineage: Eukaryota > Metazoa > Chordata > Actinopteri > Pleuronectiformes > Rhombosoleidae > Colistium > Colistium nudipinnis. Next base: position 184,697 of record JAFBJU010001256.1, read on the forward strand.
AAAGAAGAAGAAGAAGAAGAAGAGAAAAGATCAGAACATAAGTTACATAAAGAACAAGAAAAAGTCTGAGTTTTGAATTCGTCTCACTTACACTTTCAGGATCAACAAATTAACTTTAGCAGTTGCGTTCAAAAAAAAGTTCCATCAAAAGCCTTAAAATGGGGTGATGGATTCAAATATGTCAGCAATGCACAGGCTGTTCAAGCTGTCAAATTGAACAGGTGCTTTAGTAGTAGAACTGTTAATCCATTTTCATGCATTTCAATTCAGGACCCTCTTTTCTCGCTCAGCGCATTCACCTCCGAGTCGGAATCGGAGTGTTCACCAGGAAGGCCCATGTTGGCCATCAGCGTTTCCTTCTCAATGGACCGGCTTCTGATGGAGGCCCAGGCTCTCCTGATGAGGAACAAGATAAACCATTTAAATGTTTATTTCATACACAAGTCGCCAGTATGGCTCTCTCTGACAAAGTGGAAATCAGAAAAAATGTAAATAAAATAAAAAAGATGGTGCTAGATTATTTTCAATTTGTCGCCATCTTCACCTTTTAGAATAAATAAACGCAGCAGCCATGGACCCAGCGACCAGACAGAAGACTCCCAGGATGACGGGGCCGTGGCTCTGTCCACCTTCCGTCTCCTGGCAAAACTCTCCCCCGTACCCCGCCGAGCACTGGCAGCCGGTGGCTCCGCCCTCGGCGAGGCAGGTTCCGTGGCCGTGGCAGATTTGGAGGTCACAGGCTCCGAGGACAGAGTCTTTCTGGTTGTTAGGGTGCGCGGAGGATTTGGTTTTGGTCTTGAAAGAGTTGGTGTTTGGACCTGGAAAGAAAGTCAGTGTCATTATACAACAATAAAACAGCACATGTTAAAAAAATACAGAATAAAAATGCTTTTAATTTAGAACAACAACAATTTAGATTTCTAAGCAGAAGACACTCCGCAAAAAAACTAAACTGATTATACACATCTGTTGAGAGTTAAATTTGACTTGGGAAAACTTATTTTTATTTATTTTTTCTACATTGGGCAGAAAACTCACAGTCCTGTTCGTCAGACTCGTCCGGACAGTCCACATGTCCGTCGCAGATCTTACTGCCACTGATGCACCTGGATCCGTCCCAACAGGATTGTTCTGCGCCAGGGCAGCTGGGTAATGGGACACAGGAAGTGACGCTGGCGCTGTAGAAGGCCCGTCCACATTTACACGTCCGACCCCCAGGATGGGGCAGGCACAGGTGGGCACACTGGCCGTTGTTGTTGGAGCAGCCGTTAGTTCCTGGAGGAGATGGATAGAATAAAATAAAATCCAAAAGTCAGGATATTTATGTTCAGCAATTTAATTACTATGTATACAAATCAGGGCTCTCTGGCTTTGTGTAAAAAAAAAAAATCCCTGTTGGCACAGTGAGGACACACTGTGGCAACACCCAGACAATGTGTAATTTGTCAATGGATTATAGTGTGTGGTGAAAGAGCGCACCTGGCTTCAGCGATGTATTGCTCAAATATTTCACATCCATGTACGTTTGTGTCCTCAGCCCTGAATTTATGTGCATTCCATTGACCATATTTGGGATTTCCTTCAAGTCTGTGTTGCTTACACCACGAACTAGTAACAAAAATAAATTTTAACATATATCAACACATCTCAACCCTGCAGCATAGTCCGAGATAAATCCTTTCTCCTAATTTGGTTTTCATTTTATAATTTTGTATTATTAAGTGTTATATTTGAACTTCCTGTTCAAACTTCTCATGGCGAGAGGGAAACGTTTCATTTGGAAGTTGGTTAACGTTAAAGAGACAAGCTTTGCTTTCTCATTTATTTACACTACAAATCACAGGTGAAGAGAATAAGGAAACAGTGTGTGTGTGTGTGTGTGTGTGTGTGTGTGTGTTTAAAAGCTCTATTCATCATGGGCCTTTCCCACTGCAGCACGTACAGTAACCGTGATCTCCCCCCTCTCTTTCTCTCTCTCTCTCTTTCTCTCTCTCTCTCTTTCTGCAGATATCACATCACTCTATTCAAACCCAGACTAAATGAGTCTTTTCATTCTGCCCGGGGTGTCTGATAACACACTCTCTCTCTCGCTCTCTCTCTCGCTCTCTCTGCTGAGCAACAGAGAGCAGGGACAGAAATAAGTTTTGCTGCAAATATATATATACGTGTGCAGATGGTGCAATTTACTCCGATGACTAACCGACCGGTTTGACTTGAGCTTTAGAAACTCCAATGCTCAGTGCATGGCAAACCGATGAGCTGTCAAAGACTTACCGAACCGATGAAATGTCTTAACCCGAGGATTGCGGAATCGCCAATCGACCACAACAGAGCTGGTTCAAGCGGCACGTGAGATTTAGGCCGAGTCCCATGGTTTTCTTATTAACAGTTGAAAAATGCTGAGTCACCATCACCGGAGGAGCTTTCTACATTTCTGTAGACAGGGCTTTTTCGTTGTATTTATTTATACATTCTCTTAGCTATATAATCAACTTGTTCAGTTTTGAGTCTTTATTTAAATGTCCCTAAAAAAAAAATGCATTAGTATGCATGAAATGTGTCGCAGCCCGTTTTTGCAGCGGCAAGCTTTTTACTTTTCAGAACAAAGACACCAGATCCAATCACCCTAGTCTGTGTTTTGAGTCAGCTTTAAAATGAAATCACATTTTTTATTATTAACTGCGCTTCAAGTTCAGCTGGATGCTGCCCAAAGGCGATTCCACTGATCTTTGCTGAATGGCATGAGTCAGAGCCTGAAATACAGAAATAGCTCTTTTTTTGTGCCACCGTTTTGATTTTCGTCCTTGTTTGCACTTTCTGATGCTCTGAAGTTTTTTTTTTTATATATAAACATGATCCTGTCTTCCTGTTGCTTGTAGCATGTTTACATGCATACCTCCCTGTTGCAGGGTGCAGCCTTATAATTACCAAGTCTTCTTTATCTAAGTCACATTGTCATCCGGTCTCATATTTTATGCTGCTGTTATTGACCTTGATTTTTTATTTATTTTTTTAATAAAGAGACCAAGCTAATACTTACCAGCCTGGCTGTCGTTGCTGTAGGCTTTGACTTCCACCACGCTGGTCTTGGACTCAAACCACAGTTGTTTAGGCTGAATTCCGTCACTGTACCATAGCTTGGTTACATCTAACAATAGTTTAAAAAAACAAAAAACAAGGGAAGCATAAAATGTTAAAGCATGGAAAAAAAACACATTCATTTAGTTGAACTAATTATCTACAATATAAGATAAGCATGTGTTATAGGATTAGGTGTTATTAGGGAAATGTGCGAGTCCAAGGTGAGAGTGAATATCAAGATTTCAAAGAGAGGAGCGGTCTGATGGAGAGGAGAAATAGTGCCAGTGATTGGACACGTTTAAAGCTGTCCAACAGTGCAGAGTGCGAATCATTTCTTGACTGAATAATTTAAATGGTCACATTAGGCTCTGATGCCATCTGCTGCCTGAAGGGGAAGAAGACAAATGAAGTGAAGGTGAAGAAAGCAATTCCCCTCCAGTGGGACTGAACTGGTTATTGGAGGGAAAGAGAAGAAAAAAAAAAAAAAAGAGACGTAAAAACAAATAAACAAAAGGGTATCCTGACCTTTGTCCAGGGTGACCCAGAGCAGGAAGTTCTCTGTATGTGTGAAGGAGAGGAGCAGACCAAGGCCTGATTTGTACTGTTTATAGCCGGATCCATCCACTCCAATAGAGCTGATTACTCCTTCACCTGAGAAAAGGTAAAAAAAAAAAGGTAGGAACAGAAGTGAAGTCATCAGTGGACGAGATTTTATTTTCTTCCGTACCCGTGTCGGCCCAGTAGATCACGGCTCCTTTGTTCGAGAAGACCAGCGAGTTGGGGATGCTGGATTTGCGCCACACCACGGCTTTGCTGCGGCCGTCCATCCAGGCACAGACCACTTCATTCTGGGTCTTATCGCCCTCCACCACTATCCCTGTGTAGCAGAGGCGTCCCGAGAGGGGGTGCAGCGCGATGGACGTGGTGCCCTGAAACAGGAGAAACATTCTCTGTAGTATATAAGGCTGTTGGACAATAAAAAGTGAAGAAGCTCCGAAGAAAAATCACCAGTGTGGGGGGGGAAACTACCCAAGCGAAAAAGAAGAAATTAAACGAGTGTCAAGATAAAAAAAAAAAAAAAGAAAAAGTGGCAAACATCAGCAGTGCTTCACCGTCAGGGATCCCTGCAGCAGAGAGGTGGTGAAGCCTCCGTTGCGCGAGGTCACGTGGAGATCAGGTCTGTCGCTGCTGCTCCAGTAGAGGTTAGAGGTCACCCAGTCCACTGCCAGCGCTGTAACCGAGTCGTCCTTCTGGGATGGAGATGTGGAGATTTCAGGATGGGAATTTGCGATTTTTTATTTATATATATATATATTTTTCATTCTATAACAAAAACCTTCAGCTGTAGGATTTGTCCAGCAGGTGTCAGGCCCTGTCTGGACCTGGAGCTGCTCAGCTTCAGCACAGCCACAGATCCACGCTCTGCGTCGGCCACATACAGAGACAGGTCGTGGAGGGACACGTCCAGAGCCGAGGCCTCGGTGACTCCGGTGAGAGCCAGGGCACGACTGGTTGGCATTTTCTTCAGGGCAACACCCTCTATATGCATGGAGTGCAAGTAAATCTGCGAGTCGTAGGAGGGGGCGAGCAGGAGAGACAGAGAGAGTTTTATTTATTAAAAACAGGAAGTTGTGTTACTCCGCCACCCCACAACCAGACCACTCACCTGATAGACGGTCTTTTGAGACAGCAGCAGGATGAAAGTCGACTCCGTGGGGAAGGAGCAGGTGATATTATCCTTGGAAAGCAGAAGCCCCTTGGGGCAGCGGCAAACGGCTGAGAGGCCCCTGACCTCCGGAGGTCCTGGAGAGCCCGGAGCTCCGGGGCGGGCCCTCAGGGGAGGGGCCAGCAGGCAGAGATGGGAGCAGCGCAGATGCTCACAGGGGCTGGACACGGCCGGCTGGGAGAGGGGGTGCATCAGCTGGAGAGAGAGGAAGTCGCGCACATTTTGATACCATTCATAAAAATAAAAAAAAAATACTGATAAATCAGTCAGATATGAAGCATAAATCCTCACCTTCAGAGCGAACGGCTGCCCCGGCCTCTTCAGAAGAACCTTCTGATCCTTCCCCGTGTTCTTGTCGGCCGAGCGGATCGTCCTCCTCTTGGTGTCGGACCAGAAGACTCGGTCATTGAACACGGCCACGGAGAAAGGGCTCGGAGTTTCGGCCAACTGCAGAATCTACAGCGAGAAGGTCGCATGCCATTTCGGAGAAGATCGGAGGCCACGCCATCGGACACATGAGATCATTTGTCTTCTTCGGGTCATGCTAAAAACTTGGTGATCTCTGTACCTTGACGCCGTCCCCGTCCAGGGAGGCGGAGCCAATGCAGCGCAGCTTCTCGTCAGCCCAGTACACCCTGTTGTCCAGGAGGTCAAAGGCCAAGCTGACCGGCCAGCTCAGGCCTCGGCTCACCACCACCTTCCTCCTGGACCCGTCCATGCCCGAGCGCTCGATCTGAGGCGTGCTGCCGATCTCCGACCACAGCATCAGGCTGGAAAGGATGGGGCCGTTATGAAAGATCTAGAGCCATGAATATATATATATATATATATATTTTTTTTTATATAGTTTTATAGATAAGCTGACTGAGGCTCCGAACCCTTTGTGTGGCAGCAGGACCAACGAGCTGGGCTGCTCCAGATCTTCACCCAGGACCACGGTGTAATCCTGAGAGCTCAGCGTGACGCTGCTCAGCTTCACGGCCAGAATCTGACCCACCAGTCCGTCCACCCAGTACAGGTTCTTACCCACCCAGTCCACAGCGATAAAGTCGGACTTTACCCCTGTAACATAAACAAATGTGATAAAATCAGTTCAGAACATCAATTCCAACATTTAAGGACTTTTTCCAAAGCAGACGTTTATCTCATCAACCTTTGATAAGTGTCCCTTTGTTATGGGAGTCTCTGGTGTCGGCCCAGCGGATGCTCTGATAGTCGGGGCTGAGCCAGTAAACTCTGTGCTGTTCCCAGTGGTAATCCAGGGAGAAGACGGGCCGGCTGGCCGAGGACAGGAGGCGCAGGGTGCCGCTGTGGACTCCCAGCAGCAAGAGCTCCGACTGCACCGAGGCCAGGAGCAGAGGCTCGTCTGCAGAACCACAGAAATAATACAAAAATATTTCATGAGGCACATTATGTCGAAACAGCATATTTTGATATGCTTAGAAACTCAAAATTTCTAATTATAATTATAATTATTTTTAATAAAGCCATATAAATGACATTTTCAATGAAAGCAGTTAGAATGCAAAAAGACATGGGTCCCTTGCAAGTGTGTGACAAACGCATCACCAAATAACCATGGTAAGAATTTAAAAAAAATACGTGACCCAAATGTGATGGTACAATAAATTAACTTTGTAAAATGATGCCAAAAGCACCACTACCACTAACATTTAGATGACTCCTGAACTAAATCTTTCTACAGCACCTCTGGTCTTGCAGCTCTTGTTGTCCGGCTCCAGGTAGAAGCCCGGGTGGCAGTGGCACACGTATGACCCGCGGGTGTTGAGGCACGTGTGTTTGCACACGGCCTGGGGCGCCGCGTTGCACTCGTCCATGTCCACGCAGGACGGAGCACCGGGGGGTCGCATGAAACCCACCGAGCAGTAACACCTCTGCAGAGAGGGAGGTCGAGGAGAAGTGAGCGTTGTGCGTTACAGACGCACACACGCACATGTGCGGTTGTGTGACTGCGTGCGTTTGTGGGCAACTGACCGGGCCGGTGGGCGTGCTGACGCAGTGGTGGTCGCACTGTGGAGCGGCGGGGCTGGAGCAGTTGCGCCGAGCGCAGCCCGGGCCCTCGTCCGAGGAGTCGGCACAGTTGGTGAAGCCGTTGCACACCAGGCCGGGGGCCACACACTCCCCGCTGCCACACTGGTACAGGTGGGAGGGGCATTTCTTCCGGCTGCCTGTGCGGGCAGAGGCACAGAGGCGGAGGTCGCAATCAAGTTATTTAAAATATGTTTTTAGTCTATTAAAAAAAAAAAAAAAAAAACGTCTCACATTTGTCTTCGTCCGCCTGGTTGTGACAGTCGTTTTTGCCGTCGCACTTCCAGGACAGAGGGACGCACTGACTGCCGTCTCCACACTGCCACTGGTATTCCCTGCACTTCGCTGGTGGCGTGGCACAATCCTGGAAACAAATGAGAACCAGTTATACAATATGTTATTATAATAATATTATGAATAGTAATTGTGATTATAATAATAATAACAATAATAATAATAATAATAACAAAGTATGTAAAACCATCACAATTATTATTAATATATTAAGCGTCTTTTCAAAAGCCACCACACCGCCCCGTGCTGACGCACCTTCTCGTCCTCGCCGTCCTTGCAGTCGTCCTCGCCGTCGCAGAGCCACTCCCTCTGCAGGCACTCGTGGCTGTTGGGGCAGCGCAGCTGCGAGGGGCAGCGCGGCGGCCTGTTGCAGTCCTTCTCGTCGGAGCGGTCGCCGCAGTCGGCGTACCCGTCGCACCTGAGGGCCTCGGACACGCACTGGCCGCTGAGGCAGCGATACTGGTGCGCGGCACAGGACACAGAACCTAGTAACACAAATGTTTGGTTTTTTTTGTTTGTTTCCCACTATGATTTTTTAGATTTTTTTTTTTTCAAGCACCGCCTTTTGATTCAAGTCCCGCACCACACTTGTCCTCGTCCGAGCCGTCTGCGCAGTCTCTCTCTCCGTCGCACAGGAAGGTCTGCGGGATGCAGCGGGTGTCGTTATCGCAGCGCCGATGGCAGCCGTCGCTCGGCTTGGAACAATCCAGCTCGTCCGAGCGGTCCTGGCAGTGGTACTGGCCGTCGCACACCTGCTGCGGAGGGACGCACCTGTTCCCGTGGGCACAGCGGAACTCACCTGAAACCCGGGAACAAAAATATCGTCAACACCAAAACGGGCACTCCTCCCAATGGCCGCCAGTCAGCCATTCAACCGCCATCCCTTTCGGGAACCCGCCTGCTTTGCACTGAGCAGCGCAGCCCTGCTCGTCCGAGCCGTCCTGGCAGTCCTTCTCTCCGTCACACAGGTGGCTGAACATGACGCAGTCCAGGCCGTCGGCGCAGGGCCCGAAGCCTTTGCGGCACTTCAGAGGAGCCGACCGGGCGTCCGGGGCGGCCTCCGAGGCTTGGAGGAGAGACAGATTGGATTCTTTATTTGTGGGCGGGCCACTATTGGGCATCATTTGTTTGTTATGGGGGACTCCTGGGATTTTGAGAATGTTCCTGTTGAACTGTGACAGCAGCGAATAGTTGTTGGTTCTTTTTCGGGCGATTTATCGGCTGCTCTCACACCTTACTGTGGCTGTGTAATGTGTTGTGTGTTGTGTGTTGTGTGTTGTGTGTTGTGTGTTGTGTGTTGTGTGTTGTGTGTTGTGTGTTGTGTGTTGTGTGTTGTGTGTTGTGTGTTGTGCGTTGTGCGTTGTCTCACAGGGTTCTGCCGACTGACACTGCCTCTCATCCGAGCCGTCAGGACAGTGGGCACGGCCGTCGCACACTTCCTTCCTGGAGACGCACTTCCTCCGGTCGCTGCACAGGAAGTCACCTGACGTGCCGGGGGGAAAAACACACACACACACACACACACAGGCTCAGGTTTTGTGTGTGGGGCATCCATCTTGAACAGGTGTGCAGCCACTCATCCGCTCACCTTGGTTTTGACACTGGAACACACAGTCTTTTTCGTCGGACCCATCGGGACAATCTGGCGCCGCGTCACACAGCTGTTTCTGAGAGACGCAGACGGCCGAACCCGGGCAGAGGACGGACGGGGGGACGCAAGCAGGCGCGGGAGAGCCGGCGGGAGGCTCGCTGGGTGCCGCAGCAGGGGCGCGCGCTGGAGCGCCTACAGACAGGACGTCCGGCGAGGACTCGCCACATCCCGCCTCGTCCGTCCCGTCCAGGCAGTCCCGCTCTCCGTCGCACAGGAACTTCTTGGGGATGCAGCGCTTGCCGTCGCCACAGCGATACTTGCAGCTCTTGGTTGGCGCCCAGCAGTCCAGCTCGTCGGACCGGTCCCCGCACTGCGATTTCCCATCACACACCTGGGCCGCAGAGATACACATCCTACCGTGGGAGCACTGGAACTCACCTGGGGTGGCGCACGCAGGTTGGTGCGGTTAAATACATGAAGTCATTAGGGTTTGTGTTTAAATGGGTGTCAGATGATATTATTTTTAGTATTTCATCAGAATTTAAACAACCTGGCTGGCAGGTTTCTGGACATCCCCGCTCATCTGACCCATCGCCGCAGTCCTTCTCTCCGTCACACACGTGGCTGTACAAGACGCACTCTGTGCCGTCATGGCACAGCTTTGATCCCAGGCGACACTTCAGGAGGTGGGAGCGCGCCGCGGGGGCCGCTGCAGTGGGACAGTCCGCCTCGTCCGAGCCGTCGCGACAGTGAGCGCGGCCGTCACAGAGCAGGCGCTTGGAGACGCAGCTGCGGCGGTCAGCGCAGCGGAAGTCAGCTGAGGAGCAGAGCATTGGTTTAGCCAACTTATAACCAAAAAAAAAAAAAACAGACGCAGTCCATTAACCAACAACTTACAGCTGTAAGAGCATTTTGTCACACATTGCTCATCAGATCCGTCAGGACAGTCCTTCTTTCCATCACAGAACTGAGACGGTTCGATGCACAAAGGAGAAGCTGGACACAGGACCGACGGGCTGGTGCAGGACGCTGCGGCGGGAGGCTCAGTCACCGGTTCCACATTTGGAGGTGGTTCCTCTGTGTTAGTTTCTGGAAGAGTGGTAGTGGTGGTGTCTGGAGCATCTACAAGTATTAGAACAAGAGATAACTAAGAGTCATTTTATTTGGAATAACTATATTTTTTAAAATTGTTCTAAGAACCCACCACATCCTCCCTCGTCTGATCCATCCCCGCAGTCCTTCTCTCCGTCACACACGTGGCTGTACAAGACGCACTCTGTGCCGTCATCGCACAGCTTTGATCCCAGGCGACACTTCAGGAGGTGGGAGCGCGCCGCGGGGGCCGCCGCGGTGGGACAGTCCGCCTCGTCCGAGCCGTCGTGACAGTGCGCACGGCCGTCACAGAGCAGGCGCTTGGAGACGCAGCTGCGGCGGTCTTTGCAGCGGAAGTCAGCTGTGGAATGCCACCGAATAAAGTGGAATTGATCCGATTTGCTCATTAGACTTCAAATTTACAAAATAATCGTAATAGCTCGTCAAATATACTCACTCCTATAGGGGCATCTTTTCACACATTGCTCATCAGATCCGTCAGGACAATCTCTCTTTCCGTCACACAGCTGCGAGGATTTGATGCACAAAGAAGAAGCTGGACACAGGACCGATGGGCTGGTGCAGGAGGCTGTGGCGGGAGGCTCAGTCACCGGCTCCACAGTTGCAGGAGGTTTAGTTATTTGATTTTCTGGAAGAACATTAGAGGTGGTGTCCGGAGCATCTAGAAGTATGAGAACAAGCGTTAGATTTGTTTTTTTTTTTCTTTTGGAATCAATATTTCTGTCAAATTGTTCTAAGAACCCACCACATCCTTCCTCGTCCGATCCATCCCCGCAGTCCTTCTCTCCGTCACACACGTGACTAAAGAGAACACACACGCTCCCGTCTCTGCACAGTCTGGATCCCAGGCGACACTTCAGGAGGTGGGAGCGCGCCGCGGGGGCAGCTAGGGTCGGACAGTCCGCCTCGTCCGAGCCGTCGCGACAGTGAGCGCGGCCGTCACAGAGCAGGCGCTTGGAGACGCAGCTGCGGCGGTCAGCGCAGCGGAAGTCAGCTGCAAGGAAATTGTTCGAAATACATACAGCTCTCTGGCTCTTCCAGCATAATCAAAACACAATTTACACAAAAACTGAAAACTCACTTCTTGAGAGACATCTCTTCACGCAGTTGTTTTCGTCCCAGCCGTCGGGACAGTCCTTGCGGCCGTCGCAGAACTGGCTCGGAGAGAGGCAGATGCGAGCGCCGGGACAGAGCTCGGACGGCCGGCTGCAGGCCGGCGGAGTCGGAGCAGGAGACGCGGTGGACGCTGGGGTACGAGGCGCAGCTGGAGTTGCACCTGGAAGAAGAACATTTCAATTTAACTGTGGCGACAGAGAGTATATTTCGCGGCACGGAACTCACCACATGCCACTTCGTCCGATCCGTCCTTGCAGTCCTCCTCTCCATCACACACGTGGCTGATCAACACACACTCCGTGCCGTCTTTGCACAGATATGAGCCCATGCGACACTTGAGGATGTTTGTCCGCACCGCAGCAGGAGGAGGAGGAGGCGCCGCGGTCGGACAGTCCACCTCGTCCGAGCCGTCGCGACAGTGAGAGCGGCCGTCGCACACCAGATTCCCGGAGACGCAACTGCTGCCGTCCCGGCACTTGAAATCCTCTGAGATGAAGCAGAAAAGAGAAAAAAAAAATCCGACAAAATCTAGGAAACTAAAAAAAAACACAAAGATACTTGAGACCCGCATTGTCCATTACAACGCGTGCATTTTCATCTCAATACCTATAGATGGACATGCGGTCACGCAGGACTCCTCGTCTTCTCCTTCGGGACAGTCGCGTTTCCCATCGCACAGCAGGGCCTGCGAGAGGCAGATGGAGGAGCGTCTGCACTGCACCGCTGGAGGACTGCAGACGGAGGAACCGGGCACTATGCAAATATGTCATCAGGATGAATGAAGATGAAAACATTCCACATAATCAAATAAAAAGAATACACATGTCTTTCGGAGGACTGGAAATGGAGAAACTCAGTCTGACCTGTGCCGACATCCCCGAGTGCGGCCACCACTTGGGAGACGGGACTTCTCACCGCCGTGTGCTGGGCGGGGCTTCCGTCACGCCGGTCCCACAGAGTCATGACGTGGTCGGACAGGGACAACAGGAAGGGCTCAAAGGCAGCGACGACCGAGCCGGAGACGTTCCAGCGTCTTCCGGCCCGGTGAGTTTTGTCTTTCAGCAAACTCATGGTGGTCAGGCCTGAGAAGAAAGGTGCGAGAACCAAAACCTCAAACCTTAATTATAAAAATGGAATAGTGTTTTAAGGGCAAAACCAAACCTGCTCTTTTTGAGTTCCACAGCAGACTGCCGGCCCTGAGGTCCAAGGCCACGTTCCCTTGCACCTCTCCGGCTAACTGCAGCAGCCGCTTGGCTTTGCCTCCCGCGGTGCTCATGCTGAGGATGTGGTGGTCCTCCAGCCACAGGATCCCGCCTCTCAGCCAGTCCAGATTGAACTCGCCGATCTCCTTGGTCGTGCGGTACAGCTGCTGCGGGTAGCGGCCGTCCGCCGCGGTGGTGCCGATGCTGTTCTGGTCGCACGACACCCAAAAGAGGCTGCCGCTCTTCTGGTCCACTTTGATGAGACAGACTGAGAAAGCAAATAAAGTGAGACAAGCGATGTGGACCAGCTCCTCTGATTAAAAAAAAAAAATAAAAAAAAATAAAAAAAAAAAAGAACAGCGCAAACCTGGCAGAGGTGTGGGTACCACCGCGGTCTTGACCTGGCTCAGACTGGTGCGTAGGACGTGGCCGGTGTGGTTGGCCCAGTACAGCCAGTCTCTGTACCAGTCCACATCGAAGGACACGATGCCGCCCTCGGAGGCAAACAGCTGGGTGTCCGTGGAGCCTTTTCCCCTGAACTCCAGCAGGTTGATGTTGGCGTTAGTGGCGTATAAAAATCTTGGATCTGGAGAAACAAAAGCACAAGTCCCTTAATTGGAAATAATGACAGGACTGTAGACAACAGTTTATAAAATGGTGTCAGACATGGTTTATCATTATTTGCTTTAATAGGCCAACCTCTTGATCAGTTTTAGCCTAGCTCATATCAACATTTAAAAAAACTGAGAAAAAAAACATGAATATAAAGATAATGAACCTACAGTCACATCTCCCATCAGGCAGCAGTACTTGGAAGTGGGGACAAGCGCAGTTGAATCCGGCGGGGTTGGCTTTGGTCGGTTGGCAGAGGGGACACAGAGTGCCGACACATGCAGAGGAACCTGACGGAGGAGGAGATATTTTCAAACCGGATATTATGGGATGCATTTATCAGTACTAGGCTGGTCGGCCAATTTCTAGAATAAATCAAATAAAGGCCGTTGTCGATAAATGGATATATCCGCAGCATAATTGTTCTGGCACCTTGAGGCTGCTGTAGCTCGTGGAACACGGTTAACAGAGGCAGCTCAGCTTTCCAGAGGAACTTCCTCTGGTCTGGTTGGTTCAGGGGAACCTGCCACAGTCCTTTGTCGTCCACCCAGTAGAACAAACCCTCAAACGCAGCCAGGCTGAGGCCGGCTCTGCGGCTGAACAGTCCTGGGAAGGAGTAGCGGCCGGTGCCGTCCACCTTCACCGTCTCGACGGACTGAAAAATATAAAACAAATAAGTTATTGGGAAGAAGGGTTTTATTTAGACTTTGCTGCGTTGCTGGAATAGACTCACCTTCTTCAAATCGCTGATCCAGTAGAGCCTGCGGGCAGCCACGTCGGCAGTGAGGCCGTGGGCCGACTGAGCGGTGATGACCGTCAGGGAGCTTCTGTCCGAGCCGTCCATCCACGACCTCTGGATGGTCACCCTGTCACCTGGGCCGGCGTTAATCCAGAACATCAAGCTGAGAGACACCGATGAAATATGCATTGTGTTTTCAGGGGCAAGTTGTCATGGCTTGAGTGGGTTAAATCTAATATTTCAAAACAAAGGTAAAAGTCACAGATTTTTATCATAAATAAGAAGACAAACACTCACTGAGGGTGAAGTAACCCTTAAAATCACAAACGCTCATTATATTTTTAATAACTGACCAACATTTAAATATTATATAACAGTGGAAAGTTAATCTTACCTCTCCACAGGTAGTAGCACCAGATCTGACGGGTTGACGTTTTTGCTGAGAAGAGAAGTGAAACTCTTCCCATCGGCTGCCTGCATGTAGATGGCCTCCGTCTTCTGATTGGTCCAGTAAAGGTTTCCATTCAGCCAATCACAAGCCAGACTCTTGATTCCAGGCGCTCCTTTGAAAAGAAATAACCTGGTTTGAATTTGATAAATGGGTGAAGCCACAGGTCGGTGTCTGAGGCGATAATAGCAGGTATCTATTCAATCCTCTTTTACACAATCACAGCACCGGACTGACCGGTGTAGGCCGTCCAGCTGCGGCGTCCATCGCTTTTGTAAATGGCGCCCCGTTTGTCAGCCCAGAAGTAAAATCCCCGGCTGATGTCAAAGGTCAAAGCCACCGCGTCGTAGACGGGAGTCTGGACGACTTCAAACTGCTGAGACACCACGTCCAACAGTCCCAGAGCTTTCCGCTGCACCGTCAGCAGGCGGGTGGCGTTACCTGAAAGGAAATTTGAGATAAACCAAAGACGGTTTCCATTCTTTTGTAAACTCTTCATTTGCTTTAGTTTTAACCTGTAGCTTTGATCCCAGTGATGCTGGGGCTTTGGTCATTAGCTCCGCCACATCAAATAACAATTAACACCTCACTTATCTTTAGTCCGAGTGCATCCAATGATGCTTGTTATCAGGTGTGATCTTTTCAGAGAGTGAAACTAAATCCGGAGGAGATTCACGAGGAAAATGAAGCCTATGAACCAGTAACCAACATTAGATCTGCACTGACATCAGAGTCTTTGATGACTCGGAGTTCTCTTGGGTTCAAATGAGACTCGTTAGGTAAAAAATGAAATGGCTCACAACGTGTAAGGAATACAAGTTCAATGGATCATTATTAATATTATTACCCCAAACTCATTACCTGTCGTTACACATATGGAGTTTCCACTCAGCTTGAAGCCTTCTCGGCAATGGCAATAGTAGGATCCCTTTGAATTGGTGCAGTGATGCATGCAGGGAGAAAAAGGTGAGGCGCATTCATCCAGGTCTGAGCGAGAGAGAAATTCAGAAGAATGAGATGCTCATTCAAGACTCCTTTAAAAAAAAGTGTCCCTCAATAGATGTGTGTGTTTTATTTCCACGCTCCTCACACACACACACACCTTCACAGACGGCACCGTTGGCAGAGACTTTATATCCATCAGGACAGGCGCACAAAGTTCCCCAGGGCTCGTCGACACACAGGTGGCTGCAGCCGCCGTTGTTCATGGCGCAGATACGACCTGCAGGACGTACAATATGAAGCATTAGACAGAAACGACAACAACTTACACAACAAGCATTTTCCTGAATCTTCCTGAAGATAAAAAATAAATAAACGGGTAAAAAAGTTTGGCATGGGTTATTGCAGCATTCTCCAATATTCTAATTTATATCATAACTATAACTCACCACAGGTAACCGGCTCGTCACTGCCATCTGAGCAGTGAAGCGTCCCATCACACCTGTCCTTAGGGGACAAGCATGTCCCGTCAGGACACCGCACACTGCCCTCCACACACACACCTGTGGGGGGGGGGGGGGGGGGGGGCACAGACCGGGGGGGGGGGGGGGGGGGGAACAAACCAGCGCCACCTGACTCACAATTTTCATACAAATGCCATCTCTACCTGGTGTCAAAATTAAATAAAATGTTAAAAAATTAGAAGTAGAGTGCAGTGAAAATATACACCATGTCCCTCACCGCAGCCCTTCTCGTCAGAGTTGTCCGTGCAGTCGTTCTGGCCGTCGCAGCGCAGCTCTTTGGGGATGCACACCCGGTTCTGACAGGTCCAGTCCGAGTCCAGACAGCCGTCCGTGGCGGTGCAGTTCTCCTCGTCGGAGCCGGTGGGACACTGGACGAGTCCGTCGCAACGCGCCAACGCGCTCACACAGCCGACAGAGTCCACGCAGGAAAACTGACCCGCTGGACACTGAGGGGAGCCCGGAGTGGCTGGAGGAAAATCACCACAAAGGGACATTTACAGAAATATTTCAAGGTTTATGCTTAATTCTTATACACCAAGTCATTAAATCCTATTTCAGGTTAAAAGTGGCATGTGATTCCAATTTTATTTGCTATAACCACTGCTGATACAAATATCCTATAATACTTTTGTTTTAAAAACATAATTTGGGCCCTGTATAGGTGAGCAACATGTGTAACCCACCAGCACAGTCCATTTCATCAGATCCATCCAGACAGTCTCCTTCTCCATCACATCTCCACACATCAGGGACGCAACTTCCATCATCGCACTCCCACTGGCCCTGATGGCATCCCTGCAGTAGGCCTGCAATCGTATGGAGAGGAAGTCAGAAAAACCAGACACATTTCGGGGCAAATCTCATCAAATAAACTGAAAGGTGGCAGAGATTTTTACTTTCTGTAAAGATGGGAAGAAATAGTTAACGCAATAGGAAAGACAAGGATACACACAACACATATTCTGTGTTCCTCCACTATTGTTTCAAAGAGACCGACAAAAATAATAATGTATAATAATAATTGAACAAAATGGCCTGTGGTAAGAATCAGAAGTTTCCATTACACAACACAGTAAGCCACAACAAATCCTTTCTACAAAAATACAACTATACATTTAAATGGGTCAGGGTTGTCAGAAACACATCACAAACCTTTCAACATAAATGAGCAAAAAATAATAAAAAGGCTCACACACACACACACGCATATCAAAAGTATGGCCAAACAAAACCAGCAGTTAAATTGTCAAATAATTAAAGAACACACATTTTGATACATGTTCAAAAACCTCCATAATCCCATTCATCCTTTCATCCACCGCTGACTTTGAATGGGTGAACAAAGAAATGGACATTAGCAGGTGATCATTGAAATGCTAATTGCTAATGCCACCGAGCCTGCCTGTACAGCCATTAACAATCAATAATGTACACGGGCACGTTTGAGGAATTGATTAACTTGGGTCAAATTGTGCAATTTGAAATCCATTCAAGTTCACAAGCCTCACAATCCTCATGAATGTGAGTGGAAAAACCCTGGACGGCCATTTTTACTCTTCAATGTTTGGATCGCTTCCCTTCGTGTCATTTCATGTGAACAAATGACTACGTGTGGAAACACATTTACCCACAGACATGTTTTTTTTTTTTTTACCTCCAATACCTGTGAGATTAGCCAGCAGAAGCAGGCCGAGTAAAGAGAGCAGGTCCATGTCGGCCCGCGGCTCCTTGGGACAAACCGCACCGGCTGAGCGGAAACGTTTTAATCAGCTGGTGCTGCAGGTGGAGCACGTGCGCGCGGCCGGATTGCGCACACGCCCCCAGAACACAAAATAATCCCCGTTTATATGGACTTTGTTTCATTTTTTTGCTGCTTTCGTGTGTGTACTTTATAAAATTACGAGTTTAGGGTCATTTCTTTTACACAGTGTTGTTCACATGTGTTCTTGAACTATTTAAACAGGCCGTTGTATGGTGGTTTTATTCAGATTTTCTGAACATATGTTTAAGAGATACACGTTTATGTGTGGTGGGAAAAACAAAAGCAAAAGTGTGTTTATATGTGCTCGTGCGCATTTGAATAGTGGTTTCCCTTTTACGCATTGACTAAGTTGTCATATGTTCTTGTTTATTTAGTGAACACTATTTTTTTAGGGAGAAGGATTTGGGAACCCCTTCTCAGAGTATTGCCACAGAAGTGAGCTGATATTGAACTTTACTGAGTTCCATTGTTTTATCCGCTATAATTCCTCAATAATCCAGTACACTGCAATCATCCACCCGTCATGTTGATAATTCACAGTCTTTCCTTTCAACCATCCCAAACTCCAAGTTATAGTTTGAAACTCAAGCTTGTTTGATGACATGGCAATAAAGAACCTTCAAAGAGCAGAGCCTCGTTAATACTAATGAGACACAGTTGTTTTTTTTATTTACTCAACTCACATATCACGTTCATCAGAAAGAAATCAAAGCTTTGAAGTCAACCATCAGCTCTTTCTTCTGTCTTGTGAGGTTAAGTGTGCAGTTTGTTGTAGAAATGGGAAACGATCGTCATTGATGTGCCTGTTAACGCTGCTGTCCATCATCGCTGCAGCCTGTGGACACACGTATGAACTCGTCCAAAAATGGGTGTTAGAAATTATAACAGCATGTTTTCTTAAAAATATAGAAAATAAACAGAGTGGCCTGACATATTTTTCTAAAACTTAATTCACATTTTATTTGATGAAATGATTTAAATGATTTTCTCCAATTTCGTTTAAAATAACAAAATATCTCGATTGCCTTTCCTTTAAGGTTATTATTATTTAGCTTTTCATTTTTTACGATTGTTTGTCATTCAATCTCCATCTTTTATAAATATATGGTATAAAACAAAAGCCATAAATGATTTTTATTTATATTTATTATGCAATGATAAACATACATATGTTAAATTGTAAATTCCTGGAAAAGCATCAATAAGAAATAGAATCATAATTGAACTTGAATAAAATATGAAGACTGTTATAAGAGTCCATGTGTTTATTCACTGGCGCTGTACACCAAGTTAAAGTCCTGTGTACCTGTACATTTGGCCAATAAAGCCATTCTGATTCTATAGAATCAGAATCAGTATACATATTGACCTTCAGCTGGTCCCTGGTTTAATCTGTGGCACAGAAAGTGATTTTCTGATTAACTCCCGTGTCGCGTCCCCATTAATCACAGCGCAGTTGTGGCTATAATCTCCTTAACCAACACGATTGTCGTGGCTCCTTATCAAAGGGATCCGTAATATACAGGACAACAACAAATCACAGGCGCGGACTCACGTCGTTCGCACCTCGCGCACTACAAAGGCCAATTGGTTTCGATACACAACGACCCATCGCGGCCATCCAGCGGCCTGACAGATGTGTTCCCATGGGAGGTCCCGAGGGAGGTGTGGGAGTATAAAGGCGGATCCCTGGATCCCATCTGGAGCATTTGTGGCTCTGACTCTGGAGGAGACAGCTTCTGTGGATTAATGATGACGATGATGATGAAGGGACTCTCAGTGGATTTGTGTTTTGCGCTCCTGGTTCTCGTGGAGGTGGTGACGGCGGCGGGTCACCCCGACGCGCTCCACCGTGGGATGAGCTCCAGACACGGGCAACATAGCAGCAGGTTTCCCCTGTACATGATGCAGCTCTACCGGACCATGCTGACGGAGGACCGCCGGGCCCGGAGCGTCCCGAGTCCCGCCGGGACCGAGGACCACCCTGGCCTGCACGACTCCGACTCTGTGGTCAGCCTGGTCGCTAAAAGTGAGTGTCCTTATTTTTATATCCTTTATTTTATTGTTGTATTAGTTTGGCAATATCATTATGTCAGTGCTTTAAATCAAGAAGGCTTTCTGTAGACAATTCAGTATTAACAAGGCTATGCAAAAGTATTAAGGTGAATATGTTCCATGGAAATATACATATAATTCAATCATTTGTCTAATCAAATTCTGCTTGATGAATGTATTGTAGTTGTTTTTGTGTTGTGATGTTTCTAAGAGCTGTAGTGTCATGGTCATCACATGTCAGGGCATGTGTGTTTGCAAGTTGCCAACCGTTTCTCTTCTTTCTTTTGTCCTTCAGGTTTCCATCAGAATGGCAAGAGGTGGTCCGTCACCTTCGACGCGTCCTCCATGTCGACGAGCGACGACGTCCAGCTGGCCGAGCTCCGCATCCGCCTGCCCGCTTTCGCCGAGGCCTCCAAAGCCTCAGTGGACGTTTACGTGAACATGTCTCCGGAGAACAGGGTGTTCCTGGGCCGCCTGAGAGCCCACCCCGGGTCCGTGGTGTCCACTTCCTCTTGGAGGGTGTTCAACATGACGGAGGTGCTCCGCGGCTGGCTGCAGCAGGGACACTCTGAGCTGATGGAGGAGGTCAGGGATGATGGAGGCGAGGTGGAGGGAGTCCATCATCCCACTGCTGACCGGGTCATGATGGTGGTCTTCTCCAGACAGAGCACCAACAGCCAGCGGACGCCCACGCTCATCCGCACGGCCGAGCACTCAAAGTACGTCAGCCTGGAGGCCACGGGCCCCCGCAGGGCCAAGAGGCATCAGCACACCCACCATCAGAGGCGGAGGGAGCCCACATCTGTTCCTGCAGCTGGGAGGCCCACGGAGGAGGAGGGGAAGGATCCTCTCTGCAGGAAGGTGGACATGTGGGTGGACTTTGAGAAGCTCGGCTGGAGCGAGTGGATGGTTTATCCAAAACGGTACAACGCCTTCCGCTGTGAGGGGAGGTGTCCCACTCCGCTGGGCGAGACCTTTACCCCAACCAATCATGCATTCATGCAGGTAAGAAACTTTTTTTTTCTCTATAAATTAACACCAACCTGCATCAATAATACACTGATTCAAAATGTGCCCAGATTTGTTCTAATCTATTTTACTTACTTCTGTCTCCAGAGCCTGCTGAAGCTTCACCATCCCGACAAGGTGCCGTGTCCGTCGTGTGTGCCGACTCGCCTGGCACCGCTCTCCATGCTGTACTTTGAGAACGGGCAGATGATCATGAGGCATCACGAGAACATGCTGGTGGAGGAGTGCGGCTGCCAGTGAAGGAAGGTCAGGACTGTAGCCACGGAGGAAATCTACAGAACTGAGCCGCTCAGAGGCACCAAGTGGATATAATGGATGTCCGCAGGCACTTTACAGAAACATCCAGTGTGACACTGGGACAGAGGCGGCTGCTGGGATGCAGAAAGGAACTACTGCATACCCTGGACAATGCTTTCTACAGAATGGCTATAAAAAAATTCGGAGATATTAATTTTCGCAGTAAAATGTGTGCCCTTGAATTAGTAATTGATCCGAGTAATGATCTAAGACACAACAGCACCACGCAGTCACTGACTGATGCACTGGCAGACTCACAGCTGTACACAAAAGGACTTGTGTATAAAGCTGTTTTATTTTGAAACTACAGATTTTAATTTTAATGCCATAGAAATGACAGAATATGGTGTAAGCGCTTAAGATGTTTGGGTCACATTGATCCATGTGTGTTTACTATGTACAATAATTCAATAAATTATTTCTTATCTTGAACAGTGTTCATTGTTTTTTTTTTTATGAAAGTGTTTATACAGGAGTTGTAATAAAGTAGTTAAACTTGCCCTGCCCTGTTCTGTAAGCTTTAAAAAAATGTCTGCAACAGGATACAATTTCTTCAAGTCTAATTTATATTAGAAGCGAATAGTATTGATTCAATACCAGAAGAGCAGGAAACAGCACTGAAGGCATTTATTGATTAGAAGATGGTTTCACGTCACTCTCCAAATCAGAAGCACCAAAATAATCCAATTATTGTAACTAACAAAGTACTATTTCAGTTTTATAATTGTATATGTTTTTGTTTTTTTTTTATCATCAAATGAGTTAAATCACATAAAACATTAAAGGTTTAACTAACAAGAGGCTCACTTACGCGTGACTTAAATATGTCACAGGTCAACACAAACAAACACTTTCCTGCTGCATTTAGTGTTGTTTTATAAGAGGCAAACATTTTAACAAATATTAAGGTTTTACAAAAAAAAAATGCATTGTATTGCTTTCAGAACACATCTGAACGAAGATTACGCAGCTTAGTAAAACTAGGCTGAGACTAGGCTTCTCATTTAAGATCACATATCCCAGTAAAAAAAAAAGAGAAAAAAAAGAAGACTGTTAAGGATGGTTCGCATCCTTGTATCCGACTGTCTTCAGATATCCATTTCAAACTGGGCATCGTCTCCTGGAAAAGAAAACACGATTCCGTTGAGGAGAGGGAGACGCACAACAACAGGTGTTCTGTGTGTGCCTTACCTGCGGTGTCCGCTGTGTGCAGGCTTTGGTCAGGGGTGTTGTTCCGGTTCTGCCCCGGCTGGTTGGCGCGAACCGGGTCGCTGGATTTGAGCGGGCTAGTGACCCCGGGGATGTCGGGCAGGTTGGGAGGCGTTCGGGCCAGAGGGGACGTCCGACACTGCAGCAGGAACTTCCTGTCGTAGATGATTCTGGTTCCTGTGGCCGGCAGCAGCCAATGAAAGTTAAAAATAAGCTTATTGTTAAACATAAATAATGTAACATTTATTATATTAATACGTTTCATAGATTAAGCAAAACCTCTTATTTGGGCAAATATACCGCAGTAGACCACTGTTTATTTCAATATGATTTAAATGCTCTACCCTTATAAAAAACAATTTAAAAATGTATTATATAATATATAAAAGAAAATACATATTTTTTTAAAAAGTATCCAGGTGACCTACTCTTTCAGTACACTTCCCACTTGCCCAATACCATGACCTATACTTTTTTCTGGTATCAGTGACCTCAGTGCACCTTAACTGACCCAATTCAGTTCTTCCCACCTGGTGAAGTTACAGGACACATTATCAGTTATGATAGACACATGCAATCTGCGGGTGAACTTTCTCACAGTGGCGGCGGGAGAAAAAAACTTCTTTACTTTTTGTCACCATACCAGACTTTTCCCACGGTTTGAGTGAAACATTGAGTAAATGGGTCAAATGACGACAGTGAAACCGTCACTAGACTAATGACATGATTCTTATTTCATATCCTATTTTTTTTAATAATAAATAAATATAATAATAATAACAATACATTTTCTTAAATTTTGCAAATAAGCCCCATTATTAAATCACATGGACAATGTTCATGTGATTAGTTCAGCTAAAACTGAGGCTGGTTTTGAGTTTGGTCATTATGAGCAACTCCTTTGTTTCCCTGCAAACGTATTTTGCACTTTATAAAATGTAAAAACACAATTATTTCTATTTGGCATTTAAATGTAACCACTATGACCCGGTGAAGCTCACGTCCAGTAAACATGTTGCTGAGGCTCAACAACAGCATGCTCTTAACAAACCTATAAATAGGATATGAGGGAGTACACGCCTATATTTGACTATACAGTAGATGATTGTGTAAGTAAGGGTAATACTTGGAAGTCATACAGCAACAGGACGCAGATTCCTGGAGTTTCTGTAAACATCTGATCCATCAGCACAAAGTAGCAGGACAACTGACTGACACATTAAATGACAGTGAAATACAAAATGCTGTATGCTTGACCCCTTTATATGGCATATAAAAAAAAAGGAAATCCACATAAAGTCACTATACTGTATATACATCGATAAACTGTGGAGTGTACATGTAGGATAACACGAGGACAGTGACAGGTCTGCGATTTGGGTGCAAAGAACTGCTCCTCCCAGGACTAAGAAATACCGTCAAACATTAACAGAATAACATGCCACCACTGTGGATCCGGCCTATAATCCAGCTGCCGTTAAAAAAAACCCTAGTAAAACAAAAAAAATCGCCATTTCTTCACTTTTTTACATTAGTTGAGGCAGTATACAAAAAAACAAACCCAAACTAAGTCTTTCAGCTCATTCAGTTTAGTTTCTGATGTAGAGAGATTGAATCTGATTCTATCATTTTTCATGCATCTCCCCACGTGTGTGCATTTTTTTTCTTAATCCCTGATCGGATTAAGATTCGGATGAGTACATCTCTTACCTCCCGGCGTGGTGCTGAACACGGTTCCCCCGGGGGTGCTGGAGTAGTCCAGGGGCATGTGGGCAGCATCGTGTACGGCCACCCGCCTGACGGCCGGGATCTCCCGGCTCTTGGTGGAGCGAGTTCCCGCGGACATGTCTCCGTGTGGCGGGCAGGTTGTGTGTCTGTCTCTGTGTGTGCAGGAAAACTGTGTAAGAAAAAAAAAAACTCACCCCGTGGCTCCACGTGGTCCCAGCACCCAAAACAACCCAGGGACTTCCTACAAAACAACACGTGATCCGGCGGGCTGTGATTGGCTGAGAGCGGGGGGCGTCACAGACGCTGGAAGTAGTAGTTTTACCCCACCTAAACACTTGAAAAAAACACTTGAATTCATAATAAATGTAATAAATACTCCAAATACGCTTGACATAATCACAAACACTTAGAGTGCAATAGTGTAAATGAAAGAACAACATTTTATTTATTTACTTTTAATAAAAATAAATCAATAATGTTTTGATCTTAGGGGAAATTTGATGTATTTGGGTTTCTGAATGTAAATGAGATACAATAATTAACCTGAGAACATCATCTTGGAAGTAGTGACGCGATTTTGTATTACTTTTAATATTATTGTGCATAAAACAATGCATTACTCCGGTGAGGTGCATTGTAGGACTAATGCCTACAACACATGTCAATGTGGGAATACCAAATAAAAATCTGCCCTAATTTGACCTGTTACAAATACAAGAGGCGACGGTTTTGTCACATCTTTGTTTTATTAATCCTTGTAAATGGTTTGAGCTGGTGTACAGGGTAAGATGATCTATACATATCTTCATGATTGAAAGGCTTGTATACATATTCACGTTTGTTTCTCCTCTCTCCGGGGACAATACAAAAGAAAAGAAAACAAGTGGTCATAGCTACAAAGCCTCTACATTCCCCATGAGATGGGCGTTGGCCTAGTCTAGAATAATGCTTAAAGAACATCCATAACAACTCTATGAGGGTGCATAGCATTCTAATTAAATAGATTTTGTCATATATTTATACATATATTTTCATAAAAACATATTTTTTTGTGCATGTGTGCGGTTGCATTCCTTAGGATAGAGTAATATGATATTGCGTTTACATTGTCATGTATCCATTCTAAAGGAGTATAGGTGATCTTCTACTCTTCGCGACAGTTAAAATTTTACAATACTCTTTTAAAATACATTGCTGCAGGTTACATGTCCTCTCAAGTCACATGTCTGGTAAAAATGTCTTTCTCTACTCCCCGCCCCCGGATCCAATTTGGTGTAAAACCAGGCCCAATCACGCACACTCTCACACACTAACATACTGTCCACGAAACAGAAACGCAGTGGAGTTGAATTTATCGTATTGCATTTTCAGATTATCACTCAGTAGTTTGATTCACACTGCAAATCCAAATTATATCTGGAAACAGATTTAGGTAAAACCACTTTATACATCATTTCTCTCAGTGGTGGCCGAGTCAAAATGACACCTGGTTTTAAAATTGATCAGCATCCGATACTTAATTAATTCACACGTATAACGTACAATTTGGTGACATCTGCGAATATCAGATTTTCGAATAATTCAAGTCAAAACTAATGTCAAGACCACAAAACTCCTCTGTGTACTTTTTGGTATTTGATTTAACTAACTCCTACATCAACACAAACACACACACAAACAATCCCTCTTCATACATCCACCAACAAAACCGCCTTAACACCAGAGTCTTAATTCTGAAGCACTGTGTCCCACACTCGTCTCTGAGAGGACTTAAAAAAAAACGACAACATTTTGATTCTGACCAAGCAGAACTGAAAACCTGAGTGGAGGAACAGTGGAAAACGAGTGATATGTAATATAAATGTGCTATATATGATGAGGCTCTCATGTGCATGGACTGGGCATGGAAAAATATGCGCATTCATGTCACTGATGTGTCATTCATTGTTGTGTCTCACTCATTCAGGCTACAGTAGCGATATTTTTTTTTTGTTGTACAGTACTTTATGGGATAAATAGTGTGTTTTGATTTCCAGAAAAGGTGTGCTACTATGACATGACCCCCCCCTTTCTGAGTGCTGCCTTCGCTTTCTGCATAAAGTGAGAGTTGCGGAGATGCAGAGGACGTCGGGTACTTCTCAAATGTGTGTAACACTGATAATAATAATAATAACAAACTCCAATGACGCAGGAGGAGAACACGGAGTCAGGCGGGCGCCCGCCTCTTTGACAGGTATCAGTGAAATAAGTCAACATGTGCCGGTTAATCTTTTGCTACGTTAAGTGCTGAAAAAAAATAAAACTCTGCTCAGGCCTCCCACGTTCCTAGAATACTACAACTGAACAAGGTCAAATCCTCACTCATCAATTATTTAGAGTCCAATTATTTAAACATGAGGTTCAAATCCACTGTGCTCTTCTGTTTCAGTGTTATTGCTGTGGCACGCTCGTAATAAAAACATCCAAAACACTGACCTGGCAATAATGAATCAATTTTTTGTGTACAAATGAATGTGTGTGGATGTGCTTCTGTTTGTTGGCATGAATGTTTGTTTGTGTCTTCACAGTTCACGAGTCTGGGGTCAGTGTTAATGAGACGATCACAGTGCTCGTCGCACAGGTCCTTTCGCGATCACGACCTACTGCCACCAATCGCATCCTCCATCGCTCAGATCCAAAACGAATGCACCAATACCCACAGACGGTGAGCTGCTACAGCGAAAATAAAAACTTTTGAACGTCAGATGGACGAGCTGCGGGGAGGCCGGTGATTTCACTGCATATTGATTGAGGCTACTGAGAAAGACTGTGGATCAAACAACGAGCGCTACAGGGACACACGGCGGGAGTGGGGGGGGGCGGGGTTAGAAAAAAGTGACAAGGGAGGAAAAAGTAGATATTTGCTTTGTAGAGCTGCTGCATGATACAATCAAGCAACCAATAAACCTCCCAATGTTTTTTCTTAAAAAAAAAACAAAAAAAAAAACATTCCCGTTGTCTGAAAAACCATTAAAACACGAGAGGGGGGGGGGGGGGTGCTGAGGGGGGGGGGTTGATAAGAAGCTGTGGGCACACGCAGACAGGAACACAACGCAAGCGGCAGGAAGCGCAGCGGGTTTTTTTTTTAATCTCATTCCAGCACTGAGCGCGCCGTGACATCACAGGGGGGGGGCCGGAAGAAGCCAATCAAGGTGGAGGGGAGGGGGGGGGCGGGGGGCTCAGCGCCAAGTCAGAAGCAAGAAACACATGCGGCAGAGAAGAGAACACGCACACGTACGCACACATACACACACATACACACACACACACCGACACGTGTCCACGTAGCATAGAGTGCATATATCACATTGAGAGTAATAGGGGAAAGGGTCCAGTGGGAGAAGCGCCGCTGGGCTCAGCTGCATACACAACTGTCCATGTGGGACTTTTTTTTTTTTTTTTTGGCTGTTGTGTTATTGTACTCAACTTGCTGACACACAAACCACTCCAGTTTATGGGGGGGGGGAGGAGTTAGGTCCTTAAAAACGGCCCGGGCCCGCCCCTGTACCTGGCACCCCTTTAGAGTAATAGGGGAAAGGGTCCAGTGGGAGAAGCGCCGCTGGGCTCAGCTGCATACACAACCGTCCATGTGGGACTTTTTTTTTTTTTTTTTTGGCTGTTGTGTTATTGTACTCAACTTGCTGACACACAAACCACTCCAGTTTATGGGGGGGGGAGGAGTTAGGTCCTTAAAAACGGCCCGGGCCCGCCCCTGTACCTGGCACCCCTTTCGGTTTATACATAATGACAGTTCAAAAGGTCAAAGGTCATGCACCAGCGGTCATCATGCGATTACAGTTCACAGGAAGCACTTTTTTGTGGCTTTTTTTTTTCTTCTCTCCGTTATTTTACTGACATTTAGGTTTTTTTTTTGTAGAAAAAAAGAAGGAAAATCATCATGCCTTAGTCTAGTTGGACGTTTTTGCTTTACAAATCTTATAAAACTACACATTGAACTCCTCTTTTCTTTTTTTTTCTTCTGTGGGTTTCCCATGGTCACACGTTGAGGACAATTCTTGTGTTTTTGTCATTTTGTTTGCTCTTCTGAGTCTTTGCCTTAGTCCTCTTCCTCCTCCTCCTCCTCCTCCTCCTCTCCTGGCTCGCTCATTTTCCTCTGCGGTCCGGTTGTGTTTTTTTGGAGGATGATTTGGCAGTGGCTTTCCTGTCCTAGGAAAACAGAGAGACGAGGAACACCAGATCAATGACTCTGCCCAGCCATGAACTATTAATATTGTGCACTGAATGCCAAATCTAGGGCTCTCTCTGTAAAACACAGCGGGAGAGACCGGGAGGCTCCAACATACGCTGCTACGTTCTATCCAAGCACTGGGATGCACAAGTGCTTGTTGTGTGTCCCGTACCTGGAGGACTGGGCAGTATGTTTATTTCAGTGTTTAACTCTCCGCAGACCGGTGCGCTGCGCTGACTGAGCTCCCTTTCTCTCCACATCCACCCCCACCTGGAGCAAGGAGGGAGGCGGGAGGAAGGGGAGAGACAAAACTCGCACCGGTTAATTTGAACCATGACAACAGGTCATTTTTATTGTTATTTTTTTTTTCCATGTAATGAATCCGATTTTTTGCTCGATTTGTATCTCTGAATCAGAGCTGGTCTGTTGTCATTGTGTCATTCTGCTGATGTGGACAAAGCACTTGCTACCCTTGCTTGGCTGGTGGCTGACACACAGTGAAATGCTGCAGTCTGTGTGCGAGTATATTGTGTGCAAATGAAAATGTGAAACTTAATGGACCAACCTTTCTGGCCATCACCTTCCCGTGTTCTTCGGCAAACTGTGCCTCAGCCGCGGAGTCCACTTTCTCCTCTCTCTGTAAAGAAAACACGTTTTAAATAAAAAACCATGACATGTATATTGGTGCCACAGGAAGTTACAGTCAGAATGTCAAATCAAACCAAAAATAATCTGTCATGGCTGCTATTTCCCATGTGTTGCGAGACCCAACGCACTACTCTGGTTTCAGTTCATCAAAAGGATCAATTTTGATGGCTGGTTATTTGATGGCGGTCGTGAGCAAAAAAAAAAAATTTAAATGAAATGACCGTCTTCCCATCGGATAATTCAAAGAGAAAAAGATAAAGGGATGGACAAAAATGGTTCCTCTCCAGGCACGGGCAGTTGGCGGCGGGCAGTTAGCGTAGCACCCAGCCCTGGCTCCGCCTCCGCTCCTGTTCCCATCTATGAGAGTAACCCATGTCACACACCGGAGTCAGCAGAGCCTCCTGGGCCACGCGCAGGCCCCTGCCGCCCCGTCCCGACGACACCGAGCCCACCCAGCCCTGCAGGGAGTCCTTGTCTGGCAAATAGGGTTGAAAGGCTCCGCCTCCCACCACCCTGGAGAGGAAAAAATGTTCATAAGAAGAGGAAACAGGAAATGATGCAGTGGATAGGTGGATTATAAAGACAGAGGTCAGTGACTCACCGGTTGTCTCCGTTGTGCTCCGTGGCCCGACTCAGTCCGGACATCTCACACCTCTGGACAAACACCTGCTGGCCTGCAACAACAGAAATCCCCTCCACTGAACCCAGACCTTCACCTCCTCCTCCTCCTCCTCCTGCCTCCCCTCTTCTCCCGTCTGACCTCTGACCTCCCAGCTGGCCATTCAGGTTGACCTTGGGCACGGCGCCACTGGCCCTCACCCTGTCCCATTCCGCCAGGGCGCTCGGCGGCTCCTGCGGCACCTCCTCCTCCTCCCCAACCTCCCCTTCCTCCTCCTCCTCCTCCTCCTCCAGCTCCATGATGCTGGCTCCGCTGCTCGGGCGGCCCAAGCTGCAGGGCAGGGAGAGCGTGGCGCCCTCCGAGTCGTCGGCCCGGCTGCTGCCGTCGAGCGAAGAGTCCTCCACCGTGACCAGCGAGGGGCTCACCCCCGCCGGCCACACCTGGACGTCCGACATCTCCATCAGCGTGTCTTCTTCTGTGGTGGCGATGGGCGCGCACTCCAGGCTGGACACTTCCTGCCAGAAGGGCTCGGCGCCCAGCGGAGAGGGCAGGCTGTACTGCAGGGAGGCCGGGGACAGCATCTCGTCCTGCACCAGCCCGTAACCTGCAGGGAGGAGAAGGGCGACACAAGAGAAAAAAAAAACTAACAGCACGCAGACGCAGAGGTCGGGGAGGGGGGAGGGGTCGACTGGAGTGACACAGTCAGGCTCCGCCCTGTCCCAATATACACTTTGTATATGTGTTGCTGAATTTTGGAAAGGAGTGATGGTACCAAGTCCAACCAAAGTTACATAGGGAAGAACTGGCACTTTTATTTCAAGTCATGTGACAGTGTTGCTCTAAATGCCAAACAGTACAACATTATTGTTAACATCAATCAAAATCGATTGTTATTGAGGAATTGACGGGGGGGAAAAAGATTCCTTTCAGTTTTTTTGATTTGATTCAAAGAAGGCACCTCCGATTATCGACATTGGGACAAAGCAATAAGGGGGGGGGGGGGGGGGGGGGGGGGGGGGGCGGGGGGGGGAGGGGGAGAGGGGATTGTGTCATTCACTGTGGGTTGGGTGAATGATGCCACGCACAAGTTTGCCTCCCTGGTAGTATGTCAGGATACAGACTGCACACTGTGTTTTGTTGAGACAGGTGAGTGGAGAGTTGCGGACTGGCTGTGGGGTTGGCACGATGCAGATATACATCACATAGATGTTGTGTTACAGGTTTATTGTCATCTCAGTAAAATCGGAGAAAAAAAAAATCCAATTCGTTTTCCAGATTTCAGCGTCCTGATGACAACTGTGATTGAAATGTAAATAGATGCAAAAGCTGCAGACCTTTGAATGGGATTTTTTAATAATAATAATAATAATAAACATTTATCTAGATTTGTTTTTCTAGGATATCCAAGCAGCTGTGGTACAAACACACCAAAGCTCTGTTAAAAACAACTCTATCGTTCCAACCCTCGTTATCAAGTCTCCCGGTGGGAGTCAGCAGCTTGTTGCAGATTCTGTGGAGGAAAATGCTGCAAGTTACTGTTGTCCTCCCATTCTCTGCACACCACTGGAGTCATGCTTTCATTTGTCGGCACCCCAAGCATCTGTGCACTCACCCATACACAAACAAACGCAGACAAACTATTTGAGTTATACCTAACCACTGTTATGGATTTGCTTCTGTTTGTGGCAGTTACTTCAGTGAATGGGATTTGTTTTGGTGAGTAGAATTTAAAAGAAAAAAGTACAATTGTGTGTGTAATTAAAAATCATGCAACACAATGTTTATTGTTTATGCAGAAAAGTGTAAACACTGTCTGGTAGCTTTTGTTCTGCTATGGTTCAATTAGAAAAAAAAAGCTAATTACACAGGGACACACACATACGTTGTATACTATACAAACACTCATTATATAGTAATATCTATTTATATTATTCTTAATAATTAGTGTACTAGTTCTAATGCAAATGTCTCTGTTTTGGAGCTAAATGACATAGAAAATCTAAAGTAATTATTTCACAGTGGCAAATTTAGAAAAGGTTATTTGAATGAAGCTTGTAATCGACTTCTGGTCCTATCTAAAGACAATATTACACTATGTGATACATTTTTATATGGTTTGTCTCATTAATCAATGTATAATTACTATTTTTTTAAATAAAGTTCTGCATCAGTGAGGTCAGATGAATGAAGTTCAGTGAAACCAAGCAGTAAACAAGTACTTTACTTAAAATTGGGTGAAATACTTCTTTACTGTGTCAGTAATTGTCTGTCAGAGTTTATGGACCATAGCGTGGGTAAGCATGTGTGTGTGTGTGTGTGTGTGTGTTTCTGGGATGGTACAGGGCCAGGATGATAGGAGGTGGTTTCAGAATGAGGTGAACAGGGAGGAATGAGTCAGAATCAGAATGAAAGTTAGAATGAGTCAGAGCAATCTGGGGTTAGCCCTTCCCTTCACTCCTGCTATTTAAACACAAACGCACACATACAAACACATACACACACAAACAGGTGTCAAAAGCACAGGATGTGGTGCAACACAATTATACTCCACAGATTGTCATGGCAAAAACAAAGAGACAAGCACACTGCTCACTTCACCACTGTACACACTCACACATATGCACGTGTATACTAACAAACACGCAAGACTGCACTCAGTACGGTCAAAAGTACACAATCACACAAACACACATCACAACCAACACACAAACACACCCCACAGCATTATACCTGCTGGCAAATAATGTTCAGACA
Organism: Colistium nudipinnis; assembly: GCA_016785305.1. Taxonomy (NCBI): domain Eukaryota; kingdom Metazoa; phylum Chordata; class Actinopteri; order Pleuronectiformes; family Rhombosoleidae; genus Colistium; species Colistium nudipinnis. Next base: position 216,463 of record JAFBJU010001256.1, read on the forward strand.
AGGTTATCAATGAGTTTGTCATCAGACTTGGGCAAAATACATTTAATATCTGAATGTTGGTTATAAATTATGTTAAATTAAACTTTATACATAGGAAGGAAAAAAAACAATACAAGAGGCCAAGCTAAGCCCGTCTGATATTTAGCTAAAAATGTGTTTTAATGTAATTCTTGACAATTCATTATTTTGCCCATGAATGAAAGACCGGATTTCACAGCCATAGTGTACGTTGAACATTATGTGCTATGCAGCTGGCTCTGTGTCACAGCGTAGCATTAAAGAAAACACACACACCATGTATTTTACAGGAAAAGAAAAAGGAAACATTGGTTTGTTAATATAGCATTTAAAACAAAGACCCATTGAACAGAGGGAACATGTTACAAGAAAACATCGATCGAAAGCATGCCATGCACATAGAGATGTCATAATAGTAAACATTATTTGGTTCAAGAAACCACCACGATCACACAGTCCTTTCACTGTACAGACAAAAATCACCCTACGTAGTTTCAGTATAAATATATTTACATGTTTTATTTAAGTAAATGAAGTATTACACTGAGTTTAGCTTTTGTTAGGCAATTTGAACACACACACACTCAAACGCACACACACAAACAAAGACATATGCACAAAGAGATACCGTGCATGCCGCATGCACGTGCACAAACTGTAATACACACACAGAGCTGGATTGAGAGAGGAGGTGGAGGAGGAGAGGGCCCACGCTCGACTGAACGAGGGAGGAGCGCGGGGGAAATAAGATGACAAGAGAAGAGGAGGCCCAGAGGTCAACATGAGGTCATATGAGGTCAGAGGTCGGACAGGAAGAGCTGTGAGGAAGAAGAGCAGGAGAAGGGAGGGGGGGGGGGGGGGGGGGGGGGGGGGGGGGGGGCGGGGGGGGAGGAGGAGGAGGAGCAGGGCGGCTCGGCACCAGATATGACATGGCACAGGTTCAGAGAGAGAGTGACAGAGATAGAGAGAGAGAGAGAGAGGGAGGGAGAGAGAGAAATACTCCAGAGGAAAAGGCAACATTTCATTGAGTAACAATGTCCGCCGCCGCCGATGAAATGATGTCTTATTCTCGGGGACAGAAAGAGAGAGACAGACAGAAAGTACGAAGAAGGAATAGAAACAAGGTATGAAGGCCCAGAACACACCATCACCTGTGTACTACTGCTACTTTGGACTAGTGGATCCATCCCAGGCACACACACACACACACGTGCGTGCACGCACGCGTACACGCATGTGCATGTGCATACACGCACGCATGTGCGCACACCCTCACACAGCCACACATACACCCACCTGGCATCTAGACAAACCTCCACGATTTAAAGTGAGGGATTACCCAAATCTTGTTTGTCAAAATCTTGTCAACCTGAATGCAGTTTAATATCCTCCTTTCTCATATTAGAAAAGAATAGAAACCATCATGTTCAGGGCTCAAATATGAAGTGTGGAAAAACCAAACGAAAATGACTTGTGCCCCAGTGCTATTAGTGCATGCTGCAAAAGGCTGGGTTCATGGTGGGTAGAATGACACCATTCCTCAGACCTCAAAAAAACATCATCATCACTGTCGTCATTTACATGAGCAGCAAACCAACCATGCAGCCCGAGGTCCCTCCAACTTACCCCTCCTGAAAAACGGGGGTCTAATAACGCGGGGCCTGTGCACTAGGCGCGGCGGCCTTGTGTCCGTGATCTCTTGTGGAGCAACAGAGAAGGTAAAACGGCTGTTACCCACACTCGAGGCAAGCGGGTCTTTATCTCTAGTGGTGCCGTCTTCCTAAAGTGTCACGACCAGCACTTCAGTAAGAGGAAGCATCGGAGGTAATAAACCTTCGTTTACTTCCTCAAACAGAATTATAGTCATTTCAAATAGACTTCTGGGAGTACATTTATAATCCGACTACTAATGTTGACTGGTTTCGCATGAACGTATTCTCCCATAAACAAAATAACAGACTTTAACTACTGTAGCTAATTTAATTTCACTTGAATTCAAGAAAATCCAGGAATAGAATAAAAGACAAAATTATGGATTCATAGTGAGAGTGTAAATACATAATTCTTTAAAAAAAATCAAATTCACTGCTCAAGGAGGAATTTTGTGATTTGCAGGGATTTTTGTGTTCTTTGTGCTCCATGTGTGTGTGTGTGTCTTACCATTGAGGACGCTGGGGGACAGCAGGGTGGAGTCGCGGTCTCTGAGTCGACAGGCTCCCTCGTCCAGGGAGCAGGGGGCCGGCTGCGGACCCTCCAGAGACGTCACGATGTCCGCACGGTCGATGTTCTTCAGAGCGGTGTACAGGCTCTCCACTGGGGGGGGGGGGGGGACGTGCAGTCAACACTCACACACAGGATTCACACAGCTGAAAGGTATTTCCTGCGAGACGTGCACTCATGGGGCGGGACTCACTCTTGGCCCTCTTGCCCTCTCTGCCGACCCACAGGTTGAGCAGAGCCGAGCTCTGGTCCAGCAGAGAGTTGGGGTTCTCCACGCGGATCCTGTTGATGTCGTCCACGCCGAAGTGAAGCTCTCGCGCCAACTCTGGCAGGACAAAAAAAAAAAAAGACAAGGCACCAGATGAATGAATGGAAATGAAAAGAATAAAGAACAGAAAGAGTTGATATTTCAACGTTTTCACTCGCTCACCTGCCCAACTCAAGCCCAGCTGCTCGGATATGATGTTGATTTTGATCTCGGTCCTCTCCATGGCATTCACTGTGGCTTAAGAGAAGAAAAAAAAAACAGCCACTTTAGGAACAGCTGAGACACTGTATCACCTGAGACTGAACACAAAGCCCTAAAAACTATATAGACATCTATTGGACTGTAACTTACTCTAAATTAGATTTTAGTACTGTTTTGGACTTCTTTTTTTTTTATCTTCTGTTTCCTCAAAAACTTCGAACAAAAAGGCACTGTGAGTTGCTATTAAAATACTTACCTCGACAAAAGCAGTGCTCTGTTGAAGGAAATATAATCCTCGGGAGTCGTGACGGGACAGTTTAAATTTAGAGGATCATTCAGGTGCGTGCCCCCCCCCCCCGGTGAATGTAGCATTCACTAACACGTTACAGAGGGACTGAGGTGCAACGTAGCAGCGCTGAGTACATGATAGACAGAAAAGGCCTTTCCTCCCCCCCTTAAGCCCTGCCCACCATCAGCATCATTTAAACTCGGGGCCGGTGTCAGGGCTCCTCTGTCTAACTCCACTGCGAGCTCCTGCCCATTTCCAGTGCCGAGCTACGGTGCTACGTTTCTAACAGACTCTGCTGCCATGCCATTGGAAATCGCAGTGGAGACATCAGCGCCATGCAAAACCAAATCACAGACGTCATTCATCGGTCGTCATAGCTCCCAGGACACTGAAGGAAAAGAAGGGGGGGGGGCAATTTGCCAGGTGCCGTGGAGCCGCTTTTGGTTCACGTCGGGGAGTTGCTGCTTTTCAAGTTTTGTGCGCGCACATTCAGTGTCATTTGCTCAAACCGCGCTGCAAAGAACTCGGAGTCATAGTGAGGAGCAGTGCATTGCATCCAAGGCTCAGTCTGTGTGCCATGCGTGCACGCGAGACGGATGGGGGGGGGAATAGAGAGGGTAAAGTGGGAAGCGGAGGGTTGTGGGTAAAAATAGGGGGCAGTGCAACATTCAGAGGCCCATCTCCACCGTGTTTGTTGTGTGTGTCTGTGTGTGTGTGTGTGTGTGTGTGTGTGTGTGTGTGTGCGCGTGTGAGGAGAGGGCCGAGGATTCAGGCAGTGGAGGACTCACCCACACCGGGCTCGTTCAGAGCGCTGTAGCGCTCCCTCAGGGCCAGAGGGGTCAGAGTTCGCCTGCGCTCCTCACTGCCAACAACCTGAGAAGAGACAAAAGCCACAAAACGAAAGAAAAGAGATGAATCAAATCAACAGATAAGAAGATCTGGGGAGACATGTCCATATTCATTGTGGATGAAAATCACATTTTGTACGTGTGCTGGCAGAGGCGTGTGGTTACCTTGACACAAGGTGGCATGGTGATGTTGAGGTTACACAGTACGTGCTGCGTGTCCTCGTACTTGGTGCACTTCCGCAGAAAGGATAAGAAGCCGGCGGCCTCCTTGTTGCTATCTCTGACCTGACGTCAAGAAAGGATGGACAGAGAGAGGAGGAGGGGGAGGAGGAGGAAATTGTCCACAGAAGAGAGAGAGACACGAAAGGAAGAGACAGGACACGCGAGAGAGGAAGTGAAACAGCAAGAGTGAGAAAGAGGAGAGAGAGAGAGAGAGAAAAAAAAAAAGGACAGATCAAAACAGGTATTAGATCCCTCCACCAAGTCTGGAGCGTGTGGCGCAGCAACGTGGGACAAGAAGCAGGGGGGAGAAGGGATGGAAGCAGTCCACAGGCAGGCGAGGAGAGGAGAGATTTACCTGCACACTTTACCTGGACATCTGTCAGACCAGACAGTTAGAGAGTGACCGCCAGAGAGAGAAAGAGAGACAGTGAGACAGACACATACACACAGGCGAGGCCGCAAGATAGGCAGGCAGGCAGAGAAAGTGAGGGAGTCACAGGACATGCACACGGTTACCCGAGTGAGTCGATACATAGAGGCGAGACATTTGAGTTTTCTTAAAGCCCAGGCTGAGAAAACGCTGTGTGTTTTACACCGAGGGACAGACAAGACAAATAGAGGGAGAACGGAACTAAAGGACAGAGCACGTAAGTGACAGAAAAATGACATAGGTAGAATTACATGACATACGTTGAAGAGGCGCACACAGGTTAAATGCAAGAAATGGGATTTAAAGGACAAAAAGGAGAGAAACCAAGACTAAAAAAATGTTGATTTTGACCTGAAAGATTTTTTTTTCGACATACACTTGATCATTTGTGTAGAAATAAAACATTAAATGAATGTAAAGACGAAAGGGATGTAGACATCACGTAACGTAACAATATATCAAATGTTATCCACAATAATAACCGCTAATTTGATATACCTCCATACGCCATGTTTGACAAGATGGTGTCATTGTTCTTTTTCCGGTGTTGTGTGGTGAACACAGCTCACAGGTACCACAGTGAGAGGCAAACACACAAACACCACCAAGTGAGCGATCAGCAGGTGGGTGCTCAGGAGGGACACGCACACTGAACCCGAACAACTGAACGAACAACGACCACAACACCGTATGAGCGATAGGAAGGCAGGCGTGTGATTGGTGGGCGGGTGGGTGGGGGGGCGGACCTTGACGGAGACGGGGGGGGGGGGGGGGGGGGGGGGGGGGGGGGGGGGGGGGGCGGACCTTGACGGAGACGGGCAGCCTGTTGTCCCTGAAGGCCTGGAAGCTGAAGCTGCGGGGCTGCTGCGTGGCCTTCCTGATGGGCACCAGGTTCCCGGAGCACTCCAGGTGCAGGGGCATGCCCTCCATCAGCTGTGGGAGGAGAGGACAGACACAGTGTGGATCGGAATCATCCTCCTCTTCGGGAGGCGGAAAAACACCTCACATGCAGGATCACGTCTTCCTTAATGTGGAGGTTTTAGAGGCAACACCAGCCAAAACCAGCAGTGACTGCCACTGGCTGCATTTATTTTTTAATTATAATTTTTTTTCCCCCTGAATTTTGCCATGATGGCTTTTAAAGTGCTACAATGAAACTGATTGGAAACGGAGGGAATATTGCCCCCAACAAAAACACAGTTTTGTGCACATGTCAAAGTTTTAATTTGCTCCCGCTCTGACCTCAATGTCTCGACTGCGGGCCACTTCCGAGAAGTTTTCATGCAGCTCCAGCGTCTTGTCCATCTTGTCGTCCGTCATGCAGTAACAGCGCAGGCGTCCCTCGCGCGCCTCGTTCATCTTGGCGAAGATGACAAACTTGGCCATGTACGGCACGGACATTAACTCCCGGTACAGCAGGTTGGCAAAGGTCACGGCCTCCGCCGTGCGCGGACAGTCTGCCAGCCAGAATCTGGACCAGAGGAGGGGGAGAGAGGAAGCGCGGCGCATTTAATGTGTAGGTGCGGACGGATAGAGAGTGGGGGATGAGGGAGGGAGGGTGACACGTTTGTCCTGGTCGCCGCCCAGCTGCTCACCTTGCAGAGACATTGGTGGTAAAGTTAGCACAGTTGTGCGCGTACATCAGCTTGGTGGTGCCAGTGATGTCCTCCCACTGAGCCGGTGCCGTTCCACCTGCAGCACATGAACCACACGGTGTCATCCATGCCCTGGTGAACAAGGTGCCGGTACATCTTCCTGAATACATCTTTTGATCTGAAGCGGAGCCTACCGATGACGCTGCAGAGCAGACGCAGGCTGGTGGTGTCCCCCTCCCCGGCGTCCCGAGGACTCTCTCTCCAGGACGGAGGCAAAGGGATGCGCAGTCCGATTGGACGGTGGAACTTGCGTCGGCGCGGTTCGATGGTGACCACGGGGCTGAAGGTCGCCTGGTTACCGAGCTGTCGAGTCAGCAGTTCGTCCGGGATCGGCTGGGCCTGAGCAGGGAGGGGGTTGGGGGACAAGGTCGTTGAGCGGGGAAGGTGCAAAACATCACAAAATCACAGCATAGATGCTGAAGTGGGTTATTTGATCCAAGAAGGAGGAGAGTTGACAAGGAGAGGAATTGAAAAACCGAACATCGGACTCACAGCCATACTCACACATGCAACCAATTCATATGTCACACCTGACCCAAGTCGGATCAGTGCATCAGCTCGGTCAGTGTGGCTCACAACTTAAATCAGGGAACTGAGGAGTGATGGATGGCTGGATAAAAGGAGAACATAAGCAGAGCAGCATAAGGCAAAGCAAACCTCCGACCCCATGCAGTTTCCCTGAAAAACATCAGTGCCGTGACAAATCAGACACACAACGTGAGCAGTGTCCCCCCCCCACACAAAAAAAAAACCCAACCCAAAACATGAAATGCAGAACCCATAATCCTTCATAATCTTTCTCTCATGGAAAACAAAGCCAAGCGGAGGGGATGTGTGAAAGGAGATTGTCAGCAGCAGTGTGCGCCAAGTCCCCATATGTGTGTCTGTGGAGGCCTGGATGAGTGACAGACACACACTGGCCAAAAAACTGCTCCTGTCCTGCAGGACGCACACCACGTGTTGCCAAGGCTAATTTAGGAACACAACGGTCGGCATGGACAGTCGCGTCACCGACGGGTGTATTATATCGCATGAATGATACTGTACTTGTATGTTATGTAGTGTTTTAGGGACACTGAATATTCAATGTTAAGGAGAAGTCTTTATTCATTTAGATTTACATTACTTAAGATATAAATTACTGCTGTAGATATGACATAAATTAACTCAAATCATGGACTAAATGAATATGAATACTTAAAAAAAGATTTACACAATTTCTACTAAAAAGTCAATAATAAGAGAACAAATCCTCAGCCCTTGGCAGAACATCGACATCAGGACCGGAAATCTGTCCAATCTCAGTTAATAAAGATTAGAACACAAAAAAATAAAAATGTTGCAGGTGATCGTGTTGGCATGGACAAGTGAGTCACAGACTGAGAGTCAGCTGTTGTATAATTCAAACAGCTGTGTTCAGTGGTTCATAAAAAAAGGCACCAGATTTCCTGTTATATAAGCCAAACAATAAACACCCCAGCAATTACTGAAGGTGTGGATCTAAATGTGGATTTAAATATATCATTTTTTAAATTTGTCCACTCTCTTCTTCCTCCTCTACTGAAACGCGACCCCCCTGCTTACCTGCAGGCCCAGTCTGACCCGTTTGGTGACGGCCGTCTCGGGGAAGATGGCCTCGACGTGGGACACCAGCTTACTGGTGAGCCGGCCCCCCTCCGGACCGATCAGGTCGCTCTCCTGCTGAATGCGGGACACCACGGCGAAGTAGAGGGGGAAGTCTGTGGAGATGATCCGACGGATTCTCTTCTTATCCAGCTCCTCGTGACTCTCCAGGTCTACAGGTGGCAGAGAGGAATGTGGTAAAAAATCTGATTTGGCACCGAGCCAAAATCACGACACATATCCAGGGGAGAGAAAGTAAACCCCTGCGTCATTGGTTGCGCAGCTTTCCAATCAAATTTCCTCCCTGTGCCCTTGTTATGAAACTGCACAGCCACACATCGAGTTATCTTCAAGGTCTCCCTGAGAGTGGCGTTCCATTATCATCCCACTGACCTTCATCCATGCCGTTCAGAATAGTTTCCAACACTTCGTCGCCATAGCGATTGCGATGCTCCTTCCAGACGGAGCCGTTTTCACTGCGGAGGACCACCAGCTCCCGGTCCCCGTGGCCCAGGGAGGCAAAGTGGGGGATTTCCACTATCACCGGCCTGTGGTAGAAAACAATAATCTGCATATATAAATAAAATAACCATAAAGGACAAAAACATTATGGCAGCCTTGTCCTTGTCCATATTTTGCCATACCAAAAAGCATATGCACATTTTCTTTCTATCTAACATCCATATGAATAACATGAAAACCATCACCAACGGGTAACCCACCCAAGGAACTGCATACTGGACGGCCCCAGGGAGATGATCCGGCTGGCCAGGCCCTCTCCTTCCACCAGAGGAGGAGGCGTGGTCAGTTTCTGCGGTTTGACCAGGCGGCAGGTGATGCGTGTGGGCGCGGCGCAGGTCCGAGGAGGAATGATGACCCGGAGGCCGTGGTGTCTGCTGCCTCGCATGGAGCCGCCACGAGCGTCCACCATGAAGCTCACCAGGAAGCTGCGGAGTCATACAGTGAAGGCGGTGGTGGTGGTTCAATGACAAGCTCTGCTCACGATAAACTTTTTTATGCATGCGTGTGTGTGTAGGAGTGAATCTTCCCTCATCTTTTCCATCCACCTTCATTTGTATTCTGCTCAATAAAAGCCAACTCACTATGCTTAGCATAAATTATGACTAAGCAGATTTTTTATTTTTTATTTTCATTTTTCTGCATTAACCTTAAGAGCTATAAATAAACTACTAAGTCATTCATTAAATGAACAACGTGTAGCCAGGAGCAACAGCAGCCCACGATCCTCTGCACGTATCATTTATGTCGATCAATGACCTTTTGGCATCGCTGATGTTTAGTTGAACATGAGCATGATTCTGTACGATAAACTATTAAACAGCATCCATAAATGCAATAGGCAAAGCAACATAAATAAATCACCACGGCGCTGAATGCTTTATATGCTTACCCTGTGTGAATAGGGCTGGCCACAGGACTGACGTTGTCTGAAGTCTCCGTAGCCGGGCTGCTGGGGATGAGGGAGTCGTCATCGTACTCCTTCGGCAGGGGAACGGGGGTGTGCTAAGGTCAAAAACGGAAAAGCAGGGAAAGATTGGGAGGCAGTAAAAAAAACATGACCAAAGTCAACTGTAGCTTTATATCGACATAAATATACTTAATTACTTACATAAATCAATAGCGGAATTATAGAATTAGGCAAAGGATGTTTTTAACGTAATTGTAAAGCTCACCTGATCCAACAGAACCGTCTCTGGCGAAACACAAGGGATTCTGGGAATAGCAGGCGAATAAGGCCTGAGACAGAGGAGGTGAATAATACATGAGGCAATGACAAATTATTATTCTGGGAGAGCAATTTAAATGATAACATAATAATTCTAATAATTAAAGACAGATACATCTTCCATGCCAGCCATTCAATGACTCCAACAATCCCATTTTACAATATATTGTGTTATTCTTTCTCTGCAACGTCTAAATATTTGTGTATACGTATATGCACAAGTACACAAAGACTTACGTGGTGCCCAGGCCGCCCTCAAACTCTCTTAGAGTCTTTTTCGGGGAAAGGAAGTCATCATCCTGGTCCTTGAAGTCATCAAGCTTTAGGTAACGTGCGCCGTCCATCCCGAGCAACTCGTCCCCTTTGGACCAACAAAAAACAAAAAAAGGGAATTGAGGAACATGAAAAAGGAGGAGAAAGGAAAAAAAAACAAAGTCTGCTAAAAAGCATGTAAAGAATTAAGGAAGAAATTTGAGGCCAGGGGATTACGGGCAAAATGATGCTGAGCTCAACGCTCAAGTTCTTCCACTCGTGCAAAATAAGTTTCTTCATTTATTCTGGCATTGGGATTTTTTTCCCCCTTCAGTGCATTTATAAATATTAATACTTTTTTCCACATTTTATACACAAATGAAAATATCTTATTTCCACTTCATCAAAATAATGTCACTGAAATCCCCTATAAGTAGTAATTGTTACAACACCATACTTTCCATCCCTTCACCTTCATGAAACCACAGGAATAAATAGTCACAAAGCAATTTCAGATATACAGTGTTTTGTCCAAGCAATGGAGTCAAACTGACAACATCTAGCCAATGGAAACCACAAAGAGTGAAAGAAGAAGGTTGGTGAGACAGTGAACATTAAAACCGTTTAGGACACTGCATGGACGACAAACTGCAAGGCACCTGGTGACAGCTTTTTTTTTTTTTGTGAGCATGCCCATTAAGAATGAAATCACATGTGGTAATGTGGTTATTTCTGTGTAGGAGAAAATACCTCAATTATTAAGGAACAATGATATTGAAATAAGAAACATAAGAAACAAAAACATGAACCACCAGATTAATTGGAACAAGCTGTACAAGTGAATAAAAAATGGAGACACAATTAAACGAGTGCGTCACAAAGAAAGCATATCAAAAGTGGAGCTGCTGTGTGAAAGACTTTGATTTAGAGCTTACAGTGATTGGTTTAAATCATTTTTTTTTTCATCAAAGCACAAACAATAATTGTGTGTGGATTACATAACTGTGTCCCAGCTGGGTCACAGCGTGTGTCTAATCAGCTCATTGATCAATTAGGCTGTAAAAGGCAGCAGCAACTGCAGTGCTTGTGTTAAAAGCAGAAATACTGGAGCCCAGTCTGTAATAGGAACAGATGTGCATTACACACTGTAAAAGGAAAACCTTGGGAGCACATGCTGATGAAAGACACTTAAAAAAAATATATATATTAATAAATAAATCTCTGAGCAAGAGCGAGAGAGCAACAATTGAGGAGAAAACGGAGAAGACGGAGAAAAGCAAACGGTGCCGGAGTTGAGAGCAGACTCGGAGGAACTGATAAGAATTTGACAATTAGTGACGCACAGAGAAAATGAGAAAAGTACAATTGCAATGAAGTTCACTAGCCACCGGACTGGACAAGAAATACACACACACACACACACACACACTCCTACCTAACGTTAGCTGGGCAACCCCTACAAAGCAAACAGGAAAAGGGTTATAAACAGTAAATAGATTAAAATTCATTGTGTTTGTACTTTTATGCCTCCCAAACAGTCTCTTTCTACCAAAAAAGAGTCGAGAGCTGAACATCTATAATAAAAGTATGAAAATAAAACCCAATAACCTACCTTCATCCTCTGAAACATCCAAGATCTCGTCCACGGTCTCAGGAAAACTCATCCGGTGCTTCTCCGTGGTGATCTGCGAGGAGAAGGAGGAGGAGGCGGGTTGGTGAAGCGAAGGTGTTGCAGAATGAGATGGAGCAGAAAAAAAAGATGGAAAATGCTGACGCTTATTTTGCTGAGAGAGCTGATCGAGACCAGGAAATGATTTCATTGGACATCTGAGTCACGATGTGTCAAGGCTATTCTTTGTGCGTTGGTGTAACCATGCGAACCGCGCGTGAGGTGTCGCTCACCGCGGAGACCGACTCCTCGGTAACCAGCTTCAACACGTCAATGACAGAGATGTATCCCAGCCGCTTGGCAATGCCCAGGGGAGACGTCCCATTCTGTGCAGAGGAGGATCACAAAATATTTCCATTTTCGATATTTATCTATATTCACAATAAAAATGTAACATTCGCATTAATTTGCCAAGAAAATAATAGACATCATAATGAATGATTATTATTTCCAGACAGGAAATGCAGTTTTAGAAAGCGCCTCACCGAAGTAACCTCGTTGGGCTCGGCTCCGTGCTTCAACAACAGGGTGACGATGTCGGTGTGGCCCTGCTGGGCGGCCTGGTGCAGAGGGGTGTAGCCCATCTGGGGATGTAAAGAGGGAGGGGGGGGGTTGAGGTGGGTTCATGGTTTTGGCACCTAATGCTTATAACAGGGTGGCTCCCACCGGTCCGAATCAGTGTTCAGTCGGCTAATTGCCGGTGGTGTAACAAACATGGAAATAAAGCCACACCAAGCCAGACGTAAGGAGCGTATGGAGCAGAAAGCGCATGGTGCACGGTGCGTAATAAAAGGGAGAGACGGAGAGTAGTCACCCTTGTCTTGCTGTTCACGTGAACCTGCTGCTGCAGGAGGAACTTCACCATCTTGAGGTTGCCATAGTGACAGGCCACATGAAGGGGCGTGTAACCCATCTGAGAGAGAGAGAGTCGTTTAAAAGTTTCATGTGAAAACATGTACATTGTAAAAGATGGTAAATATTGTCTTGAAGACATGTCTTAAACACTTAAACATTATATTTCTTTGTTATCTATTTATTTCACGCAATGAGATTATTTTATGATGTTCAGTAATGTGGCCTTAGTAATGTGGCCTTAGCAAATAATATTTAGTCTAAAACGAATATTTTGTGAGCAGTAACTGACCCGTGAAGCAGCGTAAACAGAAGCTCCCTGTTTGACCAGTGTGTCAGCGATGCCCACGTGACCCTCCTGAGCCACGAGGTGCAGAGGGGTCAATCCATTCTGTAAGATAAGGATAAGACTATTATACAGTGTATACTATAACCATCATTTATTTTTCTAAAAACTTCTCTGAATCGTATTTTAAGATGAAAAAGAGTCAGTCCGTGAAAATGATGCGCTTTGACCTCTGCTGCCGCGGTACCTTGTTTCCCAGGTTGACGTTGGCCTGTTTGGAGATGAGCATGGCCACCATGTCGGGACGCCCCTCCTGCGAGGCCAGGTGCAGCGGCGTGATGCCCTGCAGCGACTCTGAATTGGGCGAAGCGCCGTTCTGCAGCAGGCAACTGGCCACCTCCATCTGGTTCTGCTTGGCTGCTATGTGCAGTGGGGTGTAGCCGTTCTGTGGCCGAGGAAATGAGCACAATCAGGCGCAGACAATTTTTTTTTTTTTTGTAAACTCTTCTTGTCAAATTTCAGACTAAAAATGTAATGTTGCAGTGAGTAATTCACAGTAGACGTTTGCTGGTAAATTGCAGAATGTTTTAGACTAATTTGAGCTGTCGGCGTAATTGTGTCATCGATGGCTAGGCATGTTGTGTGTTGCCCGCTCGCGTGAGCACGCGCACACACGCATGTGAGCATCTTACTCGAGCCGTGCTGTGTGCCGATCCTCCCTTGCTGACCAAGAGTTTAACAACATCCAGGTTGTTGTGATGCACGGCCACATGAAGCGGTGCCAGACCGTTCTGTTAAACACACACACACACACACAAATACACGTGTGCACATATAGAAGCCCCCCATAGACGTACACAAAGAAAAAAGCGCACAGAAACAAACATATATAAAACACATGCCCTGATAATAACCTATCAATCAGCATTGTTTGAGGAGAAATCTGAATTATAAGCGATGCTCTCACCTTCCCAGCTGCGTTAGGATTGGCTCCTCTCTCCAGAAGCAGTTCTGCCACGTCCACTTTTCCATATTTGGAGGCCACGTGGAGGGGAGTGAACCCTTTCTGCTCAAAACATACCCAGAGAGCATTTATACAACAACCCTCCTATACACTCGTTTTCCATTCCTCTCATACGACTGTCACTCCACCTTGGTCATCTTGATTTGCTGCGCCCCGGCGTCCAGTAATATTCGGATGGTGTGCACGTGTCCCTCGCGGGCAGCGATGTGCAAGGGCGTGTGGCCCGCGGTGGTCGCTGAGTCGGGGTGGGCTTTGTGCTCGAGGAGCAGCTTGACCAGCTCCTTGTGGCCCATGCGGGCCGCACAATGCAGAGGAGTCTGGTCGTCCTGGAGGAATCGGGAAAAATTCACAGAGTTGGCCAAGTGCCCCCCATACACTCTTCCTATATTTTATTCACACTTTTTATTCCTCCAAGATATCCTCTCTGACAACATCAGATAAAATGTACAAATAGAGTGTGTTGTTTCGGGTTGCGCTGGAAAATGGAGGAGATACCTTGGCCTTTGCATCCACTTGTGCTGAGTTCTGCAGCAGAAACTGGGCAACTTCACAGTGTCCCGCTCTGGAGGCCATGTGGAGGGGAGTCTCCACTTTCTGGTGTGGGCACACACGCACACACACACACACACACACACACAACAAGCATGTCATTCCAATGTATGTAGTCATGGCTAATCATTAATTCAGCCATTTAGGCTCTAGGACCAATCTAACTTGTTAAATCGACATATTTATTATTATTTATTTTATTTTCCTGATAGAGAGCTTTAATGACAAGTTTAAAACATATTTTCAATTAAAGCAAATCCACCTGTAAATCCTCCTTTTTTCATACGAGGGCCCCACCGAGGTTGAGATTAGTCTCATAATTTCAGTAATCCACGCATAAATAAGCTCATTATGCAATATCATTTTTTCAAAGCCACTGACTTTACATGGTTGTGGAAAAAGTGAGAATCTTCTTTTGTAATTGATTATTTTAGTCGGTGTGGAGTTTTCTTAAAAAAAAAAAAAGGGTTCTTACCACATTGGAAGCATTAGGCGAAGCCCCTCTTTGGACCAAGTTCTTCACTATGTTTTGATGACCCATGAATGATGCTACATGAAGAGGAGTGAGACCAGACTGGAAAAAAAAAGAACAGACAGAGAGGAGAATCAGGGCTCAATGTGGCATTCTGGTTCGTTAGTTCAATCTGACTGACTGACTGTCTCACCTCTGTCACAGCTTCTAAGGAGGCGGAGTGCTTCAGCAGCAGATCCATGGAGCGCATGTGGTTCTTCTTGCAAGCGATGTGGAGCGGTGTGAAGCCATTCTGCAAGTACAGAGAAAATAGTTCCTGAGGAGACCAAACGTGTGCATGGTACAGAAATCATTTTAACAAACAGTGTCATATAGTAGAGATTGTGAATCAATTCTAATATTCATTTCTGTTTAATTTAGTTTTTATACGGCTATATTTATTTCACAATTGCCCAATGATGGTGATGAACGCTGTGAAAACACATTCAAAATACTTTAATCACTGCAGCAAATTCCTAACAACATAATTACCGCACAATACAGTCTCAGTGTCCCTGCTTCCATAGTGACAATTTCAAATATCTTCAAGAAAATCCACAGAAGCAGACTGCAGCGCGTCTGTCTGTGTATTTTTTTTAATGAATGAATGAATTGTAATTATTATCATCAGTCACCAGAGCGCGGGCGTTGGCCTTGGCCCCCTTGTCCAGCAGGACTTTGGCCATACGGTGGTGGCCACAGTGGGCTGCTACATGAAGAGGGGTTAAATGATCCAGCGTGATGTCATCGATCTCAGCGCTGTACTGCAGGAGCTGCCGGACACCGTCCATGTGATCCCCCTGAGCTGCCATGTGGATGGGGGACAGGCCGTTCTGTGGGAGATGGGACACGCTCAAATGTTGAATGTCCAGACCAATTCTTCAGACAACTTGTTATTGCTGAAGAACCTGAAACCCTGAGGATGCCAGCCGAGTATAAGGATGGAAATGTCTAAAATGTAATTATTTAATCAAAGCCCCTAAAAGTCTACCTTGGTTTTGGCCTGGATGGGAGCACCGTGTTCCAGCAGGATCTCGATAATGCGAACGTGACCATTCCTGGCCGCACAGTGCAGGGGAGTCAGCTCATCCTACAGAAGTAAGGTGTTTGACGGCATGAGACACTTTACAGGGATGCAAACCCATATATTTATTTAGAATGAACATGCAGAATGCCTCATGGCTACTTTTGTTGTGGCATCAATCTGCGCTCCTCTGTCCAGCAGCAGTCGGACCATCATCACGTTGCCCCTCCTGGAAGCTATATGAAGGGGCGTGATGCCATTCTGAGGAAGCAGAGAAAAAAAAATGGCATCACACATCATCATTTGTAGTTTTTCAGCTTCATTCCCTTTCGGTGCCATTTTTGATCCTGTAGCAGAGCTAAACTGACCTTAGGTGTGAAGTTCACGTTAGCTCCTCTGTTCAGCAGCAGCTGGGCCACGCTCATATTCTCGTAGTGGGCTGCGATATGTAGAGGTGTGAAACCAGTCTACAGGAGGAAAACAGATAAAACAACGACAAATAATCATTTGCAACTTTTATTTAGCAATATTTGATATATATACAGTATATAGCATTGTCCTCGCGCTCACCTTGCTGAGCACATCCGCATTGGGGTCGTTCTGTAGGAGCACCGCTGCTGTCCGTGTGTCGTCGTTTCGTGCCGCGATGTGTAGTGCGGGGAGCCGCACCTTTCCTTTGGTGCCGTAGTTGATGAGCAGCGCCACAACGTTTTCGTGGCCCTGCTGGAGGGCTACGGCCAGGGGGGTGAAACCATCCTGAGACGGTAGGTAACAGGAAGAAGTGAAAATGATTTTTTTTTTGAGATTGAAGGGAAAAGGAGAAAGTGAATACTGAATCATTTGAGTTGATACACTGAAAATTGGAACGCCCCATTACCCAAATACTCTTTAACCTTGCATCACAAAAGAACTACTGAGAATTTTCATGAAAAGGAAAAATATTCTTTCATATTATTTGCAAAAGCAGCTTTCGTATACACACAAAGGGGCTTAAAAATCCATGGCCTTGGTGTCATCACATTTTCTTTATAGATGGCACAACGGTAATTTAGGATTTTAGTGGCAGAAAGGATTTCATTTAACAATTTTTTTTTTGTTTTGCATGGTTGCTCCTCCCAATTCTTTTGGTATTGGATCATTCGTTGTAAAAGTGATTTAACTTCCTAAACTCTGCTTCTCTGCAGTGTGAGACGTAGTTTGAAAGAGACGTGCACCTCCGTCGGGAGACTCTGATTGGCACCGTTCTCGAGCAGGAACTTGACGACCTCTAAATGATTCTCCTGGGCAGCCATGTAGAGAGGACTGAAGCCTTTCTGCAAAGACACGCACACACACACACAATATATATATATGGTTCAAAAATCACAGTGTGATATAGACATTGACCAGCCTCAGTAGGTCTGAAGAAATAAATGAACAACTGGGCATTATCGTTTAAAATAAATCCTTACAGATAACGAACTGTTAAGAGAATGTGTTATGTATACACAAGCACAGGAAAACACAAAACACACAAAAACACACACACAGACAGGCTATAGGCAGCCCTTGCTCACGGTGACTCACGTGTGACTGGGCGTTAACGTTGGCGCCGTAGTTGACCAGCTCAGCCACCACTTTCTCCTGTCCTGCCAGCGCTGCAATATGCAGGGCAGTGTTCCCTTTCTGGAGGTCACACACACACACACACACACACATATACACACACAAGCACACACGCACACAATGAAAAACACAAAAGGCACACAGAGGGCAAGAAAAGGAAAAAAGGTGATTAGCGGATAGCATTTTGGATTTAATTGCCTAGATCTCCTCATTGAGAAGTTAACTCTGAATTACACCGAGTGTATTCAGCCATTTATGATAAAAAAAAAAAAGTCAAATGTAAAAGCAGAACATATTTATCTATATTAGAATGAATGAAAGAGAACAAAGCACCTTGGTCGTGGCTTCCAGCTCGATGCCTGCGTGCAGTAACTCCAGAACCATTTTGACATGACCTTCTTTAGAGGCCAGGTGTAAGCCGTTGAGACCGTTCTTAAGGCGAAAAGAGAAGGATTTGGTTTCACACATACTGTACATAACATACCATGCTCTGACGAGCAATCACCAAAATATATCATATAAGTATTAAAGCTATATGGCAAATGATTGAACTGGTCATTAAACATCTTAATGCTTCAGAAGTGGTATAGTGATGGGATTAGTAGGATTAACAGGATTAATAGGATACTGGTAAGAGCATATATATTTTAATTGAACAGTCATACCACATCTCCAGGGGCAACGCAACGACTTCCTCACCCTTCAACCGCTAACGTGAAAATAACTCCTGACCTCTGTGACCGATCGTCAAAACCCCCAACTACCTCAACTATTTTAAATCAACCCTTATTAATGGTGTTTTAAGAAACATGGGGGATAAAATACATGGTCTGTGTCGTGCCCCCTATGAGCAGCGCAGCGCCTGCCAATTTTCTCGCCTTGTGCAGCACATTACTCTTCTAGTTCTTTTATAACCAATAAACCCGGAGCGACGGAAGGACAATGAACAAAGCAAAGGATGAGGAGGAGGACGAGGAGGACATTTATCTGTCTGTCTGTCTCTCTGGCTGGTTCCGCATCATGTGGTCCGAGCTGCAGACCGTCTGCTGTACCCGATGCTGCCAGCAGGAGTCTCCGTCCTCCACTCTGTGCCCAGCTTTCCCATCATACTGCAGTGTCACCCAATTCAAATGGGTAACACAACCTCAGCGCATGGCACACACACACACACTACAGTGTGCAAACACTTACGTGCACACAAGGGACTGAGGCAGACACACTGATACAAAAAAAAACACAATCGGTGCTCATTAACACTGCGCGTTCCGTGTGTGTGTGTGTTCCTGTGGGACACACAGTTAATAGCAGAACCACGATAGGCCATTCGACACTTATAAATAAATGTAGGTAACGAGAGGAGCCTGCAGGGTTTTCAGCCACAGCAAGGTCAGGTTATTTCTGCAGAATCACAGAAATCACCAAAAATCCGCTCTCTAGAACAACAATCAATATAACAGCAAACAAAATGAGGCAGACGCTAACAAGAGCGACCTGTGTAAGGATATGAATCATATCCAAAAATCACATTTAGGGCCTTGAGAAATACAGTTATGAATTAAAATCTAATTATGGGGGATGATATGGTCATTTCTTTAGATGATTAGCAATCATAAGACAAACATGTTGACAACCCTTAAAGACTGAGGACATCTCCCTTTATTTCGGCCGTCATTGCCACTACACAAAGGGACGAACCACACACTTTCACATCCGGCCGTGATGCAACAGCGTGTAAGACAGCAGACAGTGGGGCCGGAGATTAAAAGAACTACAATCTAATGTATTTAATTATGTATGTAAACCACTTGATATAAAGACCGTGAATAAGGAGGTTTAAGGAGTTGTGAATTTTTCATTTTCTTTTCATTTTCTTTGTTTTACCAGGCCACTGAGATTAATGCCACCATCAATGTAAGTGGTGCTTTCAAACATTCCTCTACAGTTCCTGCTTGTGTGAAGGAACCAACATTTTTTTTTTTTCTGGATTAAACATTTATACGGTCGAGTGGTGCATAATCTGATCCCTTTAAAACAACCTGATGATGCTTTAGAGTTTTTGAAATTAGAATTTTTCCTAACATCTCATAAAAGATCTTGCTTGTGATAGTCATTATGTTCCAGACTTCGAGAGCAACATAAGGACAAACAAGTGCTGAGAGCCAGCTCCAGTCCACGCCACATGGCAATGAAGGATTCAGATGGAAGAAGATAACAGCTGAAGACATGGCCCCAATTTCCATTCCATTTTACATCAAATGTGCAATGTAGACTTTATCGCAGGAGCCTGGAAATGTTTCATTGCTTGTATGTTATTTACCTGAAATCAGTGGGTTGAATGTTGGTGTTGAATCTGACTCACTTGATTAGAAGTGTTGATGTCGAGTCCATTCTTGATGTGATCCATAGCCTTGTCCCGGTTCCCTGACCGGGCTGCACGCAGGAAGCTGGTGGCGGCATCGGCCTGCAAACAGGAAACAAGGCAGAGCATGTAGTGAAATACAGACCAACACCAAAAATCAACTTCTAATGCAGCAACACCATTTTAAACGCTCCATCAACATCAGCTGCTACTCTAACATTACCCACAAGTCCCTGGTGTGGGGGTAAAGCTGCACTAAAAGCCCGAGTGGGGTTACAAACGGAACCTCAAACTGCAATAAGTAGACAACTATCACTTTAACTTGAAATAAAAGGCAGGAAACCTGATACGCCATCCATTGGCTCACCTGCCCTGTGTAAAGAGGCGAAAGATGTCAGACTGCTTCCAGCCGAGCTGTGCCCACACGGGGAGTTTGGCAGGCGTTCACAGGCGAGCACGCTTCTGTCCGCCCGCCTGATCTCTGAGGAAATACGCCTGTGTGTGTGCGCGTGTGTGTCTACTTGTGTGTCAGTGTTTGTACGCCCACCTCTCATTTCATTCATCAGGCAACAGTGTAATGCTGCTGACCCTCAACACTGAGACGGTTCCAAAGCCCTGAAGGGGAAATACAGTAATGTGCTGCTCTCTCGACCCTCTCTCTCTCTCTCTCTCTCCACCCCTCTCAACGGCTGGATGTGTTGGAGCTGTGATCGCTTAATTACCTCTGAAAGATACTCCTGCCCTTTTTCAAATGACTGGGACCCTTTTTTTTCCCCCATCTCTTATCTTTGTGTGTGCGTGATGCATCGGGAGCCAGTGGGCCTTTGTTTGTGCGGATGACGCACTGCAAACGCACCACAAAGAATATCAGACTATTTTCAGTAGCCTCTCACCCGTTCTATTTCCCCAACTTTTATTATGCATTATTTATTTGCATTTGTTCCGATAATAGTTTCACCATCCTCAACCAACTCGGGATCCTTAAAACGTCCTGTGATTCAGGGGAAATATTTACTGGTAGTGTACCTTCAAGGCCTTTTTGCTGTGCCTTAAGAAAACCAACACGCAAACAAACTTCTGGTGATAAACAAGCAAAATGTACACAAGTAGACAGGCATCGCATTTACGATGTTATTAGAGCCATATTCCTCAGGCTCCAAGAGGCCACAACTCAGTCAGCGCTGAGCCACATGAGCCAAGGACACACAAACACAGATCACACCAACACCAGCCACATCACAGAAGTCAATATATACATTACTTTATACTAACCTTGTTCATGAGCCGATTTTAATCTATTGTGTAATTATCAGATTTCCGTTAAACTAAAAATATAATTTGTGTCTGTTTCTTTTCTATGATATACCTGTGTCTTGTGTACACGTCAGCATGTGCTATGATACACAATGCATTTCATTCCTGTGTGTTAGTGTGGCTGACCCACACAAATTGAAATCTGATTTAGTACTCTCTCTCTCACAAACACACACACACACACACTCCAATGCTTTATGCCATGCCAAAAATAAATTGCTCTTCACAAAAGTAGACATGAAAAAAGCCAGAAGCGGCCGAGACTATTGAATCAAAGCTGTCAGAGCAGTAGTAGAAACAACACACACATGCACGCACATGCAAGCACGCACGCATACACACACACAATCATATCGTTAGATCAAGTGGTTTGCAGACACCAGTCTAATTGCATGAGTAACACCTTATTCCAATGAGTCACACACTCAATATAAGCTTTTATATAATCTGCTGTTGGTGTGAACTTTATATATCCAATATGGCTGATTGAATGATCTGAGAAGGTGTTCAGAAATATTTTTGATCAGGATATGACTTATTTCATCGTACTTCAGTGCAGGAGCTTCACTTTTGTCTTTTTGACCAGATAAAACTGTTTTCTGGTTGAGATGGAGACGTTACCAGAGCGCCTCACATTCATGGTTTTCTGTGCAGTGGATCTCCGCTGACAGATGTCACTGGCGCAGAGATAAGCACGTGAACTTATTGTGGCGACAGCTCCGGTCGCTGCTGATTTTGAAACGAGTCCTTATGTCACTTCAAGCTCAGACTTCTTGTCACACTTCCACATGCATCTCATCTCCTTTTCAATAAAACTTGGTAAGTGCTTGTAGAAATACCTGCTACTATTATACTATGCTGCTTCAGGCCAAGAAAGAGAAGGTTTAAACCTGTATTATAATAAAAATGGTGTTGACGAAGACCAGCAGTATGACAGAGAGACACACAAAGTGCATATTTGGTCCTGTTAAATTCATATTATCATGGTCTGCTTTTTTTTTATAATTCCAAATAATTGTATACATTTATAAAATGTGGTGAGTGTACAGGAATACTGAAACTCCAACTACTGAAACCAATTACTCTGTGTTTACGCTGGTTTCAAAGTGAATATTTGTATGCATCATTAGTGACATAAGATCTATGGCAGTCTTGCATCATCAAAAAGAAAAGAGCATTGGTTGGGAAAAGATTTAAACTGATGCATGAGCTCAAGAATAATATGTAGAGAATATTATGATAAATATCATACCGCAGTAACACATTTGAAGTACAAATGCAGAAACTCGATTCTCACAATGCTAAGGACAAGTATGAATATGGAGACAAATTACCTACACACACACACACACACACACACACACCGAACCAAAACTAAAAATAGCTGCACACAGACGCCACAGTGTGTTAGCACAGGCACCAAAGCAGAGGGAGATGGATCACAGTGATGAGCCCTAGTGGGTTTAAACAAAGACACACCCCTATGACAAAATTCCCCAGCCAACCCATACATAAAAAAAAAATTAAATAAGGTCAGAAACAAAATATAAAAAGCAAGGGCTGTGTGTTGAAGGTGGATTAAACCACACAATCATTCACCGGCTCTGACAGCAGGAAACATGGGAACAGGAGCTTCCTCTATAAGTCACGAGTAACTACGAAATACAAAAAGCAAAAAAACAAAAACAACAAAGGGCTCGCGTGATGATACGCCCACGAGTTCATTTCGATGTGTCCTTTTGCAGCATATAAATAAAGCAGCCTGCTGCATGCAATTTTTAGTCCAAAGCATCTTTTGGTACAAACAGTGCTCATGATTTTATCATAAAATCCCTCCCCCCCAAAAAAAGTCGTCCTCCACAACCTCAACCTACAGCTGAGAGCTGCAGCGTGCCACAACAGAAACGCCTTAAAGAAAAACAACACACCTGATTTATCACCTCTAATATTACTGGCACTATTTTTCTTTCTTTCCAACCTGGTTCCAGGGTTTTCCCCAAAACCCCTTAGCTTGTAAGTGTCAAACACTTTAGTTAGCAGGAAGACTCAGAGTCAATGGGAAATACTGATCAATACAATACTAATAAATAAAATCAAAATATATAAATGATTATGACTCTCCAGCTATATGTTACATTTTTAATCACAATATACAACACTCTTCAGTATGGATAAGAGCTTTGCGGATGTCGCCATCTACAAACAATTCCCTCTAAGGCAGTATTACAACGTAAGTAAAGAGTATGTGCCACACGCCATAAAATGTATAGTATTATTTTCCACAGTTTTCATTTAAATCTAATAATTAGTGGATAGTCCTGTAAATGAATAAAAGGGATGAATATTTAACTTGCAATTACAATATATTTGGTGAGTGTTTATGTAGATGAAGAATCCTTCCCATTTGTTTAATAATAATGTATGTATTCATGGGATGCAACATGCAAATGAGAGTCGCCTCAATTAAAAAAATAAATGGGTGTTATAATTTAATATTGCAAAGCGGAGATCTATTTAAGTCTGACGTCAAGTCAAGATGAAGGCATAGCACTGGAAAGTTCAAAATCAATAGAGTCCAGCTATCACTCTACAGAGTGGGAGTTGATTCAGTGTTGATGGACGGACGGATGGACAGAATCCCAGATGTAACAGTTAAATTTGAGGCCTGGATTGTACATAACCATTTTTTCTGGGGCTTATTTTTTATATTCTTGTCATAAAAATCAAGACATAAGACCTAACTAAAAATGGAGTGAAAAGCTGATTTTTACAGTGTAGCACTTTGAAGCTTTCCAGTTTGCACAAAGAGAAACTATGATGTCTATGATTAAGAAATAATAATACAGAGCATAAAAATAAAAATACCGGAATATAATGCCAAATTTATCTTTTTTTAAATTTTAATTATGAAACAATGATGAGACACATTCAAACAAGGCTCCCTCTCTCATCTTCTCCCTCTCTGTGCTAAAACAGAGCATCTGAAATATTTATAGCCTCCGTCAGGCCAATGCTTCTGCAACCAATTACAATCAAAGCACGCTTTTTCTTATTTCTATACACATATGTACACTGATGTCTTCGCTAGACTCACGTACTGTCTGCTCATATTTACGTTTAAATCATCGCCTACACATAAATACGCAAGAATGAAAGAATTGTGTCCTTTACTATTGTGTCTCAGTATTGTATCAGCTTGTATCACTAATGAATGTCCAAGCTATAAAATGGCTGTCTGAAAGTGGAGGTACGTATGCATGACTTAAAACAGCCCATCCTCTTTTTGGATTTAGTTGACTAAGTCTTGAATAAAAACTGCTGCCTCTTCCTCGAAACTATATCATTTATCATTCTTCCATTGAAGTCTTTTTTTTTCAAATTCTAAACCCTCCCTTTATAATCTTATGTCTCGCTAGAATAATCCCACCATATTACAAGATTTGGCCATGTGGAAATTCTCCATAGTTTTTATTTGTTTTTCAGATGAATTTCTGTTATTAGCATTTCTGCTTCCATCACAGAGACAATGCAAGAGAGACATGAAAGAATGAGAGAGAGAGTTAATGGAGAATAAAGTGACAGATTGAGGCAGCCTTGAACTCCTGAATTCATAGACATGTCTATGTTTCCTCAGCTACACATCATATCTACTCATTCCTCATCATTACTCTAATCACCAACTCTCTCTCTCTCTCTCGCTCTCTCTCTCTAATCCACGCCTCACGTCTCTAGCAGCTTTTGTGCATCCTCTCTCTGCCTCCACTCCCTCTCTTTTCATAACCTTTCAATATTTATGAGCACTGCAGAAATGCTAGGAGCAAAGCATGCTGGGTAGAGCTGTCCCTCAGAGTCTGCCCCTGACGTCATCACTCTGTGCTGACATTCTGGGCTCCCTGCCCCGTCTCAGTATCAGAACAAAAGTCAACCTCCCTGCCAGCACAGCCCATACCTGAACATGTATTTTAATAACACACAGGGAACTGGGTCACATCTGCAAATTTTAGTCATAAACTACAATAAAAATGATGGGGTGTCAGGTGATGATCCAGTCATAAAAATTGCGTTAAATATTTAATGCTGTTTGAATGAGCAATCAGGGGCCATTAATAACCAATGAAATAAAGGGCCCTAAAACATTTTTTTTTATATACTTAATAATTCGTAATTAGAATGTTTTTAATTACTCTTCAGGCCATTAAGAAACACACAATTAAAAATAAGAAATGTATTTGCTGTTTGCTCAGCTTAACACATACATAAATCAGACAAATTAGACAGATTAGCTGAAAATATTAAAAGTAAAAGCCCATCAAAGACGAGAGAGTCATAACCCAATGGACAATTGCAACACATATATATATATATATAGTCATTATAAATATTATTTACACATGTCCTGCAGAATTACATTTACTTGAACCACACCATGTAATATGGCATTTTTTTTTAGCAGAGGATTATTTTTACCTGGTGCCTGTTCTTAATTTTTATTATTTTTTTATTCTAAGGCAAAGTGCTGAGGGGCTTTGGGCCATGATTGGCCAATGTATGATGAACTCTGCTGGGAACAGAGATTACTGTGATTGCCCAATCAACTGTAATATACGAAAAGCACCTTATGATTTACAAGTGCACCTTTCACGATAGGAAATTCTTATTTACAGACAAAAATTGGGGAAGATAAGAAGAAGAGGAAGAAGAGTAGACACTAAAAAACTGGGGAGCCACTGCGTCTGAAAGTCATGTTTGCATAACTAATGCAAAGCACTCAGCTGCACATGGTCAGCGACTGACTGCACTACTCCTCATAAGGCCAATATACAATCAGTGCGACAGGAGGGAGCAGTCAGCAGGGGGCGGAGCCTCAGTGATGGATGGGAAGTCGGAGGGAGACGGGAAGGACACGCCGAAGAGAGGATGCTGGGTCTGATAGTGTAGGGCCAAATAAAGGATGGCATAAAGGACATAAAAGGGTAATGAGGGAAATAATGAGCGAGAGGGAAAGGGGATAGAGGAGGAGATGGTGAGAGGGGAGGAGGGGGAGATGGATAGAACACAAGGGAAGGCAAGAGCTGATGGATAGTGTTTATATGCCTAAGCCCCTCGGTCCACACTTGCATGATCGTTTTGTTTTTGTTATTTTCCACTTTGAAATACAAAAGAAGACATTATACAAATTCCCATCATTTATACATCCTAAGGCTGCAGGAACCAAATGTCTGTTTGAGGCCGTTTTAAAGAATGAGAGTTACAGAACAGAAAAGGAGCGGTTGGGATGGTTGTGCTGGCTTTGGTGTGGGTGCAGGGCGAGAGCAGAAATGAATCCGTTCGTGTGCGCACTGCTTTTACGATGATATAGAGACGTAGAGGTCAGGTGCAAGTGAGAGGGGAGGGGTGAAAGTGAATCTGTCAGAAGTCACGTGGCTAAAACGAGGAATCCGTGTGTGATGGGCAGGATGGATGGCTTAGAGGAGTTAATGGGCTGGTAAATTTTCCTTTTAATTGCACACTCACCCCGCCCACACACACACACACAGAGGTCAGAAGTCACGGTCAGACACAGAGCAGCGCCAGGTGAGGAGGGATGGTCCTCCTAGGAGACACTGAGGCAAAGTCAATCATTCATGATAAGCAGGTTTCACAACACTATAAATAAATGCATTGCATTGTAGCCCAACATTAATGAAGTATAATGTTACATTTTTCATAGATTGAATGATTTATATGAATTACTGAATGAATTGGGTAAAGTGATTTTACAGCATAAAACACAGTAAAATCCATGTATGTAGAAGACGCTACATCTGAGTACATACAGTACATTACAATATGAAGACCTAAGCTGCCAATGATGTTCTATGCCGCTTTGCTACATCGTCATAAAATTGCATGATATATAAAATATTAATTAATATTAACTAAATGTTTGGTAAAAAAAACAAAAAAAAACATTTAATAACATCTAAAAATAATAAATCTGCAGGAGCTTTAATGCAAAATCTTTATTTCTTTTATATGACATAAAGTGAATATGCAATGAGTGCATTCATTCGGAGGAAAATAACACGCACTAAATGAACCACTGAACTCAACATGAGAGTGACTTTAAAGTGACTGCAGCATGACTCATGTTAGATGGTTGGATGTCTGATGTCAGAGTATCTGTGATTGTGGCCTGTATGAGGGGGAGATGGATGGGCTGAGAGGGCGGCATGGAGGGGGGGCTGGTGATGTTGGTGGCAGAAGCTGCAGCCCAATCATGACGTTGACTGACTGACTTCCAAATCACCATTGTCATGAATCAGAAGCCTGGAGAGCTCTGGAGAGACACTCACCAACTCACACATGCATGGTGACAGGCACGGGGCAAAAAAAAAAAAAAAAACGCTGAACATTTCCACGTGCAAGGAGGCATGTGCACCCAAAAAATGCACAGATGTGCAGGTGGCAATTTTAATACAAACACACAAACCTGTGCGGCGGGTGACATGACAGCACGGACAAACACTGCAACGTGCTACGTTCATTTCGGTCCTGCCGACAACAGGCGGTGACCGACATATGCTCCTCACTGCAGGATGTAAAGACTCCAACACACACCAAAACGCACGTGTCAGCTCTCTGATCACACTGTGATGCACATACGAAAAAAGTGTGTGCGTTCACCACTTCATTTCCTTATGGGTCCATTTAAGGAGGATATTTTTTATAGCGGATTATAGGGTTCCCTAAAGATGTTTTTTTTTTTTTTTTTTTAATAATCAAAATACAAATCATCAAACCGGGAAAAACACCCCGACATCCCATATTTGTTACACTTGGTCTAATTTAAAATAATCTGGGTGATGATGTTTCTTCCACAAATGGAAGCCTACATTAACTCATGAGTAAAATGCATCCACCTATAAAATGTCAATGTCCCGGCAGCCTATGCTGCTGAGAGATTGGAAATCCCGTCAACCTCATCCAGTCCTTTTCACAGGCAATCTGGAGGTGTCACCCAAGAAATACCAATGACGAATCATATGTGAAAATGCATCAGCGATTCATCCAGCACTTTAAACCGGATGAATTTATACTTCATCATCCCACGCATATAAAAATACCCTCAAATATTCAAACCCAGACATTAACTTTCATTGCCCACATTTGCATGCAGATGGAATTTAAATCAAAACGGGAAAAGAAAGAGCAAAAAAAGTCTCATTTATACCCTCGTAAATGTCTGTGGTAATTAAAAAATGATGATATCTACAGAAATATCAACTGTTTCTGCACACAGCCCCTGTCGGTGTGTGTCTGTGCACACATGTGACAGATCCGAGTCCTCACATGAGCACAGTGAGTCGTCCCCACTGTGCACGTCTGTGTTGGTGACAGCAGGTCGTCACTAATCACCCCGTGGGTGTAAAGTCAGAGCAGTGAGCCACACGCTGAGGAAGCACAGAGGACGAACACAAACTGCAGCGGAAGACAAGATCGAAGGGCACGGCCAGAGTTCACCAACTACCACTATGAGGACGAGGAGGACCACTACGGTCTCTAAATATAGGTACAACGCAGCGGTAGCATTAAGTGTATCAGCCTCTCTGGCTCTCTGGCATCTGACAGGTACTTTTCCAAATGAAATGCAGCCAAGACAACACCAAATCAAATAAATAAAATATACTCAAAGAAAAGCTAATCACCACTTAGAGAAGATAAAGACACAAGCATTAAAACACACTCGAGGCCCTCAGGTCCAAAAAGCATCCCGACATCCCAGAATAATAGAATAATGGCCTTATCCTCAGCCACAAAATCACTATCGCTGCTCTGATGGATCTCGCAGGGTGCTGAGGCGGGTCGATGGGAGTCGGCTCCTCGTGATTCAGCATTGCACAGCGGTTCACAGGGGTCGTTTCAGCCCACCAGGGGCCGTTCGTCAATGGGCCAAATATTTAAGGCCAGAGTCGCATCTGAAGCCCAAGGTTGCGCAGGGGTTAACGCCACAGCTCGTCAATTTGAAGCCGCGGCAAGTGGCTCGTTCCCCCGGAGGGCGGCCAAATATAATTTTTTCCACAAAGTCGAGATGAGAGAGGTGAGACGCTGAGGAGATACCCGGGGGGAGGAAATGAGAGACACGGGAAGACTAAAAGTTGTTAACGCCATCACGCGGTGACATCAACACACACACACGTACACAATAATCAATAAAGAAAAGTCAACAAGACGAGACTAAATGGCTCAGGTAGCGCCACCATTACACACACAGAGAACAGGATGGATCAATGACGCAAGGACTGCAGAGTACAGACTGCTCCCAAAAGATAAGGAATCTAAATTCCATCATTAAATCCGATCCAAAACACAAATGGCTACACAAAGGGGTTTCTGCAGGACTATGCCACATGTCACAATGAGAAGTGACTGAGCTCTTTCCAAAGCTCCTGCTATAATAGACGTCATGCACCAGGGAGGGCTAAAAATATGAGCTAGACAAGCCGACACACACCGCAGAAAGCTGCACTTCCTTCACTCCGCCATCAATCACATCATCAATTGCAAGGTTGATTGCCATCTGCGGTGTGTGTGTGTGTCGCACACACGGGCTATCCATACGTGTACATGAGAGTGCAACAACCAACTTCACGATCGGGGTTTTTTTTTTTTTTTCTGTCCTAAAAGACACCCTTAAAAGATAAAACCGTATTGTCAGTATGAACACGTTCCTTACTGGCTACGTTTAACGGACAACCTACAGCTCCTATCAAACACAGTTACGCATTCATATGTTAGAAAGGTGAAAAGGCCCCTGAAACCATGTCGTAACCGTGAGACGTGCGACACCAGGGGGAAAATACTGCTGCCATAAATATGTCAGCTGTGTCAGATACTCCAAAAATCGGCCGGAGAAAAGACCAAACCTCTCCACAACGCCTGTTTTCAAACGGCACCTTCAAGATTTCAGCACAAAGACCAATTTGTAAAGTGAGATAAATATTATGGACTGTGTCGACAAAGGAAAGATTTGTTTTCCCATTCTCAGTTTACACGATGCAAATGATTGATGATAATTATAACCTCATCAATCTTTTTTTTTTTTTTTTTTTTTGCACGCTTCAGTGAGCTTAGTGTCTCGAATTCTGATGACGCCTCTGCGTGTAAAACTGCAGGATTAGGGCTGGTGTTTTCATATGCATGTTATGTGCATATTTTTCCTGTGCCGCTCTCACCTTGGCCTACCCTCTCGGGGGCCCAGCGGCGCACACACACCCTGTCAGCCTGTCCGTCACCAAAAAACGCCCTGAAACAGCCGAGTCAGACTCTGTGCTTCAACACAATCAGGGCGCAAACATTTTAACTTGTGTATGAGTCATAGCTGGGAGGCAGAGGACAACGTGATAAAAGGTAAAAGGTCCAGAGTGTTTGAGGGAGAGGGACAGAGAGAGAGAGAGAGAGAGAGAGAGAGAGAGAGAGAGAGAGAGAGAGAGAGAGAGAGAGAGAGAGAGAGAGAGAGAGAGAGAGAGAGTGCAAGGATTAAAGACTCACATGCATGCAATCAATCAGTCAGTCAGTCAGTCAGTCAGTCAATCAATCAATCGATCAATAAAGTAATTGCGTTGATCTCCGCGGGCATGATGATGCTGCCTATCGGACGACCAGTATCTGCCATGTGCTGCTGTGAATGAATGATACAGTTATAGCTGTTCAGACAGGAAGTAAACAAATAAAAGAAAAAGAAAAGAAGAAGTCACATTCCTCCTATGCCTCATCCTCATGTTTTATGACTCACAGTCTGCCATGTCTTTGTTTTTTTGACCCTGCATCCAGCTCAGCTAATGGACGACCAGCCTGCGAGAGCTCATTGTTTACCAGAGCTAACCATAATAGACGAGACGCATTGTGATGCTTTGGCGCGCGGCTCACTGGTGGCAAGTCTTGTGGCTGGAAAATGAGGTAGATAGAAATAGATAGATTTACCATGATGCGTTTACATCGTTTACTGGCCAATATCCCACGCTCTTTGTCACACAGAAGATGTCAACGTTGGATCCGTGGGCTTAGGTCAGTCTCATCGTGGGGCAGAGCTCCGGGGATGGACACAGAGACCATCCGGTCAGTAAATGCACAAAGCACACAAAGCAGTAAATTAACATTTGGCCTCGGTGTGATGCATGAGAAACACATTACCAGTCCATAAGAGCATGCTGGTAAAACACACGTCTCTCTGTGTGTGTGTGTGTGTGTGTGAGTCTACAGCGAAAGAGAGAAAGATGGACGGACGCAGGGAAACAGATACTGTGAGTGAAAAGGGAAGAAGAGAGGGAAGCACTGAGGGCACAATGGAGGAATAAACACGTTTCTGCCTTGCCATCTCGATTTTAAAATTGAATTAGCAATGCAGTATTTATACAGGGGGATTTTCCAACTCGATGCCTCGGTACAGTCGACTGCAGGGGAGGATGCAGAGGCGAAACACACGGCACTGATTACTGCTTTCATTTATCTTTTGCGTTATTATTATTATTTTTTTTACATGTACTAAAGTAAATTCAGAGCCAGAAACGCAACCATCCCGTAGGGGGAGAAGCAATATAGATTTATTCTACACAGAGTTGTAGAATATACAGCGTGGACTGAGGGGAAGCCCTCTGCAGGCTGGATCAGATCAGGGAATGAGCGGCAGCTGGTGTTTGCAGGGATGCTGGGAAACGTCAGATGCTACGTTTGGTCGTTTTCAATCCTTTGCCAACTTAACAACCAATAATGTTTTGAGTGAGTGCTCCTGTTCGACCCAATAACTTCAAGCATAGCTCATCGCTTAACACAGATAAGTTATTGATAAAAGAGCCTGAAGAGAGAGAGAAGCGGATCCATCTGCCATCAGGCAGCAATCACGCAACTGCACACACACACACAGACACACAGACACACACACACACACACACACCAACTGAACCACCTGCACCTCAGTGGGTGGGAAAGGCCTCATTCAGGTCAAAATAATCCGAAAATCAGTTTTCATAGCAGGTTCTTATTTAGACTATTGCTTTAATTGTGTAAATATCTAAATATGTTTATAGTATTACTTATAAATATTACTGTCAATGGATGAATGTGCTCGCCACATCTTAAATGATCTTCATCCTTGCAAATCAGAGGTAAGAGGAAGCATTATTTATATTAAATAGCGTGTTATTATATCGCGTGGGACTATGCTGAAATCACTTTAAAAGTCAAACGAATCATAATTTAGGGCCTGACGGTAGAAAATGTGGCAGATGAACACGTTTAAACAGTAATTAAACATATCACAGCACCACCACAATGTGAAATCCTACATTTTTTTTTGAATGTGTCCATTAGCCAGCGCATCTAACCTGTAAAACGCGCTTCGGCCTTCAGAGGAAAGTGATGGAGTCGAGGAGTGACCTGAGAGCGGCTGCTTCTGTGCAGTAGTGGGCTCCGGCAGGTCACATGATCCAAGTAGACGTTGAGAAGCACTAATTCCATTACATACTGTAATGACCAGCTCCTGCTTGCTGTGTGTGTGTGTGTATCAGTGTGTATCAGGTCTTGTGCCAGTCTGTATCACTTTCACTCTTCCTCTAATTATTCTCCAGAATTAACACTGACTTTGCTAATGACCCTTAATAAGTCAAACGCTGTATATACTGTATGTGGGTCAATTTGTAACTCTTGTGTATTATATTTGTCCATTATAATTGGAAATGGAACTACTTGGCATGCCAGACATAGCTCAGATACCTGGAGTACCTTTGCCGTGTCAGTCAGGTTTCCTTATGGATGTAGTCTCATCTGAGTGGAAACTGACTTTCGCATCCACATAGTAATCAAAAAAATGTTTTTTCCCCCTTTCCATCATTTTGTGCATTACCGGCAGCAGGTTTCATCTCCAGCCTAGGCATCCCCTCGTCCATCTCCTCGTCTCTACATCATCCAACGATGTGCTGTGTCACACCGTAATCGCCATGGTAACATCAGTCACTTCAGACCCCCTGCCGATTGACCCCAGGGGTCTGGAATAAACTTTGCTGAGAGATTTACAGCTTCAACCCGTCCCCGTCTGCGTGCCAGTGCTTCACGCGGCTCCTGATGGATGCTCTGATGAGCCAGCTGGCACATGAGCCGTTAGACCTGAGGAGCTCCACGCCTGCTCGCTGATCTAACGGCCCATCGGCACATTGACTCTCTGACCACATCAACGCACAGCAACTGGTGCTGGCTGCAGGGCAATGCCGAATATTCAAAATGATGCTCCAACACACACACACACACACACAACACGGTGATTTAAACCTAATACTCGACCCATGGCTTGGGTTCAACAGGCAGCTCTCTATTGTAATCTAATGTTGAATATAGAGAGTCTAATTTGGAGCTCAAAACCACAACACACACACAAGCACAAGTTATTTGAAGATATAGTTCAATCTAAATACTCTACTTGTATGCATATTCACAAGTAACAATTTGTATAAAAAAAGAAAAAAGCGAAATAAGTAAAATCACGGAACTGGGGCTGAATAGTAAGAGTGAGAAAATGCGCTTGTACAGATATGTCTTGGATACAATATGAAATGTTCTAAATTAGATTTTGGCGTCATCACTGCGAAATGAAGCGTACGGATTTGCGTCCGACAAGGAACAAACGCAGTTCCCTTTGATCGCCAGATCAAAACACGGGAGTGGAGTCCCAGATAAGCTCTGGTGAGGTTAGATAAATATCGACCAGGGTGCCTCCGTTGGGGAGCCCTCCCCTGTTGCGTGATGAGCAGCCAGAGATCTGCGGCAACATCTGATACCAGATGAGAGCAGGTGCCCAGTCAACGCACACGCAGCCGGTACAGTGGCGTGTAGACGCTGCTCTCAGGTGCAGTGTAATCCTGGGCTGCCAGGTAAATATAGCCTGTGGCTGCTGAGTGCCTCTTCGCTCTACTTGACCTTGGCTCATCCTGCCCTGCCTTTCCTCAGCGGAGATGAAAAGTCCTCGTCCCGGACTCTTACACCGCCTATTAACCATTGCCTAACAAACAACACTGAGGCTGTCGTCAGCATTACAAGCCTCTACAGGTTTAGATGAGAGAAAAAAAAAATATATATATACTAGTCCCACCGCATGTATGAGGGTGGCTTTACTCCAAAAGATATGTATAAATAAACAAAAACACACACATTTGAAATCACATACCGGACCTATACCGTTTATATTGTATAAAGGAAAATCAATCCACAGACGTACAAGAAAAAGCACACCAAAAGTCACCAAAACTGGTCCCTCGGATTCTAGGACACTTCCTTAAGAGCTCCACTCCAACGGGCACGGATAAACATTTTCCTCCCCCTCCCAGCACAAACGGCCAGTGAATTTAACTCTTCTTTTCATACCACCTCTCCAGCCGAATCTGGGACACCGTATTAATAAACTCAGAATTGCATCTTTCGGAGCAGAAAATGATCTGCGATGGTTTACGAAAGGTATAGAAATTGAAATGACCAAAGGCTGCGGCTGAGCAGAAAGTGATAGAAGTCTTAAATCAGTGCTGCCACATGTATTTTTAAAAGCTGCCACAGGCTGTAGAAATATGGATTTGTCATGTGACTGAGAGGCAGAGTCTTCTGTGTATTAATGTGTTAGGCTTCGGGCTTTTTGGAGTTTGACACGAAGAAGATACATTCCAATCAAAATGTTTTATGTAGGTACTGACGAGCCATGAATTACATACATGATCTATTAATGAACCCTCAGCCCACTGGAATATATTAAAAAAAAGACCACACAGGGACTTATTTTCTCCCTGGGTAATATTCAATGTTTTTTTCTTGTTTATGCATTAGATACAATCTTTAATTACCGCAATTGTGCAGGGGTGAAAGCAATTGTGATGTCATTAACTTGCGTGTTGTGTTGTTGTGCCAGAACTAAAGTGAGCAGAGACGGCAATAAAAGAGAAGTAGACACAGAAAAAAAAAAAAGGAGTTTTGGCTAATTAGGGCTGAGTATCCATCACGTTACATAAAAAGTGGAATGAGGTACCCTGAGGGGCTCACACACACTCACACACGTATATACACACACACACACGCGCAAACGGCCTCTTTGCAAACACACCCATACACACATTTACACAAAGAGTGCCCACTGTCCATTAGCAGATCGGATTCATTGTATTAAGTGCAGGCCCGGAGGAAAGAGGAAAATGTTCAGGACCAAGGAGCCTCACGCTGAGCTTCTTTAAAAGCTTCCGTGTCCTAGATTAGTGGCTCTCATTGGCTACAGCGAACTGGAAATGAACCCAAACCAGAGTTGATTGCAATTTGACGATGACCAAGCATTTGCAATTCACATTATTCCCCATCCTAAATGCCAGCTGACTGGTGTCCAAGTGAATATTCACAAACTCAACACTGCAGTTATAATTAAGAGATTGAGCAAGAATAAACTTGGTCAGGACATCCATAATTCATAGCCTCAAATATCAACAACGATCATAGGAATGCTAGACCAAATCCATAATGGGAGAGTTAGAACACATACTGTCAATTTCACCACATATTTAACTCTCTCTTAACGCATTATCGACACAGCGCTTTGGCTTTAGCTGCATTCACAATTCCCTGCAGATGTAATTCTTATCTTCGAAGAAAAAAAAAGCAAATCCTGCAGGCTGAAGTTATTCTGCGGACTGAGAAGAGAAATTATAATGTTGATTTGCACTGATTTGGCAAACGAGTTGATGTTATCTTTAATTCGTGTTATTTCACTCATCCCTCATGAAAAAAAAAATGTGTTTAGCCAATGAGAGCGTATCAGTACGTCAGAATTTTACTCTTACTCCTCTCTTGGGAATCAGCTTTCTTCCTTTTTTCAGATATATAAATAGATGCAGCTGACAGGACCTGACATCCACCTGAGCCAGCAGAGTTTGCCGACTGCCCTCGTACTTTCTTCCCTAACCAGATTAGTGTCCGGCCCATCCAGTGATCTGGTAGGATCTCTGCTGGCACTGTAGTGGATGACCTTTGCGCGATGGGAAGGGAGATGCCACGTTGCCAAGTTGGATTTACATCGAATGGAGCTAATTAACATCCACCGAACACTAACAACCCGCCCGGGTCTCCTCGCTTCCTCTCCTTGCCACTTGCTTCCTCGCTCCTTCTGGAGGAACTGTTAAATACTCATCCTCTGAAGACATAATGAACTATACTCCCGGCAAACCATTACAATCACTTAAAAAAGAGGCTAGTTTTGCTGCACTTATTTAATTCCATGAGCAGAATCTAAAATAAAACGTAAAGAAAGGTTTAAAAAATACAAAATTACTGAATGTTTACAGAAAGACACGCATAAATGTGTCCTGTTTTATCTGTATCAGGTCTAAGCTCAATGTGGCCACTGTTCCAATATCCAAAATACACATGCAAACCTTATTTTTAGCCTTGTTATCCTTGTTACATAACAAATATGGGAAAATGGCAAGATCAATTGATGCTTTCGACCAATGCAATCCAGCGTATAATGGAGTTATGTCATCTTTAAATGACTGATGAGTTACTGTCAGTTTGCATGATTAGATTTTTTAATGGGACTGCTGTTCTAAATTTACTGTGCAAAGTTCATAATTGCTATTTTGCGGTTTAGAGTTCCCATTAGTACACAATAGAACAAGGCTACATTTATCGCCTTCTGCATACTCGCCTGTTATCAATCAAATCAACACTAAATCACTTGATTAACGTTGAATACTAGATTTTGGGGGGATAAAACACATTACACAGGGCCTATTTAGATGAAAAATAAAGAGCCAAAATGCTGTTAGCGATAGTAGAAAGATAGTGACTGTGGAAAAAGAACTGTATCTCCATACATTTTCATCATTGTAGTTTTCTAGTCCAATCAATAAAAATGAAAAAAATCAACAAAACAATTTCAGAATCTATCAACAAAACCAACAGCTACTGAACATGAAATACCAAGAACGTGTTTGAATTTCACCTCTTTTCCTTTGCCTCTGCCTTTAAAAATCCAAGTTTTTTTTTTTTTCCATCTGTTCAACAAGTACCTTATATAAATCATTGAAGTGCTGCCATGCGTGTGAGCAACGGCAGCTCATCCCCAATAAAATCT
Organism: Colistium nudipinnis; assembly: GCA_016785305.1. Classification (NCBI taxonomy): domain Eukaryota; kingdom Metazoa; phylum Chordata; class Actinopteri; order Pleuronectiformes; family Rhombosoleidae; genus Colistium; species Colistium nudipinnis. Next base: position 253,561 of record JAFBJU010001256.1, read on the forward strand.
GCACCTGGAGGCACGGCCGGGGCGTGAGAGGAAAACCCAGGGGTGAGGGTGAGGGAGAGAGAGAGAGAGAGAGAGAGCTGCCATGCCCACAGGCATATTCGATGGGTCTACTTAGGGAATAGTCACGTTCCATACAATAAATATTACCGGCAGCAAATAATGTGTACAACGGACATACAGATTACAATTGCATCTTTTTTATTTTTTTTTATTTTAGAATGTACCTCCAACCCCCCCCCCCTCCATTTTATACCTCCCTAATGAGAAGAAAAAAAAAATCTGTAATATGGGGGAAGACATCAAACCCGAGGTGCAACACCATTTCGCTGGAGAGCGTAGAGCACGCCGAGCATAACAATGCTGAGGTGGTTCCGTGCAGGAAATAATGTAATGTCTGTGCTCTGAACTTGCGTTGCATCCATACGAATGAGCCTGCCAGCCAGGTAGGACCGAAATCGCAACACAAATGCTTCTCGTGTCAAAAGAAGAAAAAAAAAAATCCATCAACAGCCTATATTGGGCACAACCTCAACCCAACGGTGGCGTCATCCTCAACATCATCATCATCATCATCATCATCATCATCATCAGCTTTCCCCTCGTTTCTTTCCCCCCCACAGCCCCCAATATGTGACGGAGCAAACCCAACCTGCAGCAGAGCATATGTGCATGACCGGTCGGCCTGCAGGCACACCAGCTGAGGCTGCCAGACCCAGTGTGCAATGATACATGCGTTAGCTGCACAATAGATGCAGCGAGACGGGAGACTTGTGGAGAGACAGATAGAGGGAGGAGAGAGAGAGAGAGAGAGAGAGAGAGATGGACGTGAGGCACACCGTCAACCTCTCTGGAGAGCCAACCAGCCCTTACCTTGCGTCTGCGGTCCCTGGATCGATTCCTCTTCTTTAACTTCTCCTCCTCCTTCTCCCTCTGCTCCTGGGCGGCAGCCTCCGCGAGGTCCTTGGTCTTGCGGAGCTGCTTGGCAGCTTGCGCCATGGTGGTGGTGCCGCCGCGTCTCCTTCTGCTGCCGCTGCTGCTGCTCTCCTCCCGTTACCTCCGGTCCTCCTCTGTTCCCCCCCCCCCCCCCCCCCCCCCCCCCCCCCCCCCCCCCCCCCCTCCGCCCCTCAGTCACTCACACTACCTCTTCTCTGGTGGCCACCACGACATGTTTCAATGTGTGCATAAGTGTGTGTGTGTGAGAGAGGCGAGCAGTGGGGGGGGTGGGGGGGTGTCTGTGTCCAGATATTTGCGATGATGATGGTGGTGATGATGCTCCGGCAGCCTGGCAGAAGAAGAAGGATGCTACAGCTAATGGTGCTGATGCTGGTGCCCGTGCCGAGGATGCTGCTCCTCACCCAGTCTGCTTGCACTGCGCCGAAATGCCTCCCCTCCCCCTCCCCCCTTTCTCTGTCTATCCTACCTTCCTCCCTTCTCTCCTCCCTCTCTCTCTCTCTCTCTCTCCTCCCTCTCCCCGTGCCTGCACAGACCTGTCACGCAGCCCCGTGTTCAGCTCAGTGGGAATCCTGCAGCAGCGCTCCCTCCTTTTTTAAATCCGTCTAACGTCCCCCTTTCCACCCCCCCCCCCCCTCCCTCCCTCCTTCTCTCTCTCTCTCTCTCTCTCTCCCTTCCCGCCGCTCTGCTTCTTCCATCACGGTGTTCTTCTCTGCTTAAGGCTTTTCTTTCACACTAGGTGTTGTAGAGTCTTGCAGGTGCTAATGAGGGCGCCAGAGCTGTGCAATGACTTCAAATGCTTTTTTTTTTTTTTTTCCTCTCTCTCTCTCACGTCTTCCCTCTCTCCGACCTTGGCTCCCTCCTGCAAACAGACGGGGAGAAATAACAGCGGTGGGAGAGGTGGCAGCATTAAAGAGAGAAATGTGCACAATTAGTATACAGCATTTGAAAGCCTGTTATTCTGTGGATCTTTATATAGATTGGCCGTTGCTGATGCTTAGATGGCATAGGAACACGCTGCCACACATTAGCACCTTCACCAACCTCCCTCCCTCCCGTTTTAGTGTCAGGAACATTAAAAAAAAATCAACAGCATGAAGGCTTCATAAGAACTGCATGTCCTCTTTGCCCCTATCACGTGCATGGATGTTACATGCAGCGATTCAGGAGCACATGAGGAAACAACAGCATGCACAGAGTTAAACATTCAGAAGATATCAGAAGTCAAACCCCGGCAAAACTTTGCAAGCATCGTCAACTGAAATGATTAGACCCGTTTTACGAGTTTAAACACGGAGCGGAAAATATTTCCAAATTAAGCATCATGTATTTGCATCTTCCCTTTGTTCTACTGAACATTATTTACTATTTTTTTTTAAATCATAAGCCATAAACAGACTGCATTTTTATTCATAAATTTCTGCCGTTCGTAGCCCACTGCTCCTCATCAGAGGATGCACCAACATTAAATCACAGCATCATCGTTCTGCCTCCACAAAGACGTTGCAATGCAATGTACAGCAACGCATTTGCAGAGAGTATTTGAGGGAAACAAAACAAATACAAAAACACCCTAGAATGTGAAGCCAAAAGGTACAAAATAAAAATCCATACTGTGCACATTGGTGGATAATGAAAAAATTCAAAATAAGGACATCGTTTCCGTTGGCTTCTATGACTGCGGTTCTACTGTATATGGGTTAAATTGCATTCAGATACGTGACAGCTTTGACTTAGTGCCTGATGCTAATGGATCTATTAAGCTGGAGGATATAAGCGAAATAATGCTGCAACCTCCACCGCAGCCTGGATTTGCCTATGGAGCTGAATGGTCCTGTGACCTAGACATCAGTGTAACCAGAATAAATGATAGTTGAGACTCCACATTGAAAATTACCCTCATAAAATGCACATGTACACTCAAGGCTCTATATGCACATCATAAAGACTTTAAGATTGATGCTCCCATAGTGAGGCTTAAATGGTCTCTGGCAGGCACAAATCTTTGCGATGACCGGCCACCTCGACAGTGAAACGAACGGAGCACAGTTGGGACATCAGTCCAGTGTCCGGACATCTTTATGATGCCACATTAATTCGACCCTTGCAAGGAGAAGAGGTCATTGTTAAAACAGCGTTGTTTTGTTCATGACAAATTAGGTTTAAAAAAAGTGTGGTGGGTTACATCACAAGTGAATGATGGACAACTGATGCTGAGAAGAGATAACTCTATAATGTACTTGACTGATGCAAATCTATAAAACCATGCTACGTTTCACTCTAAATTATTGTGGTGTTAGAAATAAATCAGCAGTGACGAATAACTTACGAATAACGTTGACATCGCATAATAATATATTAACAGTATAAATGGTCCTGTGAGACTGATTGTATGTTGGGGCAGATGCTGCTGAGCTGTTCATAGCACCGGCTGCTCAGCCAATCTGCTAAATATTGAAAATAAGAAGTTGTATGATTTCAGTAGAATAGATTTATTAAAAGCAAAAGTAAAAAAAAGTGTTCATATAATTTCCATTGCTGCTTAAGAAATTCCAACATCATTTCGTATTGAGACTTATCACATGTCTTTGTTCCCTAATAATTAATAATAACTCCATATTGAAATAAAAAAAGAAATGTAAACTTTATCAAAGGGATTCTTTTTTAGCTGCTCTAATATCTTTGGGCAATTTTATAAGCAAAATAGATAAAGACCACGGGCCCAATTTTATTTAGACAATATTTCGCTTGCTCTAAAAGATTTCCAAGGATGTTGCATGGCCCTGACTAAATAATTCAGCACTTCAATGACAGGAATGCAACAAAATGTGATTTAAAGGAAACTGTGATACAGATCTCCCTAACGACAGTGAAGTCATGGTTAACCAATCAACATACAGTACAGCATGAAGTGTTGTATTTATTGGAAGCATGTGATATTCTACGTCCCTGAGTAGATTAAACTGTTTCAGTGATTCATGACTCCACAAGTGCTGAGATTTACATTAAACATTAACACCGATAGATTGGACCATGCTCTGTTCATTGTGTTATTCCGCCATCTGGTGGCAGCTGATTGTTATTACAACTCTTCAGATTTCCCACATCAAATGAACCTGCTATGTGGGTACTCGGGTTGCCTAAATGTATTGTATTGTTTCTAGTTCATTAACTTGATGTATTTTAATGAACATATATTTTGTGTATAAAAATAAATCCATTTTGTATTATATTACATGATTGTAAGGGTGTTGAGAATCCGGCCTACTGCACACATGCATGCGTATGGAGTTTTGCTCCGGAGCCACTCTAATTATGATGAATTTGATTATTGATGTTAAACAAATATTAATATATGTTATAAATATGCGTATTTATATCCTTTCAAATGTGTTTCGCAGTTGGTCACGCACCATCTGGCCATGACTCCAACAAGCATCCTCTTGCGTTTGACCTTGACGATGGGTTGCAATTCCCAGAGTAAAAAAAAACTAAAAAACATTCTGGTACTGATCCAGTTTCTGCTGTGTTCAATTTAAAGACTACAGCCTGCTCTGACACTAGAAGAGAGGTGGTGATCTCCACACCAAAAGACACGACTTTGTCTTCACCTTCATGTGATATTTCCACACACACACACTGTTCTCTGAATAGATGCCATCAACAAAGTGTCTTAAGTGCATTAAGCCATTCATTAATTAGAAGCTTAGTGGTACAGAGGAGGGAGCACTTCACATCTAGGGAAAGAGAGGGTGTTTACTTATAATATATACAGTATATGTGTGTGCTTGTTTTTGTGTGAGGGAGTTTGTGTTGTGGATAGACGCCAAATATTTGATTTAAATGGCAACTGCAACTCTATCTGCAGTATTGCATTAATGCAATAACCTTTATAAGACCTCATCCTTCCATCTATCCATTATCTATATTGCTTCTCCTTTGGCTGGAGCCAGCTGCCCTCACACAGTCATTTAAAATATATTACATTGCACCCTCTACTGGTTTATTTAACCATTACACCTCATCTGTGCAAATGCTTGACAAATACTTTCATGTACTGCTTCTGCTATTACCAAAACTACGACTAATGCTAGTCCTGTAACCGTAGCACCATTGTTTCCTTCACCTCTGTGCTCATCAGCTCTGCATCACAACTCGACACACTTTCACAGTTCAAGCTGTAGGTGTCAGCACAGTTTCAAACAGATTTCAAAATGTGAATCTGTCACACGGCCTGGAGGAGAGAGTATTTGTTATATGGGTGGATCTTAATATGTGGTTATGTTAAACATGAAGCTGCTGTCATTGGACGTTAACCGCACGAAGACTGTAAATGGAATAAAGTACATCTGTGGTTTTATATGGGCTGATGCGTGGGTCTCATCATCACTATGAGGTTTCCATTCAACCCAGTGGAGACTCACTATCAACATTATTAAGCAATGCCCAATTTGAAAACCACAAATAATATGTTCTGTTATTGGTAGTTTTGGAAGGAACTAAGATTTACAGTGTTAATTAGAGCTGGAGCAGAGGGAGGGACATTTACAGATAAGCGAATATAGCCATACACCAAACTACGCCCCAGACTCCCACAAACCTCCATCTGAAAGTGCAACTCAGCCATTTACTGCACAGATGAGAAAAGCGTGCCATTGTAAAAGGTGTTTTATGACAGTGATGAAAGCAAATCTCTGTGAAATTCAGGACCTGCCCTGTCTCTTGATTTTGTGCTGAAATGTTCTCTTCTATTAATATTTATTATTTGCGGTGGACATAGAAAATCTTTAGCATGGGGGAAAAAAAATCAAATTAAAGTTATAATATGGTCATCTTTAAGAACCATATATCTTGATTTACTTTATTATTGTTTAATATAACACTTAAAAAGCAGAAAATGTTTGTGACTTGTTAATCTTATACCATTATGGCTCTTTATTCATCCATGAGCCTGGTCTGTTCATCCTGACATAATTGCCCAGGTTGACCGTCCTACCAAGGACTTTGGAGTCACTGTAGCTGGTTTTGTGGGATATAACTGTTTAAACATGCCACTGAACAATGCCTTTTCTCCCCTATGGTATGAGAAAATATGGCTGTTTCCTGTAGCGATGTAGAATCAAGGCTCACACAGACAAAAACATCTCCTCATGGAAAAGAAGCAGACAACACAAAAGTCCTTCAGACACTTTCAGTACCCGCTAAGTTTATAACCTCTACAAGAAATTCCTGCGATGACTCCTGCATATTTGAATAGATTATAAAACTTTTATCGGATTCAATAAAACTTGACTGATTGATTAATGCTGCCTCAAAAGAACATGGCTTTGGAGGAAATAAAAGGCACGTAATCCCAGTGGGATTTCTTTCCTAATTTCATGCCGTGCATGACCGCTCCTCCATTAGGAGCGACTGATCATAAGAACTATGAGAATCAGAGTGCGCTGGAGGGGGGGGGGGGTGCACTTGGCAGCCGCCAAACAATTATCTCAGAGTCACCCCCTGTTGCAAGCCAAGACGCCAGGATACTGCAAAGCTTGACAGCTTCCTGTCAAGAAGAAGAATAATGCAAACTTTCTCTCTTTGGGGCATAAATGCTGATGAGGAGTCGCACACGCTGCAAATCTGCATTGCTTATAATACGGTCTCCTTTTTCACTTCGTAGCGGATGATGATGATGATGGTGTGACTTGCATATATATCAGGGTTTATTCATTGGACTTCTCCTTGGGACCTAAATTTATCATCACCGTCCAAGTTCCTGTCGGTGGTGTGTGGGGAGAAATACATTTATGGGGTGTGTTAAAAAAAAAGGTGTTGATTAACTATGGAAAATCAGCAGTGAATGTGAGCACCGGGTTCGTTTTTTTTTTTTTTCTCCATCCTCTGTGGAGCTGCAGCATTTCTTTCCTCGTCCCGCTGCTGCTTGGAAACTCTCTGACCTCTGAGGCTTGGATTACCTGGCAGGGGCTGAGAGATAGGGCAGCTCAAATGCACTTGAGGACAAGACTTTGCGCTTTAGCTTCCGATCAATGCCCATTGACTTTTTCCTTTTCCTTTTTTTTATTTGTCTGTTTTTACAAGAGTTACATTACAGGAAATGTGTTTGCTTTGCAGTGGTCCTGCAAACCGTGGCGACAAACACGCTGTTCCATAGATTAGGAGGTGCGGTCCGGAAGATGCAGCGATCGACTAGTTTTTTTTTTTATTTTTTTTTTACAAACAGCTGCTCCACGTATGACTGAGCAATATTATTTTATGTAGCCACAGTCTTCAGCTTATAACGTTACGTATGACGTTCAGCAAAGGTAAAGGGCAAGGCATGATGTAATGTGATATAATATATTAGCATAGATATGATAAGAGAGGCCATGTTATGTTTTAATGGCACAAACACATCACCAGACCTACTAAGTGATGTGATGGGACCCCACAAGCATTTTATATCATAATCCCTCACGCATTTTAATCTCTAATCCCACGTGTGAGGCTGTCGGGGCCTCATGGCTACACACCTTCTCTTTCTTATGTGCTTATCTCATGCCCCATTATGTACATCAGTAATTAAACCCTTTACTTACTACTTTGGTGAAGCGTCTTCTTGGAGAGGATTCTCTCGAGCTCTGCCATGTTGGACGGGGACCCCCTTTTCCAGGTCTTTCTGGTGATGTTTGATTTGGTTTTAAATTACAGACTTGCCTATAAGCCTCTCCTGCATCGTCTCTGCCTGTCACAGCCACTTCTATGATTCACTGTAGGTATGGTAATGGGTACAGGTGACTGGTTTATTCCAGACAATCAGATATGCCACCAAACAGTTAAATCTGTGTCGCCTCTCTTGTTTTTCCACAGTGTTACACACCTTTATGAGCTTTCTGCTGAGCTCCAGCTGGGTGTTTGTTTGTTTTTTTTCTTCCATGTGTCATTCACAGAGGACAGGCGTCTGTCTGGCCACACGAAGGCCAGAGTGGTGCAATGCAGCAGGGACGCTCGGGTTGTCCTTCTGGACGTTTTTTTCTCCTCTCCACGCAGGATCTCAGCCAACGGGACCGCGGGGTTCATGGTGACCTCTCCCCTGATTGCTCAGCTTTGGCTGGACTCCTCCAAACTGCTTCCATTTAAGAATTATGGAGGCAGCATATATTTTTTGATAGCCCTCCCCAGATATGTGCCTCGACTCGGCTAAGTTGTTTACACGACAAGGGTCTGGGGGAAAAAAGGCGAAAGTTTTTTAATTTCCGGTTATAAAAAAGTTCGGCGTTTAACCGCTGTAGTGTACATTCCCGGCCACTAGTTGGCAGTGAGAGATTGTTGATTGTAGTTTGCATATAGCTTTTCCGGTTCGTCCGGTGAACCCCAATAAAATAAGTGGTGTAGCAAATCTACACTTTTGTTCGAAGAGCGTTTATAAACGCATTAATAATATTAAAATAGAATATTAACAATAAATATATTAATTTCTTAGTGAAATCATGATTTTAAAAAAGTGGACGTGATTTTGTTGTGAAAATTTCAATCCACTTGTAATGCATAAATCTCGTGAATTTGATGATAATAATCATTTTCGTACTGGCGATGTTTGGTAAAACTTCCGATTTCGACTGTTCACAAAGCAGCTAATTTCCGATATGTATTACCAAATCAAATAAAAAACTTTACGTGATTTTGTTGTAAAAATGTCAATGCACTTGTTATGGTAAATTTGACAAATATATTTTTTTCTTGCAGGAAAGGTTGGGTAAAACCCTGCTGATCCTAAACTTTATTATTATGTGCTATTATGAGTGTATATTTTTCCCCTAAACTTTTGAAATGCTAAAGGTAAACATTCAGTGTGGGAATTAATACATATGTATCTTATCTTGAATTACACCCAGAGGCCTGGCACTGACAATACATAGAATCCAACCCTAACAAAATATTGTGTATGAAGTCATTAGTCATTGAAGTAAATAAGGTCATGCCTCAGAAAAATAACAACATCCCTCTCCACTCCTAACTTTCAGTAAATTATTCCCATTTAGATGATGTACGTGAGTCGGCTTAGGGCCATTAAGTTTTCTAGTGCAAGGACAATGAAGGGAACACATATAAATGAGGTTGGTTTTCTGCTGCAGTGATTTTTTCCAGAGATAATATTTTTTTTCTGACTATTAATAAGTTAAACTACACCAGAGATAGTGAGCCAGGAGGATTACTACATCCTTCAAGTGGAGTTTTAAAAAAGTACCACATGTTCATTGAATGACTATTTGTTACATAGTGTAAATATGGACTGTTTGGGCGTGTAGGGCAGGGCAGTTTGAAGCTGGTGGGTGGCACACAATCTCACCGGGCTGTCCTTTTGCCCCCGATGCTGCCTCACTGCAGAGAGACAGAGGCAAAGAGACGAAGGGAGGGAGGGAGGGAGGCCGAGGTGTTCGGATGGTGAGAGGGAGGAGGCAGAGATTTTTAGAAAACGGGGAAGTGAGCTGCACTGCAGCAACTGGGCGTTGGCTCTGTGCACTGAAAGAGGCAGAAAAAAAGGATTAAGGATGAAGGGAGCAGAGGAAATGGATTAGATTCATTGTGAGAAGAATTAGGTACAAAATGTCACACAGGTTGCAAGAGAAATATAGATATGTTGGTGTTCATCAGTTCTATAAGCTTTAGACTAATTTCAGCTGTGAAAAGTAACTATGCCCAAACTGTGGATTTTAAATAGAAATGTTCTTTTATTTGATGCTACTTATCCTCCACTTTCAGAAAAAGTATTTTACACTGCAAAAATCACTACAGTGGCAAACACAAATATATAGGATACTACAAAATAACATGATTATCATTAAGGATTTAATATAATATTGTAAAAGAAAGGGGCTATTTTTCAGAGAAAGTATACTTTGAAACATTATTTAAATGATGTTTGTAGTTGTATCTTCAAGTTTCAAGAGTTATAATTATGTTATTATGAGTTACAAATCACTGGGACGTCACATGATAGACATTCATTCTTCATATGCTGATTCCTGTCAATGCACACACACAATCCAGCTGATATGATGTGCATGAGGCTCTCTTATCACCCAACCCACCATAAGAAAGGCAATATAATGTTTAACGCCGTAAGCATTTTATTTCTTTTTCTATTTAGGCCTGACTCTCTCTCTTTCTCTTCTTTCCTCAGCTGCCCTTGTCCCTCTGACTCCATTTTTGTTTTCCTCTCTATTCAAGCCTCTAAACCTCTCTTCCAACCTGCCTTCAACCCGTTCCCTTCTTTTCCTTACGTCTTCCTTCCCTTTCTCTCTACGAGGCCAGGGAAATGTGCTGTGTCTGCAGAGGGCTTGTTTGGTGCAGGAGACGGGGAGTAATTGATCGCGGCGCTGCTTGCTGCTTCTGCTATGGAGAGAGCTGTGTTTGCTTTTACGGGAAAAGACGGAGAGACAGAAACAGAGGGGATACGAGTCAAGCCAGAGGGTTTAAAGAGCAGAAAGATAAAGCTAAAGGAAGACATCAAGAGAGAGATTGAGGAAAGCCACAGGAGAGGCAAGTTTAGAGGGAGAGGGCTTTGAAGAAAAGATGACAAAAGAGTATTTTGTGACTTGGAATTTTTTTATTTATTTTTATTTTAAAGTTTTATTTTGGAATTTCTGATTTTCTTTTCATGCATGGATGTTGTGTTTGTCTCGAATTTAATGTATCAAATTAGTTTGAATTTGAATTTCAATAAATATAAAAAATACTCCTCCACTTTATTACTGACCTAACCCTAAACCCTAATGTTATAAAGGCTGTTTTTTGAAACTAATGAGAGGGTCAAAGCAAACATTTAAAAACTTCAAAAATAAGGATGCCTCCTAATGGGAAATACAGTTTAAATAGTTTTAAATAGATTTAACAGGCTGCTTGGTCTCTTGGCTTTTGGTGTTAACCTAACTCTATAAGGGTTTAATTGTGCACTTTACACATCTATACCGAGAATATAGTTTCCCCTCAGGAGAGGTATAGATTCAGTGGAAATAAAGCAGCTCAGACATCAGGCAGTGATGATAAATGCAGAAAATCTGATAAATAGTGAACATTGAACACTACAGGGCACAGAAACGCTGTCTTTGTCAAAAAAAGACAACTTGCTCCAAGGAAAATTAGATTTTCAAAATTCAGCTCGAACTAAGGCAACCAGATTGTTTTTTTTTCTCTCTCCCTCCATTTGAGGTGTTGCTGATGCAGCTTTACAATTTACAATTCAGGGTTTCCAGCCTCTGCGTCAGACCTGCTTCACCACAGAATGTGCCTCTTAAATATTGATGAGATCTCCCAGGCTAAACTCAGAGGTGATGATAAAACAAAAAACCCACTGCAATTATGATAGTGAGAATATCTACTAGATGTGTACAAGTGATACATGCCCTCTCACATACACACACATTACCACGCATGCGGTTCGTCATAACACATGAAAACTTTCAGGTTTTGGTTTCCAGTATTTTTTTCTTTTATATTTTTAATATTATATATGAATTATACATATCATATATTTTCTATGCAGATTGTGTACCCCCCAGGTCCTCATAAATATTATCCATCAAACTTCTGTTTGACTTTCCAGAGTTAATCCTGGAGAAAACAACATCTTCAACACGGGTAAGGGATCAAAATAGCAAAAACAGAAGAACGAGCTTTGATACTGAAAGAAAAGAAACTTCATGCACTAGGGAAAACACTGGCCCCTGCCGAAATGTAAAAAAAACCCACAACGCACAACACACAACCCGTCCTGTTGTTTCCTGTCTCCCTCCTCAGAGAAACCGAGACGGGCTGATGAAGCCACTGCGTCTCTCCTGCCTGAAGACGAACCATTTGGCACTTTTGACATCAAAGTGAGTCGGGTCCTCTGATATCTTGGTAAAAATGTGTGTGATGGGATGGTGTTTCTGGTATTAAAATCTTTTGTGTCTCTGATACACGTTTCCCTTCAGGGCTCAGAGGACGATAACTCTTTTTTGGGGATTTGCAAAAAAAAAAAATCGTTTACTCAAAAAACTTTAAGAATTTCAACAGTCAGATATTGTGCTTTTAAGTAGTCCGCAGTGATAAAAATGTTCATTCCATTTTAAATTCCACTGCAGTGAGCCCAAAATGCTATAAGTGAAGGGTGGGAAATAAATCTAATAAAATCAGAGGTGAACTAATAACTTAAAAAGAGAACATTATTAGAATATATATATATATATATATATATTTCTTTTTATAGTTTTGGTTAATCACTTTTTTCGTCACATCATCACAGGCTGTGCAATATGTTCAGCCTTTTTCTCAGTTCCAAACTCACATTTTGCCCCGTGTGACGTTTTGCTGCAGCAGTTCAGTCTCATGAAATATGCACTTGACCCCACCTAAGGCCATTAACCAGTCTGGGTTGCGTGACTTTGAGTTTCATGAACCAGACCCAGGAGGCGGTTTACTCAACCGTGACTCTACTCCACCTCTGCTCAGGATGAACAGCGAGATTAGAAAGGGAGGAAAAAGTGTCGTACTTTTATTTTTATTTAATGAAAGGAAATGTCTGCATCGGGTGACTTAAAGGTATCGCCCCTGATATTGGCAGTGTATTCCAAACGACGAAGATTATTTCAATATACACGGGTTAGTTTAGGTTTTATTGTGTACGGTATATCATACTAATGCATGCAAGAATGACAATAAAAGGCTTGACTTGACTTGACTTGATACTGCATTATATTACCACAATATCCACACTGTATTCTACCTCTTGGTCTGCCAAATATTAAATGGCCGTTCTGTATAATGAGCCTCTCTGCACTGATATTAAAGTAGCATCAAAAGAGTGAACATTGAAGAAGAGGCTAGCGCAGGAAGAAAAAAAAAGAAATCGGCAAATGAAGTTGTAAAAAAATGTCACTCTCAAAACTGCAGTTCATATAAAATGTGCAAATTACAGCCTCGAAAAAAAAGATCATTGTTTAAAAAACGTGAAACACTAACTTCAGGGATTTTAATGCAGGATGGAAGCTGAGCCAAAAAGTTTGATGATGCAAGGCACCAACAAGCATGAGTCATCTCTCTTTCTCTCTCTCTCGATCTATCTATCCACACTGCATCCCTTCGTACCTTTAATGCATCTCTTCTCTGCGTCTCCTGTTAATTTCCTTTCAACTGAGCAAGCAAAGAGTGTGCCTGTAGTCAGTTCTCTGCTAATAGGCAACACAAAAAAATCAATTTATTATGTGATATTCAAAGAGCAGAGCTCAGGGCGGCAGGTAACATAAATAAGTGGAGGAAAATGCTATAATTAGTGTTAGTTTGTGTGGTAAATATATAAATCACACCTACAGTTCAACTTTTTAATTTATTGTTTTTTTTTGGTTTTTTTTCTTTGCAAATGGGATGTGATTGCAAACTTTTATAGTGCTTATGATCAGGGAGGGCTTTAAGTGGAGAAGAAAGCACCACAAATAAGGGAAAAAGAAAAGAAAAAAAGTGTTGAAGTTTCCACTTATACATTACATTGCCAGACCTCGTCCATCTCTGCTGTGTATGTGTGTGTGGCGGACCCCAGCCCCTTAAACATCAAATATACATTCAAAAGATAGAGAACTTGCGCAGGTATTGCACAGCTGTTATGTCCAGTGTCCATCCATAGATTCACAGTGTATGGGTAACATTGTTGCAATAAACTTCACACACACACACACACACACACACACTCTTTAAGAGAAAAGTCACACTGACTTAAAGGATTACATACTGTCTCAGAATGCTAAGTGGTACTTAGTAGGATTGGCTACAGACTGGTGCCGTGTTACTGAACCTATTACTGCAGAGAAAATAAATATAAAGGCACCCGCTGTTAACCTGCTGCCATTCTCTGAATCACAATCACTTTAATCCTAACACACACAGAACGCTGCTGACATCCTGATGGTTGTGCTGCAGACAGCGTTAACACAGACATCAGGCACACAACAAAGACCTTATACAATAATACTGAAAAATGATAGAGTAAAGTAGAGTAAGGAAGGCGTGTTTTTCACCAGCTAGTGCTTGATTGTGATTGTGAACTTGAAACTGTTGTTGTCGTTTCAATTTAGTGAATCCATATGCTGTATACCCTACAGCAGATACACAATGTTAGATTACTGAATAATTTAGCAACTAAGGAGTTCGATATGTTAATAATAATAATAATAATAATAATAATAATAATAATAATAATAATAATAATAATAATAATAATAATAATAATAATAATAATAATAATGGATTAACCTAATAAAGACACGTATATGTACACACCCACACACAGGGTCTTGAAACCATTAATGACTTCTTTCTCTATCTCTTCCTCCTCCCTTTCTTCTCCCTCCCTCCCCTCCCTGCACTCCGTCCCTCCCTCGTTCAGCTCCATCATGATTCTGCAGCTCAGCCTCTGCAGCATGACTCCACTCTCCTCTCTGCACCTCGGCCTGCCTCCACATCTCCGAGTGAAATAGTGGATTGTTTTAAAATAACCAGACCACAGACCGGTGCTGCACCCACCCATACACACATGAGTCACAGAAAGAAATACTGCAGTTTTCTCTCACAGAAGTTGAAATACAGTGTACCCAGGACACACAGCCGCTCCACTGCGGTCCCTGGGCTTAATGTCCTGCAGCAGCACATAAACCGACACTCGTTAAATTGGGTTTCTGCACCTCAGGTCTTCTTTATGCTTTTGCACTGTGTCGCCTCAGTCAGGGCCGAGAGATTGGCCGAGAGTTTCACTGATTTATGAGAATGAAACCATAAAAGAGTTGATGACAGCCACAAAGAAGGGCAAGAGACAAGTGGTCATTTTTAAAACAAAAAAAGATAAAGCTGCGTGGTGATGGAGTGTTGAGTGATGTTACTCTGAAGACAACATATTTGAATATTGTTTACAAACTTGGGGGCGTGGAGTAAGAAAAAAGTTACCAGATCTCTCTTAGGTTCAGTTTGATGTTTTGAGTGAGAAAAAGAGAGAAAATAATGTTTTTCATCTCCTATCTATATTTAATCACACGTGGCCACTTTATCCTCCGTTTATGCGGAACAACTCACCATTTGCCTGGATGGTGTCCTTTCTTTGTTTTTAAATCTTATCGCTTTAAAGTATCAGGTCATTTGCGTTTGAAACTTCTAATCTGTGCTGTGATTTGAAAGTGTCGCACCGCACACAGAGACGCACACAGGTGCAGTGCAACAGCTGATGACTCATATCAGCTGAACGAAATCAGCTGAGTCATCCGAGTCCAACGGGGACAACCTTGGTTTGTTTCTCCTTCCACCAATGATAGTGGGTTTACGCTAAAAGGTTCTCGTTTACCTCCGTGCTGACAGTATTCTAAAACAGTATTCTAAAATATACTATATCTATCTATACTGAGAAATATTTATGAAGCACCACTGGGCCTCGTGACCGTATCCTACCAAATTGTATAGTGTCAGTTATAATATAGAGTGTGCAGCTGCAGATTTGACAACAGTACATATACTAAAGCATTATTGCAAATATAATTTGATGTATATGGAAGTTCATAAAGTATAATCTATATTGAACTCTCCTTTCTCCACTTTTTTGTCTGGTGCACTGGAGCAATAACCGGAATGATAAAATAAAGCACTGAGGTAATTTCCAGGAGCTCAGGTAGCGAATAGACGATCCAAAGAGGCCACGGCATTAAAATGTCTGAAAAATGATGGAGTGTGGAGACATGAAAGGAGAGACGGTGAATGTGCTTCTGTGTCGGGTGGAGACAGCGGAGGAGGGAGGAGGGTTGCGGAGGAAAAGGGGTGATGAGTGACTTGGCAGATTCCAAAATAAAAAACATGAGATCAGGCCACTACTGGAGACATGTAGAACGCTGGAAAACCAAACACAGGTTCCTATCACGCATACACGGTTGTCTCATGAAGCATTTATATTTTATAAATATTATCTTTGCATCATAAATCGAGTTTTTTTCCGAAAGTAATCCTCCTAAGTGATGAACAGAGTTTTTTTTAGTGAAAACAGACACTGATGAAATAATTGAATCGGGGGCCCTCACTGTGGTCACCCTGAGTGGGCTAATTTGGTTTAATCGGCTTCTCTTCCCGCTGATCACTCACTTCCTGCTGCTGACTTCTGCTTTAAATACTTCCCTCGGTGGGAAACCAGGCCTGGTCAGCACGTGTGAGAAAGACAGAAAAAAAAAGAAAAGACGAGGGGCCGCTAGTCAGCTGTGGGGGGGGGACATGAGTGCCTTTGCATGTTCAACACAATATGTGATCCGTCCTTTTTGTTCTGAATGACCCCGGCTTCCTGCATTGCCCCCCCCAGGTCACTTTATATGCAAACTGCGACATGTGTAAACAAATGAGATTCAATGACACTGGTGCAGGGACATATTGACACATTTACCGAGCCGCACGACCCACGCTGACTGAGGTTCAGGTACTACAGGGGCTCGTGTAGCAAAGAACACGAGTAGTACAAACATTCAGAAAGCAATGCGATACATACAGTTCATATATTACTTAGTATTTAGATAAACAGGTAAACATTGTGTCCAGTATGTTGTCAATTTTAAAAGCATACTATGCTCGATGATTCTTTTTTTTTGGGGGGCCTTGGTTCTTTACTTCAGGGACGATACATTCAATAATAAGTGATAATGGCCAACTTAATGAAAGTGTAAGGGCTCCCAAAATTGACTTTCACAAAAAATAATAGCTGAAGCCTAAAGAGAAGCAAATCAATGTATCTAACGTGTTAATGCTAAGGAGAAAAGTCAACGGGGTTGTAGTTAATGGATTTGTGTAAAAAAATACAGCACTGAAAATCATTACTGGTCATATATTAAGAACAAAGGTAGAAGTGAGTCAGCAAAAAGTGTTACCATAGTAACAGATGAAGGTCGTCGTCATGCAAACCATATTTCTAGCTGTGATCTATGATCATATAAAAAAGTGTAATTTGAGAAACTTTTCATCAGTGGGTCATAAGGAACAAAATGGATATAAACGGCGTGTGTGCGTGAGTGAGCATGTGCTTGTGTGTATGTGTGTGTGTGTGATTTAATCAGGGAACCAGGAGATTTATGCCACACTCCTGTTTGCGTGCGGTCACGAGGCTTTATTGGACGGTGACGGATTGGAAAACCACGTTGACGTCTCACTAAAAGCTCTTTCCCACTGAGGAAGGAAAATACCGAAAAAAACATTTCTCAACTTTACATAAGATCAAATGATTTGTGTGTTTCTTCAATCTCGCCTTGATTCATTTGTGTGCATAAATCACCGCTCACTGAGCGCGCACTCTGAATGAACCAACACATGGTGACTAATCATTTAAATGTTTTCATCTCCACACCCTGCTGGGCTGCATGCGAGTGCAATCTGCGGGCATGTTTTGATTTGTGACTGTTATACTGCATGTGTGTGTGTGCGTGTGTGTGCGTGTGTGACACAGCCGCCTCTTGGGTTTTAGGTGAGAGCAGAATGTGGAACAGGTTTATTTCTGTGGCTACTTAACCATCCTCCCTCCATAGAGCATCACATATGAGAAAAGAGGCTGTGTCTGCTCAACCTATACACACGGTGTGTGTGTGTGAGAGAGAGAGAGAGAGAGAGAGAGAGAGAGAGAGAGCTACTGATGCATTGCAGATAAACTGCAGAGCCGAGGGTGGCCCCTCCCTTTCTCGTCTCCCATGCAACCCCTTCTCTTGTTGCTCCTTTTCCGCCGCCCTGCCACTATGCACGATGGCGTCACTGGCTCCGGACCTCCCACTCAAGTCACCCCACACAGCTATGCCTCTATGGCCTGTTACACCCCGCCTACCTCACCATCTCAACCTTCTCGTCCTCACCAACCTCACCCACCCAGAGCTGGGCCCTCTGCAGAACGCTGCTAACGAATAAATGCATCAGCACACCTCTGAAAACCTCGGGGGAATAATGTCAATCAACAGTTATCAATATGAAGCCAAACTTAAATGGGAGATGAACGCGCACGAGACACGCCCTCACAACCCACATGTCTACCGTGAGGCCTCTGTGACAACAAGAAAAGAAAGAAAGAAAAAAAAGAAAGATTCACAGCAGCCGTGGAAGAAACATTCAGGAGTTGTATCCGAGGTGCAGGGCCACACAATTCTCCTCACCATCACATGAGGTTCTGTATTCAAAACTTCCACTAAGTCTGCCATATATATTTTTTTAAATGGATGGGATATAATTGGCTGTTTGCAGTATGCACTCAATTGGGCTACTTTCAAAAAAAGGTTAAACTGAACAATTTCTATTTGAGAGTTGTATGGAAAAATCGAACTTATTTAAAAAAGGAAAAATGAAGAACTTTTTTTGTAATTGTCAACCAATTGATTCACTCTGGACATCTATAGAGTACATATTTATAAAAAAATTTTCAATGATCATGCTATAGCACAGAAAATGGAAAAGCTACACAACAAGGCCTCAGCTGAATAAAAGGTCAAGCTGTCCTTGTGGTCCACGTGTCCTCCTATATGACAGCCTTATGTCTCCTGAAGACGCCAGTGGCCCGACCTCCCTCTGTGTGTGTGATGGTATGTGCAGGCTGGAGGCTGGGCCCTCACTGGGATGGGCTGGTCCCGCCTGCTGCCGGAGCCTGTCTGTGCTGCAGTGCCATTTGAAAACGCTCCAACAGCTTTCTGCAGTGCACTGGAGCTCAGAACCGGATGTGGAGTGACTCCTCTGTTCCGGCCCATCCCGCCACACCCTCCTTCCATCATGTACATCCATCCAAGGCCAATAACTCTTGTCGGACAATATACAGGAGCACGTCAAGGGTCCGATAGGTGAACATGACCAACACATTTAAATTATGAGGCCAGCATCGTGGGGGTTTGAACGGGGAGAAAGAGAGAGAGAGAGAGAGAGCGAGAGAGAGAGAGAGCGAGAGAGAGAGAGAGAGACGCGAGGCAGTGGTCAAGGACGATGTAAAGTCAGCAAGCTCAGAGACAGTTGATGTGGCCTCTGGAGAAATATCAGTTACAATACATATTGGTTCACACACACGCACACACACCCACACACACCCACACACACACACACACGCACACACACCCACACACACGCACACACACACGCTGGGTGTAAGCATGTCTCCCTCCCTCTCTCTCTCTCTCTCTCTCTCTCGCTCTGTCTTTCTGTCTGTCTGTGGGCCGATCTAAAATTGGCCATGCTTAATGCATTAGCTCAGCCTGCAGTGGAAAGCCAATGAAACCGAGGAGCAGGAAATGGAGACAGGTGATTTATGGAAAAGGACTCGTTCAGAGGTGAAAAGCAAAGCGAGTTTTTCATGCTCACATTCCAGACCCGTGACAAGCAGAGCTTTACAATTATTAAAGTGCCATAGTCTAAAAGATATCCAGTTCATCTCTGCTGATCTATACACTCGGTGTGAATAATCACCTGAAGTGACTCTCGGTGTGGCTGCACCTGTGGGTGCATTCATTGCTGGATCCTCAGAAAGCACCGATGCAGCTCTTTTTGGTGCATTACCTCCAATTGATTGGTGATCGTTTCACATCGATCGGAGGGACCTGACGTTAGAGTGAAGCTTCGAGATTGATGAGGGATCAATATCCTGTCGTGGAGGCAGAGCCACCTGATCGGTGTTCACGTCTCTCACCTTTCATGTGCACTGGTCCCCCATTATCAAACTGTATCTGACTGCTAATGTTTCCTCCATACAGTGTAAAATAAGCCTCATTAAACCGTTGTGATTTCTCGTATGTTTGAATATATGGCACAAAAAATCAAATCCAAATTTGCCATACTAGCCTTTGAATCGTGACAATATCAAAACCAAAATTAAAATGAATACATCAACGGGAACAAACCAAGAGACAGAAGGCTGGAGCACTAAACCCAGAGGTCCTGTAGTCAGGTTTAACTAACAGAAAACTAGAAAACACACACACACACACACACAAAGTATTTCACGGCTCGCTATCCATGGTGCTGAAACAACCAGACCAATCTGAATCGGCTCCGGCTCACGTGGCCTGATGTGGATGGGACCCCGGACCATTAGCGGACGGCCTGGGGGGAGGGGGGGGGGCGCCCCTCCCCTACCCCTCCCATCAGCGCACGAGGCAGCAGTGGCTGGACTTGCCCCGTCAGAGCTGGAGCCGGTGATATATAAGGAGCAGGCGAAAGAGCAGTCAGTCGCTGAGAGAGCCAGACATCCCTTACCTACACACACTCACATACACACACATCCGCCTCCCACTGCGCGGTCCCCCTTCATTGCTGCACACGTGCCCCTGCGGTAGTCGGACCGGATGAGTTACCCGGTGGATTCGGTGGGGACTCCCTTCAGGAGAGTTATGGATACTAGGACGAGCTCTTACGGCTACAGCCGCCCCGGCGGCGGCAGCGGCACCCCTTCCAGCGGCTTCCGCTCCCAGTCATGGTCCCGGGCCAGTCCCGGCTCCACCGGAACCGTGTCCTACAAGAGGAGCGTGAACATGCCGGTGTCCCGAGCCTACGGCACCGCGGTGCTGAGCTCCGCCGACAGCGTTGATTACAGTCAGACCTCCCTCATGAACGGAGACTACAAGAGGTCGAACGAGAAGGAGCAGCTCCAGGGGCTCAACGATCGGTTCGCGGTCTACATCGACAAGGTGCATTACCTGGAGCAGCAGAACCGACAGATCGAGGATGAGATCCAGGCGCTGCGGCAGAAGCAGGTGTCCCGCTCCCAGCTGGGGGACCTGTACGACCAGGAGCTGCAGGAGCTGCGCTCCGTACTGGAGCAGATCCACCATGACAAGGCACAGATCCAGCTGGACACGGACCACATCGAGGAGGACATCCAGCGGCTGCGCGACCGCTTCGACGAGGAGGCGCGCATCCGCGAGGAGACGGAGGCCATCATCCGCGTGCTGAAGAAGGACACGGGCGACTCGGAGCTGGTGAAGTCCGAGTTGGAGAAGAAAGTTCAGTCGCTGCAGGACGAGATCGCCTTCATCCGCAACAACCACGAAGAGGAGGTGAGCGACCTGATTGCGCAGATCCAGGAGTCCCAGGTCACCGTGGAGCGCCGGGACCTGCAGAAGGCGGACATCACTGAGGCTCTGCGCGAGATCCGCTGCGAGCTGGAAGGCCACTCCAACCAGAATCTGCAGCAGGCGGAGAACTGGTTCCACTGCCGCTACTCCAAACTCACCGAGGCCGCCGAGCAGAACAAGGACGCCATCAAGTCCGCCCGGGACGAGATCACCGACTACCGCCGCCAGCTGCAGACCAAGACGGTGGAGCTGGAGTCCGTGCGCGGCACCCGGGAGTCCCTGGAGAGGCAGCTCACCGACATCGAGGACCGCCACAATAGCGACCTGTCCAGCCTGCAGGTAGGACACACACACACACACACCAGCACGACTTTTAAACTACACGCACTTGTTTCATAGATCCTATTCAGTGTGTTTTAAACTTTGACAATTTCACAAAAAAAAACATGAATTGATTAATAATCTGCTCCATCTGCGTGGCGCAGTTTTTTTTGTATTTGAAAGCAAAAGTTCCTGAATAAGTGTTAAATCATCATATTTCTGCATCATGCCGTGAGTGTCTCTGATTTAAACATTTCCTGCTGCGTAATGGTTGTTGGAGTGATTCAATGGCCATAAAGAGAGAGAGAGAGAGATGTAGTGGGTATACAGGAAGAGGTTAGGGAGGGAGACACTGCAGCAGACTCCCCCCTCCCCTCCTCCCTCATTGTCTTGCTGAGTCAGAGCAATGGGTCGATGCCTTCATTCCCTCTGTCCTTGCATCACATCACTGAGCTTTGGGGGGCATCAGTGGGAGGAGGAGGAGGAGGAGGAGGAGGGGGGGGGGTGTATTGCGCAAGTGTGGAGGGGGAAAAAAGAGGCATTGTACATCACCAGAGTACTGTATGACATCAGAATATATTAAAACACCAGCTGTTGAGCTGAGCTGAGCACAGACTACATACTAGGACAATGATGAAAGGACGTGGCTGGATTTCTATTGATTGAAATCTGCACCTAGAAGAAGATGGAGCGTCGTTCTTTCCTATAATCTTGATGCACTTCAATCAACCGTGATTGATTCCTGTGTTTTCTCAGGAGACAATTCACCAGCTGGATAACGAGCTCAAGAGCACCAAGTGGGAGATGGCCCGTCACCTGCGCGAGTACCAGGATCTCCTCAATGTCAAGATGGCCCTGGACATTGAGATTGCTGCATACAGGTACAAGCTGATGCACATTTAACATTTAAAAAAAGTAATTTAGAGATAATAATTACAGTCATCCTATGGAGTCTTACTGATAAGTGGGTTTTCAAATATGACACGTCAACATTTGCCATCCCCCCAGGAAACTCCTAGAGGGTGAGGAGACCCACTTCAGCACTTTCCCTTACCGCCCGACAGTCACCTCCAGCAAAATCTCCAAATCTAAATCAGAAACCCCCAAACTCAAAGTGCAGCACAAGTTTGTGGAGGAGATCATCGAGGAGACCAGGGTGGAGGACGAGAAGTCCGACATTGACGAGGCCCTGGCAGAGATAGCACAGGAGCTGTCAGCCACACTCGGAGATGGAGGAGAGGAGGAAGAGGAGGAGAAGGAGGGTGGAGATAGTGAGGAGGGTGAGGCTGAGGGTGAGGCTGAAGAAGAGGACGAGGCGGAAGGGGGAGAGGAGGAGGAAGTGGTCTGCGCCGCCGAGGCCAAAGTGAGCTCCAGTGCTCCCACTAAGGGAGAAGAGGAGGAGGAAGAGGAGGAGGGAAAAGAGGAGGAAGAGGGGGATGGTGATGAGGAGGGAGAGAAGGAAGAAGAAGGCGACGGGGAAGGAGAGGATGAGGAAGAAAAGGGGGATGATGCAGAGGAAGGTGATGAGGGTGAAGGAGAGGAAGGAGGAGAGGAGGAGGAGGAAGTTGAGGAGACAGTTCTGTGCTCCAAAGCTCCAGAGTCCAAAGCCTCTCCTGACAAAGAGACGGCCGGAGATCTCCCAAATCCGAGTCTCCCAAGGTTGGATCTCCTAAGTCTGAGTCTCCCAAGCTTGGATCTCCCAAATCTGAGTCTCCCAAGGTTGGATCTCCTAAGTCTGAGTCTCCCAAGCTTGGATCTCCTAAATCTGAGTCTCCCAAGCTTGGATCTCCTAAATCTGAGTCTCCCAAACCTAGTTCCCCTAAAGCTGAGTCCCCCAAGTCAGAATCTCCTAAAGCTGAATCTCCTAAATCTGAATCCCCAAAAGCTGAATCTCCTAAATCTCCCAAACCAGAATCTCTAAAAGAGGAATCCCCAAAAGCCGAATCTCCTAAATCTCCAAAACCAGAATCCCCAAAAGCTGAATCCCCCAAAGCTGAATCCCCCAAAGCTGAATCCCCCAAAGCTGAATCCCCCAAAGCTGAATCTCCTAAATCTCCAAAACCAGAATCCCCAAAAGCTGAATCCCCCAAAGCTGAATCTCCTAAATCTCTAAAACCTGAATCTCTAAAAGTTGAATCTCCCAAGGCTGAATCCCCAAAGACCGAAACCCCCAAGCCCGACGCTCCTAAAGCTGCTGATGAGAAATCAGAAAAAATTAGTGAGTCAACAGAAGACAAGAAGGTAGAAAAGAAGGATGTGGCCATGAACGGTGACGTAGACAAGAGCGCTCCCGAGGAGGAGATGGCCAACGGCGTGGACGAGAGCCCCTCCAAGGACGATGCCAGCCAGAAGGTGGTGATCACCAAGACCGTGGAGACCATCACCACCGGAGAGGACGGCTCCAAGCACGTCACCAAATCCGTCACCGTGACCGAGACGGTGAAGGAGACCGAGGAGCTGCTGCAGGAGAAGCTGGTCTCCACCAAGAAGGTGGAGAAACACTCCACCCAGTCGATCAAGCAGGTGACCGAGGGCAACTGAGCCCACTCCACAGGAAGTAAGGGGACGGGCCCAGGAAGACGAGCGATCCACCCAGAACTAGCATAATCAAAAGAAAAATCATACAGCTAGAGCGATGTAATAAAGATAATCACTCTCAAACATACGACACAAAGCATAGAGAGAAGCCACAACCTAAAAACAACGCTACAAGTTTCAAAAAAGTGCATGTTGAGTGAAAGCTTTAAAAACGGCAGCAGACGCGGTTCCGAATGCAGCAAGAGACATTTTATCCTCCTTGTTTTTTTTCCTTTCTTTCTGCAGCTCACCGGTGGGAGGGAAGGGGGGGGGGGGGGGGGGGGGGGGGGGGGTGACGGGGGTCTCTGCATGCTAGCTCAGGGGGAAGGGGAGCACTTTCCTCTCTTATCTGTACGTATGGTAGAAATACACTGTAAAAAGAGTAAATATATATCAAGAGGGTTAAAAATGCTTGGTGGGTGGGAGAGTGAGAGATATATTATTACATTATTAAAGTTAAGAAGACTTTTGCTTTGAGGGTAAAAAAAAACAGGGGGGGGGGAGGGGCAGGCCGCCGGCAGGGTCCTCAACGTGGATACACGCTCTAAAGAAGAAGCCTTACTTGACACGCAACGATACCAACTGAGCCAAAAAATAGAATATAAACTAACAACAAATACACAACATATAGAGGAAGAAAGAGTCAGGCGGCGATATGACAAACACACATCACATATCCATCCAGTAACTGAAGCAAACTAAAGCTTAACAAAACCCGAAGAAACTCCTAGCCTTAAACATGCTTTTTATCCGTGTCTGTTATGTTTACCTGAGTGCAACTTCAAAAAAGATATATAAATAAACACATGTATTAAACTGTAAATGCGCTGATACATGCATTCTTGTATGCATAGGATGGACTTGAATTTAAATACAGAAATAAATGAGGTGCTACTGTTTGCAATCCCATGACTTTACTCATCATGAACGATTTCCCAGCAGCATTTGCTCAATAAATGTAATAATGAATCAAAGCCAAGTTGTCTCGTCCTGTTGTGTTACTCTACCATGTTGTGCGTGACAGATTAAGAGGTTGGTTGAAGTTGAAATGATCACAAATTGGACCTCCAAGAGTTTTTTTTCCCAAGTAACATCTCATTCAAGATTTATACTTTTAGTCTTTTAGTCTTCCACATATCTAATTTTTCTCACTCAACAGGGTGAGTAGGCTAGTGGCCATTTCACGAGAAGTGTTTTGGTATTTGTTATTTATAGCCAGAGAAAAATTATAATTTGCAATAATAATGTTCAGATCATGATCAGAAGATTACTGTAGCGAACCTAATTCAGGCCTTGCCTTTTATCTAATGCTATGTATCATTTCAATGACATTTTAGGGATGATTCAAATTTGGAGCAACCAGTTGACTTTGTGCAACCCTATAAAAGGACCAGACTGATGTTCCAGCGTATCTGCTATTATATCATTCAAATATATTTATTACACTTAAGACTTGACTGATGTGCCATAGAACTAGTTCACCAGGAGGTTTTTCGAAGTAGACTTTAACTTGCAATACAACATGAAGGAAGAAACGACGCTGCATCGGGGTCCAAAGATTCTTAGAGTAAAAATCTTCAAACCCACGGTACTGATCATACCTGCTTCAGACTCATGCTGTCATCTATGTTTGCAAATATTGGCAAGCTGCATGACAAAATGTCGTCATATGGCCAAACTGACATGGCTGCATGAAGATGTAGGTGTAGAGTTAGACGGCTCCTCTATGCTTGAGGCTACAATGCAAAAAAGAAAGAATATTATTATGTATATATTACTATTATTATTAAAATGACTTTAGTTCATCATATTGATCACCATAAACTCAACTTAGTTGTTTTTTTAAAACAAATCCTTCATTGATCTGCATTTTGAATGCATTTTTTCTTTGTGCCAAGTGATTCAGTCATGATTACATTAATATATGAATTCCCAAATTATATTTTATTTTTCCCAATATTTTTTTATTGTTGTATTATTATTATTATTACTATTATTATTACTATTATTTATTATTATTATTATTATTATTATTATTATTATTATTATTATTATTATTATTATTATTATTATTATTATTATTATTATTATTATTATTATTATTATTATTATTATTATTATTATTATTATTATTATTATTATTATTATTATTATTATTATTATTATTATATTTATGCTACGTATCATCTATGTGTTGGTTATTTTTTCAATTCACATCTGGTGTATTTTATTGCGCTGCATCCATCATGGCTAAATGTAACAGTAACCCAAATCCGTAAGACTTTTCATTTGTTCTCATAATTTCTCATTTATTTTAGCCAATATTAGCCGGTGTAAGCTACAGGTTTTAAAATCCTACCACCAGCGTATCTAACTTGGTATTCATGTATAAGGTGCATTGCTGATAAATAATGTTTTTCATTTGCACTATTCTTATGTCTCCTCTTTTTCATGTCATTATATTTAATTCATTTGTATTTGATGTGCCAAATTCCTACATACATAATCCGAGGGCAGGGACTCTATACATGTGCGTTTTCCACCAGGTGTAGACACTAACGAGAACTTATGCTTTACTAAATACCAAGGACATATAGCGTGGCTTTAGCAAATGTTTATTTCACCACCAGGAACTCACACACTCACCTCTGCATTCATTTCATTTGCAGTGACAGCACATACTGTATTAATGGACGAATCTGGATGCTTGGCAAGCAGGAAACCTTGACGTGTTGCTTTGAATGGCGGTTCGGACTGTTTGGACGGAGCACCGTGCGGTCAAGCAGGTTCGGGAGGGCCGCGCTGAGGCCTCTGCTGGACATCGAGCTGTGGGGGGGGGTCGTGTGTGTGTGTGGACAGTGTCTTCACTTCTTTTCCTTTGTGCTCTTTTCCTCTGCAGCGTCGGGTTTGGACACTTTTTCTTCATCTTTCTCCTTTTTGGCGACAGCTTTGTCATCTCCGCCACCGGCTTTGTCGTCTTTCTCTTCGCCCTTTTCCGCGTCCTCCTTCTCTGGTATTTCCTCTTCTTTGTCGTCAGCTTCGTCTGTTTTTTCCTCTTCTTGTGCTTCTTCTTTGACTTCGGTCTCCTCTTCCTCAGCTTTGTCTTCTTTCTCCTCCTCTTCATCACCGGCGGCCTCTGTCACCTCTGCCTCCTCATCACCACCTGCATATCAACAGATGAGTTTCATCAATAATTGATATTTATCTGACCAATTTCAGCATTAAATAAAGAAAAAATCATCTCTAACCTTCATCACCTTCCTCAGCCTCCTCTGCTACCTCTTCCTCTTCCACCTCCTCTCCTCCCTCCTCTGCCTCCTCTTCATCCTTCAGCTCCTCCTCCTCCTCCTCTCCGGGGGGGCTGGCCTCTGCTTGCCGGGCGTGGCTGGCAGAGATGAGGCCCTCGGCGGTGCTGGAGCTGAGCAGCCGTGATGTCATCAGGTAGGAGGAGCCGGAGCTCATGCTGGAGAAGGCGGGTCGGGCGTAGAAGGGCGCCGACAGGCCGTGGCTGTACAGAGAGGACACGCCTCCAGCTGCTCCCACACTGAAGCGAGTCTCCTCCCCTTCCAGCAGCTTCCTGCAGGGGTTGGTTAAAGGTCAGCTGACATTACCTCACTTTAAAGATATAAATGAAGCAATGAGTTCACACTAAAATGAGTCAGAGCCTAGAAATGTGCTGAGCAAATGAATATTGACATATCTTAGTCATGTTCTCGGATTAAAGAATCACTTCAACTCGCTACAATTACTAATGCGACTTCTCGCATGTCATTGATTTGGTCTGGTCCCCCCTCTGCGGCTTCTTCTCACCTGTATGCAGCAATCTCGATGTCCAGCGCCATCTTCACATTCAGGAGGTCCTGGTACTCCCTGAGGTAGCGGGCCATCTCCTGCTTGGTGCCCCTCAGCTCGCTCTCCAAGTCTGAGATGGTGTCCTACAGGGAGTTCAGTGTATGACAAGTTACAAGGCAACACATAGGACGGGCAAACGCGATGACCTGAAAAGTGTGAGAGGGAGTAGATTAGGCCTGCTGACCTGCATGGCATTTATCTCAGCACTCTGCTTTTCCTCCGTGTCGTGCAGCTGGCTCTGCAGGGACTCGTTGAGGCCTCTGCACGCGTCGATCTCCAGCAGGCGGGACTGGAGCTGGCGCCGGTACTCTCCCGCCTCGTCCTTGGAGCTTTTCATGGCGTTGCTGTGCTGGGCCACGGTCTCGGTCAGGGAGCCCACCTTCCCTCTGAACCACTCCTCGGCCGCGTGCATGTTCCTGGCCGCCAGCCTCTCGTACTGGGAGCGGATGTCCCTGAGAGCCCCGGACAGATCCGGTGCGGCGGTCTCGGACTCCACGGCCACCTGGACCCCGAGGTGGACCTGGGCCTGCAGCTCGGACAACTCGCCCTCGTGGATCCTCTTGAGGAAGGCCAGCTCCTCCAGCAGAGTTTCTACACTCTTCTCCAGCTCGGCCTTGGCGAGGGCCGCCTGGTCGGCCTCGCCTCGGGCCTCCATCAGCCGACCCTCGGCCTCCTCGCGGCCCAGCACCTCCTCCTCGTAGCGGCCCTGCAAGGCGCTCAGGGTCTGCTCCAGCCGCTCCCTCTGGCCCAGGACGGCCTGCTGTTCGGCCCTGGCCTCCTCCATGGCCGCCCTCAGGGAGCGGGCCTCCTGCTCGTACAGGGCTCCCAGGCGGGACGGCTCGTGGTGCCTCTGCCTCAGCAGCAGCAGCTCGGCCTCCAAAGCTCGGTTCTGCTGCTCCAGCTCGTGCACCCTCTCGATGAAGCCGGCGAAGCGGTCGTTGAGGCCCTGCAGCTGACCCCGCTCCTGGGTGCGCACGGTGCGGAAGTCGGAGCTGATCTGGGCCGCCTGGCTGAGCTCCAGCTCCAGGGAGGAGGACGGCATGGAGGAGGAGGAGGAGGAGGAGAACGGCACCCGGCCCGGAGAGGAGTACTGCAGACGGGACGAGGAGGAGGAGGACAGCGGGGAGGCGTGGGAGGAATACACGGAGTGGGTCCTCCCTCTGGTCACCGTCACACGAGGGGCAGCCTCCACATACCAGCGTCTGTAGGACGACGTGGGATAGTAAGGGTCATATCCCAGGCTACTCATGGCTGATCCGTGGCGGTGGAGGACAGGATGCTCTCCCTCTCCTGTGTGTGTGTGTGAGTGTGTGTATGTGTGTGTGTGTGTGTGGAGATGTGCAAAGGGCTCAGGTTTAAGCCTGGACTGCTTTCTGCTGCAGCAGGCTGGGCTTTTATAGCAGGACGGGGAGGTCTGACGCAGGCGCTTTCTCCACACTGACAATGCAGGCTCACACCGCAACAGCAAGAGAAGAGAGAGAGAGAGAGAGAGAGAGAGAGAGAGAGAGAGAGAGAGAGAGAGAGAAAGAAACCATGTAAAAGAGTGGCGTGTGGAAAAAAGAGTGAGGCTTAAAGAATGAGAGGAGGAAAGACTGCGTGGAAGAGGTCACAAAATGATAAAGCTACAAAACTACAAGCTTCTTTTTGTAATGCGATGACTTAAAAAAATAAAAACGATAAAAAAAAAATATAAATGAAAATGAAAATGAAATCATCAAATTAAGAAATTAAGAACATCATTTGGACTGATTGCTTTCGGATTTGGGTATAGTATAAAGAAAAAAATAATAATAAGACATAATTGGGGTATTTGTGGCTTACTGCAGGAGAGAGAGAGAGAGAGAGAGACAGGGAGAGAGGGAGAGGAAGAAGGAAGGGTGTTGGTGGGGTAATCCTGATTTTTGGATCATGACACAGCATCTCTCCCCGTGGTGGAGAGCAGAGATGCAGCCATCACCTCTAAACACCTGCAGTGATACAATTCCACCCAAACACAAAGTAGGAGGCGACACCACGTAGACACACTAACTGACTGAAACCAGTTTATCAAGAAGTTATGCTGATAAATGTGGATCTGTTTTCGATACACTGAGTTCATTGATATAGGTAGAAATAAAACACATCTGGAATCTAATCTCAAGCTTTGGTCTTTTTGATCGACTTAAAATTGCTATTTTATCTGTGCCAGTGTCATAAAACATGTATAACTTAAGATGTGTTCTTTGTTTTGTTTTTGACTTTCATTTTTTTTCTGTCTCTCATCAGTGAGGGGAAATACATTTCTGCCCGCTGATGCAGTATAGATCCTTGGCAGCTGAGTCACTTACGGTTATGAATTCTCTTCTTTTTTTTTCCCCAGCCCAATATGCGGATGCTCAGGGAAGTTATTTTGGGAGATATTTTGCTCTCGGGCTGCATGCATAAATGAAATGCATATTGCAGTGCTTTGCAGCAATACCTGTGTTTGTTATCTTTTGTGCGCGTGCAGTATTTGAGTGTGTGTGTGTGTGTGCGTGTGCATGATTCGCACCAGTAACTTGCCGATTCAGCAGAAGCCCCCGGTGCTCACAGGCGGTGCTGTGGGAGATGGGGAAGCTGCATCATGGGCTCTGCTGCAGGCTGAGTCATCGTAACACATCTCCCCTGTGAACACTTTCCCACATCAACAGCAGTCCTGACAATCCTGGCCGACAGGACGCCCACAGGACCTGGGGAAATGAAACAGAGAAAGCAGACTGTTAAAGTTCTCTACCCCAACACATTAACTCCCTTATAGTGTCCTGTCAGTGTCACTGACTGCTGCTTCCCTACATAACAATACATGAAGGATCCCACTTAATATTTACAATTTGATTCCTTCTTTCATTATTATATAGCCCATAGGATCAAACATTCTCCCAATGTCATTCAATTTACCACCACATTTAACCTAACCCTATGTATAATACAAGTATGTTATTGGAAATTAAGATGTTATTAAGAATAGATTATTTGACCAAAACAGTATGTCTCTCAGGTGTTTTTAATCTCACTAAGCCATTAATGCCATTCATTTAATGTTGAACACATTTGTGTGAGTGATATTCGAGCAACCTCTAGTGGTGATACAGAGAAATAACTTTTCATACATTGCTCTGGTGAGATGAAGTTTCATGAATCCTCAAAACTTTCTATCCTTTAGGAACTATATATATATATACTGTATATATATATATATATTAATCAGAGTAACATTTATGTACACTTTATATACTTTTTTTGCCATTTCTCCAGCTCTACACTGATTTTAATATTTAACAAAAGCGCATCAAGAAAGCAGATGAACACTTACTGTCAATTCAGCATGTTCAGTATTTTGGCAACATGTTGTCTGACACATGTAAACTGAGTGGACCTGCAGGAACCACAATGCCTCTGTTATTCTATACAACAAAAAACGGTTTCCTCCACATATTAACTCTCCTTTTTCTCTCTCAGAAATGAAGCTGCTCTTTCAGAGGTTGAGGTAAGTTGCCTTTTTGCAGCCAACTCTGATCTTTAGACTTTTGTGCCACAGATCTCAGTTTAAAAGTCATGTTGCTATTTTGGCCTTCTGTCTGACCTCTGGCCTTCCCGGCCACCAGACCAAAGGACCCCCGGCTCTATTGGCTGCCCCCGTTTGTCCATCAGTGTGTGAAGGCCTCTCACGGGTGGAAAGTGGAGGAGGCCTGTCTGCTATAAAAAGCTGGTGGTATGCTGGTCTGTGTTCACTGTTGTCGAGCCGGCGTGTGTGCGTGTGTGTGCTGAGGTTGTGTCTGTGCCGAGGAGAAACACTGTGATCATGGCTGCTGCGCATCGTTTGGTGATCGTCCGCCACGGCGAGAGCTCCTGGAACCAGGAGAACCGCTTCTGTGGCTGGTTCGACGCCGACCTCAGCGAGAAGGGCCTGGAGGAGGCCAAGCGCGGAGCCCTGGCCATCAAGGACGCCGGCATGAAGTTCGACGTGTGCTACACGTCCGTGCTGAAGCGCGCCGTCAAGACCCTGTGGACCATCATGGAGGGCACGGACCAGATGTGGCTGCCCGTCGTGCGCACCTGGCGCCTGAACGAGCGCCACTACGGAGGCCTCACCGGCCTCAACAAGGCCGAGACGGCGGAGAAGCACGGCGAGGAGCAGGTGAAGATCTGGCGCCGGTCCTTCGACACCCCGCCTCCACCCATGGACAAGGAGCACGCTTACAACAAAATCATCAGTGAGGTGAGACAACTGAAAGGACAGGAAGAGAGCCGATGACCTTCGTAAAAGAAACAATGCACTATTATTATTAGGAGTTAATAAGAACTTAGCTTAAATGTAATAAAAATAACCAAATATTGGCATACATTGATTTAAAAATGAGTTTGCTCAGAAACCTTCGGCAACTTGAGGCAGTAAACTAACTGCTGCTGCTGTTACCACCTCCAGTCCCGGCGCTACAAGGGTTTGAATCCCGGGGAGCTGCCCACGTGCGAGTCCCTGAAGGACACCATCGCCCGCGCTCTGCCTTTCTGGAACGACGTCATCGCTCCCGAAATCAAAGCCGGGAAGAACGTCATCATCGCCGCCCATGGCAACAGCCTCCGCGGCATCGTCAAGCACCTGGAGGGTGAGCAGCGGGAAGACGGGGAATGCCGTCATCAAATCGAAAATTCCAAAACCGGATACCTTATGTTCACAGATCTGATTGTATTTGCAGAAAAAGTTAGACAGTTACACACACACACGCACACACACACAGTTGTGGATTACAATGTGTAAAAATAGCCTGCAGGGACTCGGGGACAGGGGAGAGGGCCATGGGTTTGGCTTCTGTTACAGTCACGACCTTTACGCAGAAAGGTCGTTCTCGTGGTGTGGCCGGACATAAGGCAGGGAGTTTCAAGGGCAGCTAGGAACGGGTGGAGGTGTGAAGGACGAGACAGAAGATAAAATAACTGAAGATACAAAAACAGACTAATTACATTGTTATCGGTATCTGTTTTGGAATTGATTATTAGTTACTTACTGGTTTAT
The DNA here is from genome assembly GCA_016785305.1 of Colistium nudipinnis. Classification (NCBI taxonomy): domain Eukaryota; kingdom Metazoa; phylum Chordata; class Actinopteri; order Pleuronectiformes; family Rhombosoleidae; genus Colistium; species Colistium nudipinnis. The sequence goes on from JAFBJU010001256.1 coordinate 286,354, forward strand.
CTCCACGCCTCTCTCCAGGCATGTCTGACGCGGCCATCATGGAGCTGAACCTGCCCACCGGCATCCCCATCGTGTACGAGCTGGACAAGGACCTGAAGCCCGTGAAGCCCATGGCCTTCCTGGGCGACGAAGAGACGGTGAAGAAGGCCATGGAGGCCGTGGCCGCGCAGGGCAAGGCCAAAAAGTGAACGTCCTCTGGAGGCCACAGAAGAAAAAAAAAAGAAAAGAGAAAAAAAAAAGAGACTCAGCCCCCCTTTGCGTCCTTTCTTCCGCCTCTCCTCCCGTCACCCATCCGTCCGTCCTTCGTGCAGTCCATTCCAACAGAGGAGATGTTTAATGGTTCTTTTGGAGACGGGCCACTTTTAGCCTGTTAGCCTTGGTTCTCTTAAAAATAATTGCCAGAGGGGAGGACTTGTCAATTCGAGGCCTCACTTTTAAAACGCAGCCACACATCACTCAGCCCTTTTTAAAGGCCCCACCATCATGGCACAACCAATAAAGAATCCATATTTTTATGTAGGCCTGTGTCTGTTTAATTTATCTCCTCATCTTCTCATGTTTCTTTCTTCTGATTACATTGTCACCCCCGGTCCGTTCCACATATGATTCTTCCTCGTCCCTCGCCCCCCCCCCCCATTTTGGAAATCAGTGCTTTCAGCAAAGTGCAAAGGTGCAATGAAATTTAATCGGGGGAGGTAGAGCAGGGCTGAGGAGGACAAGGGTGGGAGGAGGGGGAGAGGAGTCAGTGGGTTCGTCTTGGCAGGATTCCCATGATGCAGGAAAAGGCCTGTTGGATGTTTTTTTTGTTTTTTTTTCCCTCCGCTTCGCTCCAGTCAGCTGACAATGACAAACACAAAGGCAACACAGGGGTTTAAAGCAGCGATCATCAACACAAACAAATGAGCAGAGTAAAAAAATCGAAATGAGTGACTATAGAATATATATCAAAACAATTGGCATCGTTTGGCTCAACAAAAAAAAAAACATCCCTGCAAATCAATACAGCGATTGCCTTGATGTCATGGTGAAACACTCGTTTTGTGTTGGGAATGATCTAAATGCATCTTCTAAGGAACATTAGTGGGTCACAGAATGGGCTGATTGATGAAACGAGAGAATTTTACCTTCGCATTCAGCAGATCTCCTCAGACAGCCAAAGGAAATTTTGAAATCCCTGGAGTTGGAATCCAAACCTGAATAAAACCCTTAAAAAACTGACAGGTAGTGTTAGGAACAAAGTCAAATGCACAATAACCAGACTAATAGTCGAGCTGGTGGCTCTGTTAGAGCTGCAGCAATATGAAAATAAAAATACAAACCGGTAAGACACAAATTATGGATTTAATAAGGCATAGTCTTACTATTTTTCAAAACAACTTACATTTCTATTGTAACTGTATTTACAACATGTCATTAAGTTGGTAAAACAGTGTATCACATGAAAGCAGCAGCAGAAATGCAAAGAGGACGTACATGGCTACCCAACGGCCAACATCAGCTACATGTGAGTGAGTCTGTGGGTTAAAATTGTGTTTAAAAATTGTAATTGACATGAGGCAAATTTGGCACTCGCATATCGATTTTCAGAAGCTTCAATTCGACATGTTTTGGTCGGTAGAACTTTTTTCTGACATTTGCCTCCTGAAGGGTCTCAAGAAGCTCGGCATGGATGCTATCTTGTAATGGTTTTTCTTGTATGCGACCGCTTTGTGCGTTTCTGCTTTGGACACATCGACGTATTCAGCAGCACTGGTCACGTTCTTTTCTATGTTGTTGATCAAATCCCCCTGGAAGAAAAAAAAAAGGGTTGACACCAGTCAGGTTTGGGTCCCGTGACTTTAGCATATTCATTCAAGTTAATAATCATTGACCATTGTGAGGCAGCGTTTTAGTACCTGAATTTCCAGCAGCATGGCGGTGTCTGTGAAGAGCTCATGCAGCTCTTTGATGCCGGATTCCAGGCGAACAATATCCTGATGGCGGGATTCGATCTCGCTCACAGCCTGGCTTGAGACGTGAGTGTTACAGTTGATCTGTGAAAGGCAAAATGCAACAGTTGTTTCCATAAACATGCTTTACATTAAATTCCAACAGCAAAATCCAAATAATCAACATCAAAAAGAAATCTGTAATAGGGACTACTTTCCATTAAATAGCAAATGTTAATGAACAAAAAATGAATGGAATTCCACCAACATCAGATATGAAGATTTTGAGACCGCCACGACACAGCATCACCTCCAACTCTTCATCTGTTGTCACTCTATCCACTGTAATTAAGAAGAAAGGCAGAAATAAAGCTTCAGGTGTCACACTTTGTGTCATAGTGGACATAAAAAATCTAATTTTTGACATCTGGACAACACAGGTGTCCACATTTTCATGTTGTGATTGTTGATTGCCAATGAACAGAGCATAAAATGACATGCATCTCTGATAATTTACCACAGGGTGGCGCCATTACACCGCCTTAGAAAAAAATCAACCAAGTGCAGTGAACGGTAGATCACAGCTTGTGGATGTGTGTGTGTGTGTGCGTGTGTGTGTGTGTGTGTGTGTGTGTGTGTGTGTGTGTTTAATGTGAAGGTACTTTAGAAAGTACACACCACATGAAGGCCCTTTAGACGTCAATAACTGAACTGAACAGTGTTATCTCTGAATTTCAATGATATGTTGATTTAAATGACCTGACCTGTGTGCAGTATAAAAATACAAAGACCTGGACTAACGCTACAAAAGAGAAAAGGAAAACTATCATTGCATGTTGGTTATAATGTGACATTTGAGAAGTGGGTGAGCAATGAACAATGAACAAAACAAAGATTTATAACTCTCAGTCATAAAACACAACAGCCGAGCTGATAATAGTTCCTGTTATAAAATATAAAGTCAATATGTGCAACGTTGAGCTGAGCAGCAGGAGGAACAAGTGGTTATGTTCCTGTTGCATCTGTTTTTATAAACTCACCAATCTCCAGCTGTCTCTGAATTTGAGCCTTGCATTTATCTCTGAAGGTTATCTGTGCGTTATGGTAGCCGCGCATGACCTCTGCAAACCAGCGGGTGAGGTGGGAGTGCTGGTGAGAGGGAGAACATTTATTGAGTACATACATATTGCACACAGACCATCGTTGGAAATAATTGTGTGAGGGTAAAAGTCTCAATTTACACCTTTGGTTTTTCCAGAATATTCTTTTCCCCATGGGATTAAATGACTTAGAATGAAGAGTGAACCATCCGGTTCATGAAACACATTCAAAAACTCACAAACCTGGTTCTTCTTTATACGCTGGATTACAGAGACACTTTCTCCATTCTCCCCCACAGGCATGCTCTTCTGCATCACTTAAAGAATAAAATAAAAGCTTTGATGAATGTAATTCCTCTATTTACATTTGAAGTTACTCTGCCACAGAGTGGAGCTCTCAGTAGATTCATGTCCAATACATTTGCAAGTAAAATCCAACTGCACAGTCCCAGAAGTGAAGGAAGTGTAATGTGCAGTTCCTCCTCATTGTCATAAACCGAGATTGCCTACAGACATATGTCCATGATAAATTTGCACACAGAAAGACGGGTGAATAAAAAAAACAATACATCTTCAAAAACTGATAATCCATATCTACATTGACTGCAAATGGATAACAAAAAAAAAAAAGAAACACTCACATTTTAACTTGGCTCTGACCAAGCTGGCATTTTTCTTGATGTCGCGGTTCAGCTGCTCCAGAGTCATTTTACTTCCTGAACACAACATATTAATATTTATTTTTTAAAACAGTGTGTAGCATCACATAAATTGGGAATGGCTTTTGAATGTGTTGCTTTTATGTAATGAATGGATTTAAACTGTATGGAAGGCAAAACAATTGATGAATCAACATTTAACAGTAACACAACTTTTCCAATCATTTGTTGGGGATGATTCATAAAGGTTTTAGTTACTCACTGCATAGGACCATGCGTGTACAGATCATGTATCTTATAATTACAGACCACAGACACATGGATACCGCCTATTCATAATGACCCCCAGCCATATGGCTCAGTTTAACATGAGCCTGGGGAAAACCTGTTTCAGACTCAGGTGTGTTTGTCGAAGGCTGCTAGGGTGTATTTGTCTTCTCAGAGTTGTGGGCCCTGGAGGAGAAGATGGTTCTCTGAGATCATCTGCCCAACAGTGAAGGCATCACAGCTCTAAGGTTTGTATTGTGTTGGTGGGAGAGAGGGGGGCAACAATGATGTATACTGACTCTTGTCTGGGTTTGAGGAGGAGAGCATGACGCCATGACTCTTCTCCACCTCCTCAGCCTGGCAGGAGATTCTCTCTATGATGCTTCTCACCTCCCCCACCTGCATACAAACACACAGACACACACGTAAATATATATAAACACACACACACACAAACACACACAGTGTATACACACAAGCAGAGCCATTTGATGCATCATCAACAACAACAACAACAACAACAACAACAACAACATGCAAACAGTGGGGGGTGTTACCGTTTTAAAGAAATCCTCCATGTTGGCTCTGCTCTCCGTCATTTCATCCCACTTCTGCTGCTCCAAAATGAAAACAAATAAATCACTCAGGCTACGTATACACTCTCCGGTTACACACTAACGTGCAGGTGCCCCACAATATCACAACAACAAAAGGCGGAGTGAGACCAACTCTACGTTTCCTTATCGTCGGCTCTTTGTGCTCCACCTGTGCCCCGTCCTCCTGTTACCTGCGCGCACCTGAAGGAGGAGGAGGGGCGCAGTGCGCAGGCGCGTTGAACAGGGTAACAAGGTGCGTAGAGAACCAACACATTCGTCACAACAGTCACAGGTGTGACGAATGTGTTGGTAACTTATGTGTTTACACTGCTTTCTAGTTGTACAAAAGACAGAATTTCCGCTACGGATTCCAAATAAAGACTTCAAATAAACGTGACTTGACGTGAATTTGTCGTGAAAATTCAACGCAGATTTTTATTTGCCACTTTTTAGAGAAAGTGAGGAAGTAAAAGAATACATTCCCTACTGCAAAAGCAGGACTTAATGACGTCATAAAATAATAGGAAATACATTCTACCACTGGATGGCGCTCAAAGCCTAATATTGCTTTTTGAAGAAAATTCTGATAATAATTCAGACTAAATGAGGGTCATAATCATATCGTTAATGCTTAGATTTTTTTTATTGACAGATTTTTTAAGATGTAAAGGATCCCGGAGGTTATTTATTATTCAAATTAAAGCTTATTGGTTAAAATGACTGTACAGATAGTATGAGGGGAAACTCATTTCTAATTTTTAAACCCATTTCATTAACCTCTCGTTGTTCTGTCGTATATAAATATATTAAAGGCCTTTTGGCAGTTAAAACTTTAAATCTGATGTGCATCATCATCATCATCAGTGTTTTGCAATTTATAAAGCTGTTATGTTGATGACTTGTAAAAAATGATTGCTTAAAGTCTACAATTTAATATGTTAGCTCCTTATCAAGCGTGTGCAATAAAGATTTATTTATCCATCATACAAATAAACCACATAGAACTTAATTAAGAACATTTTTTATTCAACAGTTGGATTTCAGTAATAAATAAATGCACGTATCATTCATTCCACAATAAAATTGAGGGAAAGTTCTTTTTCATATAAATGTCCAAGTGGAGGATTGATATTGCCATTATGGGTAAACAGACTGTGGAGACAGATGGACTGACAAAGAGAGGCAAACAGACATGTATAGACCACACAGATGTGTACAAAGTATTGCGTTTTTTTCACTGATTGGCTCTCGTCACTCTCTCTGTCTAATGGACAAATTGTCTTTATGCAAAGTCTACTCAGTCTAACATCACCATGATGTGCAAATCAATCATAAATTATAAATACAGTATTGCATCACTTCAAAGTGCTACAGAGATAGGTGCCGACAATCTTCATAAAAACAGAGAAAGGAGCTTTGTTGGATTTGAAACCCTGTGTGTTTTTTGTGTGTTTGTGTATCTGCCTGTGCGTTTTGTGCATCCTTCTGGACTCGGGTATTTGAAAGTGGAGCTCACCCTGGTTTGACAAAAAAAAGAAAAAAGCAGGAGCAACACAATCATTGTCTAAAATTGGGATGCAAAGATTAGACCTGGTGTTAGTGTGATGTAAACAATCACTGCTGTTCTGTGGATTTGTGTTTTTAGTGCTATGGAGAGAACTGTGGACAAGATTTTAAAAAACAGACGGGTTGGTGCTGTTGTGTTGAGAATATACACACACATTACTTCCAAAAAATATACCATCCTCCAAAAGCATCCAATAATATGAGCCTGTGTTCTCAGGTCATATGCTATATAAAAACGATCCAAAACGAGTCACTTTAACGTAATGTGCATTTGAAAAAAATAAAGAATGAAACAGTAATGAAAATATTAGCTAAAAGATGTGGAGCCACCAGCCTGACTTTCCTCCAGGGTCAGTGTGCTTTAAAATTTGCCCTCTGGTCTATAAAAGAAAAAATCCAGGAAAGACAATTAAAATGACCCTGTCCGAGAAAAAAAAATGTGTCAGCCCTTTCATGCAAAATAATTTATTCAGATGTGTTGATTAGTTTCCTAGTGTGACTGTCTATCAGGGGCCTGCGTGGGGTTTCCCAAGTCTATTTCCAAGGGCCTTTGATTTGGCATCTTATTTTATTTATTTCGCCTCTTCAGCGAGGAGGTGAGGAGAGGGGGAGTGCGGGCGGGGGGAAGATGAGAGGCAGAGATGAGAGGAATATAAAAGGATGAAAGGGAGATGAGGGCTGTGGTGTGGTGGAGGGGGGGACAGAGAGAGAGAGAGAGAGAGAGGAAGAGGACGCATGAAAGACAGGAAGCTCCGGTTGGAGCACCTGTCACTGAAGAGGCTCCTGCTTTCTATCAGCGTCTCCATCCCTCTCTTTTGTGGGCCAACAGGAGGGACGACCAAAGGGAAGAGAGCGGGTGCTTAAAATTCCTCCTTCCTTCCTTCCTGTGTCCATCTCCTCTCCTAAAGACCTGTCGTCTCCATAGCAACAGAACCCTGCCTTCATACTGAGCTTATTCAGTTGGTGGTCATGAATATGTGTGTGTGTGTGTGTGTCAGAAAGAGAGAGAGAGAAAAAGTGTGTGTTGCTGCCTCTCTGTGTCAGTGCGCGTGTTGTTGTCGTCGAGGAAGAGGGTGTAACGTCAGTCCAACACTCCGTCCGAAAAGTCTTTACTGAAAAGTGTATTAAAAGCCAGTTCATTTTTGGTCAGTTTAAATAAAATGGAAGGAGCGTGGCTGGTTTGTGAACTGTAAGAGTTTTTTTTTCTCTCTGTCTCTTTTTCAGATTCAGTCCTGGAGTTTGGAATCAGGCACCCTGACGCTTCCCTGCCCCGGAAGCCTGTTCGCACTGCAGCGGCGCTCAGTGAGGCCGACAGCTTCCTGTCCAGTCCCGTGCTCACAGAGAGTCCGGCTGTTCATCAGTAGCCCGGCGAGGTCGTGATGGGCCCGTGGTGCAAGTACGCCGTGTTGACCACAGACATGGGGAAGTTGAAAATGAACGGCGAGGTCGGCGTGGTGGTCGCCACGGCCGCGGACGACTTGGGCCCGAGCAGGGGGCTGGCGGTGGCGGCCGCCTCGGCGGCGCAGGAGGTGGCGAGGAGCTGCGACTCGAACTGCAGCAGCTGGCCCATGAAGCTGAAGTTGGGCGAGATGATGCTGCGGCGCCGGCGCACAAACTCGAAGGCCTCGTCCAGCCGCACGCGCTTCCTCTTCATCAGGTAGGCCAGGCAGATGGTGGCGGAGCGGGAGATTCCTGCCTGACAGTGGACCAGCACTCGCCCACTGGAGTCCCTTACGGAGTCTGAGGAGAGACAGAGAGAGGTCAGAGGTCAAAGGTCAGTTCTATTCATGGACAGTATAATTCATTTTTCAAAAAACGAATTTTGATATGCATCAAACTTGTAATTTCCTCCCCTCTCCTAACACTAACCTCAACGTGAGAAAGCAGCAAAATCACATGAATCTAAAATCATCCGCCCGTCTTTCACACTTCCTCCTCTGTCCTATTTATATCTCTGAACTGTTGCGTTGTTACTGTGAGTCACCAGATTAAGGTAAATCTTCGATGGATGCATTTGCACTAACTACAGTTTCAACATCCTCAGTTTGCAAAATCAGCTGGACAGTGGTATCCTGCTAATATCCAGGAGCGTGTGTGGCTCACTACAGGATGTTAAAATCACACGGTGTGAAGGAGGCACCATTTATCTTAATTTTTTTCCCATGTTGATGAATAAAATTTTCCACCATTGCCGCTGATGGTTAAATATAAAATAACAGTAGAATTATACACGAAGGAATAATGTTAACGTCCGTTTTTCGAATTGCACAGATGCTTGATTTCTCTTTCTCTGCTTTTCACATGTCTCTCGCTCATCTTCCTCTCTCTCTTTCACACACACACACACATTTCAGGTAACTCCACCACAGCGTCTGTTCACCCGGTAACAGTGGATGAGTCAGACTCTGGTCCCACAGCAGCTAACTATGACGCATACCAGTACCCACACACACACACACACACGCACACACACCCACCCACCCATCAGTGAACACGCTCACTAACATACACTCACGACAAACCCTTCACACACACACACACGCACACGCCGCTTTTCACACACCATGGAGATACAAAGCAAAAGCAAAGCTCACACTCACACACACTTAAACATATTTGAAACTATGCTGCTGATAAATCATTCGAATATTTTATCATTTCAAATGCAACCATCAGATTTTTGTTAGAAGCTCTGTCCTAAATTAATCCGACCAAATCTGGAAAGTCTGCCGTGGTGTCAGTAATTCTACCTCGAAATAATCCTGAAACATTCCAGTGAATAAACGTCTGATTTGTTATCTTTTTCAGGGAATAATAAACTGGACGAGAAGTAAAAGGATAAAAGAGGAATGCTTAGTTTCCATGAAAAGAAAATCTAAAGGAAACAAAGAGATCGGTCCCAACCACAAATACATCATGTCGAAATTATTATTAAAATGATTACATTTAAAGGAAAATTGACTGGCAGATGTTTAGATAAATATGTAATATGCCTCTAGAAAATATATTTACTGCTTTCAGCTTGAAAAATGTTGGATTTTTCTGCTTCATCTCTTCTCACAATATAGTGAATGTCATATCTTATGCATGTAATGTGTTATTTTTATCGTCATCTAAAGCTCTAGAAAATTGTAATGCCTTATTTACATGGTGTATCTATTAACTGAGAAAATAATACGATTTTCCTCACTGACCGATGAACTCGATGGCCTCCAGGAACCAGCAGCTGATGTCTTCTTTATGGTTGTCCTCCACGGGGATACATTTGTACTGGTACGCCCCCTCGAAGTGGTTGGGACAGTCGGCCGACACGTTCAGCAAGGCCGAGATTCCTATGGCGTCCAAAACCTCCTTCTTGGAGGCGTGGAGGGCGCTGCCAAGGTAGAGGAAGGGGAGGATCTCCACCGGGCCGCCCTGGAGGAAACACAGATGAAGAGGAAAATGATTTAATGATTTATTTTCTTATCTGTGACGGTGAAATAAATGCACAGTTCCTACACGATTCATTCATTTGGGAGAGCCAACAACGTACGCACAATGAGACAAAGCACCGACTGTGTCAGTGTGCAGCAGAGGCCAGATGACTTCAGCGTAAGCATGACCTCGCTTTAAATACTTTGTTAATCACATTACGCACACTCCTCATCAGACTGGGGTGGCTTATTATCTGTGTAATTAACACAGCCTCATTTGCTACGGGTCATTTAGTTTGTTAGTTTGTGTGTCTCGAGCCGAGTATTTGCACCTCTGGAAATACAACTCACGGTGGGAGCCGGGTGTCTGATCGACTGGCCAGTGTGAGCATGAAGAAGAGCAGAATACGCACCATAATAAACTGTCTTCAGAAATAAATAAGGAATATGACATATATATATATATGTATATTTTTTAAATCTTTAGTTTGGATTTCACTCGTGCTACATGTCATGGTATATTATTCAAACAGAATAAATACATTACATTCTTCAAATTACAAACTAAATAATATTAAATATTCTACAAAAAGCAATTAGGTCCCTGTGTTTACATGTGCAAATGCAATTTTGAAAGATATTTTTTTTATCCATATCTAAAAGCTTATTATATAAGGATGTAACAGGAAACACATGCACATAGGGGACAGGCTGTTGCCGGGTCTATACACGTAGTGAGGTCTATCGACGAGGGCCGTTTCCGTTTATGTCCCTGCCGCTCGATCGACCTCGCTACTGACACACGCGTCAGGAAATGGTCGATACCGCTAAGAGACGTAATGTGAAGAGGAAGGGGAGGGGGGGTGTGGGTTCTATACCCAGTCCATCGTATCAATACTGCAGCAGGAAGCAACAGCCTTCCTCGAATTAAAGCTCAACCTGACAGCGTGGCCGAGACCATCCAGCTTTTCCTCTTTAAAGAAGGCACAAAGGCCGGGTTGTCCTCGTCTCTGGCCCTCGTGCTAACAGGGGAATTAAACCCAACCCACACATGTGACTTTGAGCATTGCACAAAAAAATCTGCAGGCACGAGCTACACGACGCTCGCACAAACCCAAACCAGGCCACTGGGTTCACAGGAAGCCACAGAGGTGAATGAGAGGCTATCATACGACAGAAGATTGATGTTTTTTTTTTTCCCGCTCAGCAAATGTTGATTTCCCCCAGCATGACCCAGAAACTGAGGAAGCTTGTGGTCGGGTGAACAGTTGAGTTCCGTTGTGAAAGCAAACAGCCTCCTGGGTTTTCTCCCAGGAGCGCCAAGTGTCACTGTGGGAAACTGAAGGTGACACACAGTGGAAAAAGCCAAAAGTGTCTTCAATTATTCAGATGGCTCAGGGGACATTAAGACATATGAATACATACCGAGTTTTTTTTAATCCCCCTAATTTTATTATCTTTATAGAGAAATTAAGCAAATTGAAGACTAACTTAGGAGTGTTACTCCTTATCTTGTTTGCAGGTTAAACAATTGGCTTCCCACACTGAGCTGCAGGTAGGTCACATGAGCCGCTCACATGTGACCTACTTTGGTTTGACACTGGTGGATGTTCTCATGCTTTTAAATGCTTTCACTCTGGCTTTTATTTATTTTTTAAACCTAAAACAAAATGGGGTTAAAGTTTGGGGTAGGGGGTGTGTTGCGTTGTGTTGTGTTGTCCTTTACCTGGTCGTGGTGTGGCGTCCCACAGGACGAGCAAGACGAGTCGACGCTGGACTGGCTGCTAAGGGGTGGTAAGGATTTGGTCTTCAAACAAAACTCTGGGTACTCTGAGAAAAAACGATCATATCCACCTGGGGGGGAGAAAAAAGAGACACCATGGTCAAATATGACGCATCGTGTGCAGAGTTTATCTCGAAAGAAATGGACCGTTTGTGCGATGCGGCGTATTAGAAACAATGTTGTAGTGAACCATGCGAGATTTAATCCACTACGGAGGAACGACACAACATAAGGCCACGGTGCCAAACACAATACTGATGCACATTGAAGGACAAAAGAAGAGCAGGAATTTCTCCTCCACATTCAGTGAATTCCATTAAACCCACCCCTGGCTTGCTCTGTCCTGTGTCCACCGCCGTGGATTTGTAAACTATTTCATCATCCCTCTGCTTTTTTATTTTTTTATTTTTTTACATCTGCAGGCTGACCGTTGCTCTCTGCACCTCGGGGATCAAATCAGATTAAGTGGGGAATGTCATCTTTATAAGCGACATAGATGTTCTCCTGGGCTTCAAGGCGCCTGCGTCATTAGGATGCACACACACACACACACACACACACACAAAAAGAGAAAAAGAATGCGCCACAGCTTGCAGAAGCTTTAGTTTTCAGATTCCCTGCAGTCTAAATATAGTGGGGTGGTAAAATGGAGAGCTGATTTCAGATCTGACTGCTTCCCCTCAGTTATTTACCCGAGGCAGACCATATCTCGAATGACCATGTGTGTCCTGTAAGTCCCTCTGGTTAGAAGTGGCTTCTGTGCATCAGCATTACCTCATTCACTCAAACTCAGCTGTGTGTGTGCGTGTGTGTGTTTGTTTGTTTGTGTGTAGCTGTGTGTGACTGAGTGAGTGTGTGCAAAGTGGAAAAAAATACAAATAAAAACAGGGAGCAGAGACAGTGAGCAGGATATTTCAATCTCCGGCCGATAGATTAATGAGTCAAAAAAATATTCAATATCTTTATGGAGGCAGTAAAATGATATTGATTATTTTGGTGGAAAAATAAAATGAGTTTTGACCTACATAGGCTGGTGGCATATTCATAGAAACAAAGCTGTTATTATTACCATCTCTCATTGTCTTTGAAAACATGAATTTTTATTATGACGAATGTTGAGGTTTTAGGAATAATTTATAGCTTCTGTTAACAACAACATGAAGAGACTAAATAATACACAAGTGTTGTATTTTAGATTGGTGTTTTCTAATCTTAAAGAATAAAATGAATTTGGTTTGTGAAATTCACAATATATTTTATATATTTTTACCCCCATTTAATATTAGTGTTGATTTAGAGAATTAACATCAGAAACTTTGGAATTCATTTTGATTAATGACCTATACTGAAATTTAATGGGCACATTCATTGCTGGTGTATAGTACCGTATATTGTATATAATAATAAAGATGGGGCGTACCTTTGAGCAGGTAAATGTCCGTGCCGGAGGAGTCCCTGCACAGCGCCGTCAGCACCAGGCTGACGGTGCTGTCCTCCTTCACCGTGTCCGCGTCCTGCGTCCTCTCGTCGTACAGCACCGCGGCGGAGTACATCCCGGAGCGCAGGCGGGCCCGCGCCTCCTCGTCCCCGGCCAGGACCTGCTCCAGGCTCAGCGCGGAGCCCTTGGCGCGGCGGCGCACGATGGTGTTGCAGCGGGCGTTGACGGCGCCGCGGATGTGTCCGGCGTTGAAGGCGAGGAAGGAGCGGCAGTCCAGCAGCAGGCACTTGGCTCCGTCGTCCTTCAGGAGCCGCTTGAGCACCGTGCACTCCATCTCGCACAGATCCTCCATGGCAAGGCGTCGGGGTCTCTGGAAGCTTCGCTGCGGGGCCTACCCTGTCCTGTGTGCGATGTGCCCTCTACCTGCGCGTCATGGTGCGCACCACGGCCACACTTCTCATTACGCACGGTCCGGTGTCCTTCACTCTCTCTCCTCCGTCTCGCTGAGTATTTCTCCTCTGGATTGTTTCTCTCTCTTTTTTTCTATTTTATGAATGGGTGCATCGCGTCACGGCGGAGGTGACGTCAACTGATGGCAGACCTATCACAGAGCGTCTAGTCACCCGTCCCATTTCCTCCTCTGTCGTTCATTCATAAAAAAGAAAAAAAAACTGACATCAATGAAACGGGAGGTGATGAGAATATAGATCAGACTCTGTGAAATCAACACCAGCCACATATGAATTATGATGAGTAGTTTCTTATAATAAAAGTAAAATGGATCACAAGCCCACTGAATTTTATTTTCTAAATGTGAATAATTCCTTATTTTTTATAATAAAATGAATGACCTGAAGCGAAAATGGCCCCTTTTAGATTCCATTAGCTTTATGTTTGTATTCATTCCCACAAAGCTTTCATTACTCATATCAACAAAACAAAACATCAACATATTAATTGTCATTTCCAATACAGCACTTTGTTTATCATTTAAAGCCTAGATGTGAATATTCTGTGTTTTCTTTATACAGACATAAGAGACAGATTATATCAGCCTTGAATGTAATGTAATCTGCCCGATTGGGTGGGAGTGCCGAGGTGTATGCACACTATCCATAAACCTGCGTATGTCTATGTGTGAGTGTGCATCCGCGTGGGTGTGTAAACCTACCAGCAGAGAGATGACATTTGCATCTTCTATCACACAGCCTCAGTGAGCGAGCTCAGGTATTTGCATGTTGATCTCATTTCCATGGTTACCAGAGAAAAGAGAACAGCACGGCAGCAATGGATGAGAGAAAGGAAAAATTCAGCAGCCAAAGAGATGGGCTGCACAACAGGCACGCGCACAAGATGGAAGAGACCTGCAGACAATAAAAAAACAGAACATTGTTAATGATGTGCGAGACACATTTATTATGTCTGGAATTATGTGGGAAAGCACACACTTCATCCACATCTGTGCTCACAGACCTTTATACTCTACTCTGGAGGGTTGATTTATTTCTATTTTATGTATCAAACAGGAGGGGAGGTAGAGGATGGAGAGATGAGTGGAGACAGTGGTGGGGTTGGAAGATGGACTAAGAAAAAATATATATAAAAGGACATGATTTCTGGTGTTGGATTAGTGCCTCTAGAAGCTCCAGATCATAACACACACACAGACACACACACACCACTATGTATTACTACCAAGCCCAAAAACAATGCCTTGCACAGACGGCATGATGCTGCTGCTGCCGTAGCAACAAGGGAGAGGTGTGGGAGGGCGGAGACATCAGGCAGGGGGAGGGCTGTGAGGGGATTGGCTAGGAAGAGACTCGGTTGATGTCATTGCGCCCTCCCCCTTTCTCTCCGCTGTCCATCCATTCATCCCCTCACATCCCTCACCCACATGTCGTCATCCGTCAATACAGTGGTGAGGCCTGAGCGAGAGAAAAAGGGGGTACGGTATGTTAATGTGGAATTTTAACATTTGTTTATTTACAGGCACTGGGTGTAGAACTGTACACAGCAAGAAGGGTATTGAAATGTAAATAAACAGTATACGGACTATATACGACATCATGATGATAACCAATTCATGCAAGCTGGCTATAGATTAAAAAAAAAAATTTATGACAAAATGGCACATTGTTCCATTGACATTGGTACATATATTGTCCCCAAACCTTCAGCAAAGAATCACATGTTTCAAAAAATATTGAACTACACCTTTTAGAGCAAAAGCCATAGTCGTCCACAAGTTAAGATAATGAAAACATCAGAATAGCATCAAAAAACACAAACACACAAGCAGATGTGAATGAGTGCGTGTGAGTGTGTGTCCCGCACTAAATCTGTCCCATTCTCTAATCCACTAATCCAGCAGTTAAACCCTGACTGAGTGCCGCTGCGTTTTCATGAATGAGTTTGTGTCATTGGTCATGTGTTTATGTGAGTGAGTTGACAAGAGAGAGTTATATGAGTGAAAGTGAAAAAAACAGGACAATGAATACATGAAAGAAAAAAAGAGGGGATAAAAATAATGATACTATTATTCATAAAAAGGATAAAGCCACTACGGATAAGTTTTGGGGGTGATGGTCATGTTTGTCCTGTGAGCGTGTTTGCTGAGCCTGTCTGGGTTAATAAGTAATAATACATTTTTTTAAAAAACAGTTGCTTATCCCCATTTCAAACCTCCAAAACAAACACACACGGATACACAAATGCAAGGTCGCTGCACCCGGTCGCTTTCTCGTCTGGCTGTCACATGCTAACCCACCGACGGTGAGGCTGCGAGCGCACAGCCAGCACACACACCCACGTGCCTTATTGCCTGTTGACTTCCACTCATCAGTGCGAATGTGAACTGGGAGCTCTTTATTTGGTCGTTGTGTCACTTCCTTCCTGCTCAGCCTGGAGTGTAAACAATGATAATCCATGACCTCTGAAACCACTGTGCGGCTTGTGCAAAATAGAATGTCATTATGGTGATGTGTGTGTGTGTGTGTGTGTGTATATATATATATATATATATATATGTATTGTTTTAATTTGCAGAGCGGGATAAATTATAGCACAACAATGTGAAAATAAAGCAATAGTGTAAAACGTTGCATTGAAGCAGAACATTGAAAGGAAAACAAGCACTGATGTCTCTGAACAGAAACTCACAATGTTTTCCTGGATTGGTAAGTAAACTCTTGGTAAGAAGGTGAGTAAATACCAAAAACGGACCTATTCTTCTTCTATAACATTATTCTGCAGCACTGAGGGGATACAAGCCTATTGCACAGTGGACTGCAACCACAGGAACCATACTAACCACTTGCTATGGTTTTACGGTGGGTCACTTTTTAAACTGCAGATCTTCTCCTTCTTTCAAGTCACACGCTTGCATAAAACAACACCTATTTCTCATTCAAATCTGGGTTTTGAATAGTCAAAGCAGTCCAGGATGAAACGGTGAGATCATATTCAAAGCAGTGACCCAGAGACAGAGACACTCCCGCTAAGCCTACAACACCTCAAACTTCTCAAAAATGACACAGCCAACACAAATATTGTCTGAGTTAATGAGAACAGGAGAAAGTTCATGGTGACAGCCTGGAGGAAGTTTTCCTTCAAAGTACCTTCCTGTCATAAATACTGTCTCACAGCTCGGGCCCGAGTCCAGGGTGCTTGTTTTTCTTGAATGTTTTTGCAGTCTGGGTAATGTCCACAGGCCAGTGCCGAGGGCATGGATGGCAAAGAGAGAGAGAGAGAGAGAGAGTTAGTGGTAAGCAGTAATCATACTTGGATGACTTGCCGACGTTAAACAGTGCTCGGTTGCAGTTTGCATCATTTACTATTCACGTCTAAGTTTCAGTCTAATGCAAATGATTCACCCTCTGCTGTGGAGCAGGTTTTAAGTGGATGGTGAAACATATTCCTCCACTCTGGACCCAAAGGTCAGCAGCGCTTTCATGGCTTTGGTCGTCAGCATCAATGTGCATGTCAAATTCTATTTAAGTTCAATGTTACTCCAAAATATATGCTGAGATTGACTTAATTGGCTGGAATAAATTGATCGCTCTACTAAACCTTTTTTCAAATACAGTGTAACACTAAATGCATCTATTTTTATGTTCTAAATGTGTTTTTTAACCTGCTCACTGTGATCGTTAATAAATGGTTATGAATGCAGACAGGAGGATTATCTGCGGGTCACACGCAGGAATAAACACAACCTATGTGTTTGTATGTGTGTGTTAGTCTGATATGTGGTGGTATAAGCTGAACAGGCAGTGGGACTTTTCAGTTTCTGGGTAACTGAAATACCGTACAAACTGTACTGTGTGTCTTGTGTGTCTGTGTGTTTCCTGTTTAGTTACCCAGAAAATCACACACGCACACTATGTGGCAGAGGTGCGTTTGTCTTCAAAAGCTGTCATGTTTTTTCGACTTTTTTTTGTGAGAAAACTGTGACAGAGTCAGGAACCATGGTTGCCAAGGCAACGAGCGAGCAAATATGACTGGCGATAACAGGTATAGACAAACAAACACATGTGTGCACACATACATATACACACATGTTTATAGAGCACTCTGAAAGCACACACTGAACTCATATCATCTCTAGAAAACAAGAGGAGGGGCAGCTGAACAGTGACTGGGGGGAGGTGGGCTGGGGGGTGGCTTGGGAGAAGAGTGGGGGAGGAACGACAGGAAGTGGAGTGTCCTTGTAAATGTGACATGGTCACATTTAAGTGATTGAATTTCCTCTCTCGGAGTGTGTGTGTGTGTGCCATGAGTCAATTGTTCAATTGCTTGACAGCCAACATGGCTGGAGTTACACAACACACAGCCCGACCACACCCCCCCCCCCCCCCCCACCCCCCCCCTTGTGCCTGACTAAGGCACACACACCCCCCCCCACCCCCCCACCCCCCCCCTTGTGCCTGACTAAGGCACAAAATGAAGCTCCAGGCTCGATGTGTTACAACAGTCCTCCTCATTGCAACACAACGGAATCACACCACACACTGTGAAACATCTGACACACTCTCTCTTCCTGCCCCCCCCCCCTCCATCCGCTCTCATGTTGTACTCTGCAGTAACAGAATGCAACAGAGAAGTCAAACTTTAACCTAAAGATGCCCACTGTCACAAAACTTTCATTGCTCACCAAGCTGCCTGAACCACAAAAACCAAAAACCTTCACTGCTGCACAACAATCTATTCTAATGGTTAAAGACAAAATGTCAAACTGTTCCTTTTAAACACAATATTTAGTCATTTACGGATATTAGGAAATAGCTTTGAGCAGACGTTGAGGCAACACCATGAGTGACACATGGTGTTGCCTTCCTTATACAGTTGCATCATTCAACTGCATTTTCTGACTTTAAGGTAACCCAACAACAGGCCAAATCGTTTTTTGTAGTCTCATGAGAATGTGAAATTGAAAACGATGTCAAGAAATGAAATAACAAGACTGCATGTATCAAATGCTATGCAACGTTTTCACAAATAATCAGAGTTTTGACAGATTATTTAAAGGTGAAATAGGCACACGTGGGCCTTTGACTGACCCAGTGTTCCTGTCTGAGCCACTGCTCACTAAATAAAGGTCACATTACTCTTTGCGTACACAGGTCACATTAAAATCACATGGTCTTGAGATCATTTTCTCATTCTGTTCAATCTAATTATACACTGTCCTCTCTTTCTGCTATAATAACTTCAAAACAGACTGTAAAATATCATTGTGTTTCAGATGTGAGGGTGGAGTCACATTGGCTGGACCTTTTAAAGTGCACTGCATCATCCACATTGACTTTGCCATGGATACCGATTGTCTGTTTATGCTCCAAGCGATGCCGCAGTTGCCCTTTGCTTTAACACAACTTCTATAAATAACCAAGCCCTTGGTTGATAAAACACAACTTTTGCACAATATTTACTTTCAGTTGAGCTGTTCAATACGGCATCATTTTGAGGGCAGACCAAAATTCAGGGGAACTAAAGATAGTTTGTTTGTTGCTAATTATTTTATCTTTTAAAAGGCCGTATTATCAGTATCACATATTTCCTATCAACATGGAATGGCTCTGTTCTCCGGGGCAAATTCCTCTTGTGTGAGAACGTTTCCCATGAATTAAGACCTACGTAATTCTGTCTCATATTCATTTTATCATTGCACTTTTATCCCAGCGGAATTTGTGGTTTCCAGGAAACGCTTGATAATATTTTGGGTCATAAGTATCACATGTTGTTTACTGATGGGACTATAACCCGTCCACACTACACTTGGAGTTGACTTTGTTTATCCGGATCAGGAATACTCTATAGTGGCCAGTCTTTTAATAAATTATTACATCATCAGATCCTGAAAGAATCTAAACCCCTGGAGGAGGAGGAAACAGTGAGAACTGACACTCCTACTCTTCCTCCAGTCCATCAGCCAAACACTGAACCCATTCATAAGTTTCAAACCTGTGGCTTCTTCTTTTTTTTCACAAAAGCGACTGAAAATGTCCTGTTGTAAGCCCCAATTATCTAACTCAGGCCTATTAGACAAGAGACCCGTGGGCCGGATAAGGCCCTTTGAAGCTTTTGTCTGGCCCGCTAGAGGTTGCGTGTATTGTATATCCAGGGGTGCACATTCCCATTGGGAAGTGGGCGAAAGTGCCAGATAATTGCGTGCGTCTTGACCGTTCACCCACTTCCTGATGTCCGAGCGACAAGGGACCAAGACCATTGCGTTCGGGGTCCCTGAAAACCCCCTAGTACCAACTTTCACCTTTTTAGCTGCGACCCTTCACTAAAACCCTAACCCTCATTCCATAATTATAGGGGTTATAAGCCTGGAATTAGGGTTTTGGTTAACCCTAACCCTAACCCTAATTCCAGGCTTATAACCCCTATAACTGTGGACTTAGGGTTAGGGTTTTGGTGAAGGCTCGATACTAGAACGATGACAGTTGGTACTGGGGGGTTTTCAGGAACCCCGAACGCAATGGTCTTGGTCCCGTGTCGCTCGGACTTTGGGAAGTGGGTGAAAGTGCAAGATAATTGCGTGTGTCTTGACCGTTCACCCACTTGCTGATGTCCGAGCGACAAGGTTTAAAGTATATACCAGGATACTAAATTTGACACATGACTATTACTACAAAACATGTTAACAATCTAAAATAATATTCTTCAGTATACAATGGTCAGAAGTGAAAGCAGCTCAATTGAAAAAGCAGCCTGACCTCTTAATTCTATCTATGTGCGCACGGCTAAAACTGTAAAATAAACAGACCTTGTATTGTTGTCTTTATATCTCAGTGTGTTGGAAAGCCAGCTTTCCTAACAGCTAAAGGATAAACATAGTTCCCTCGAAGCTTTGTAACACCGGGCAAACGGCACCGACTCAGGGTAAGAATTCAGCGGGTCTGGGTGGTGGCCTGGTCCGGAAGCTCGCTCTGTTAAGTGTCTGTTGTGTACGATCGGGACTAAATGCGGTTTGTGATATTTTTCTGCAGGTGCGGAATAGAGAGTATTTAACCACACACTGACAACGATACTGTCAAAAAATATTGTCCCCAGATACAGCACTAAATATGAAAAGAAAAAAGGCCAAATATGAGCTATGTTCCCAACAAAATAATGCTAAGACAGGAAGAAGCAGCTCAGATTTACTTGTTCACTATCACAGTAGTTAAATCAAACACTCTTATTCTACTCTGGCAGAACGTTTCTGCTGTATTTCCATTCCTAACACACCTTCTTTCCTCTCCTCCCTCCTGACCTCTGCCCTCATCGAATTCCTTCCATCCATCCTCTCTCTCCTCAGCACGACTCTCCCTCTCCAATCCCGAGGAGAAGTCACTGGAGACGGAGCCGTCACCCCGGCAGATGAAAACAGTTCAAGTGTTGTTCCAGGATGTGGAAATGAACAACTTCGTTCCTGGAGACAGAGGAGGAGAAGAGATTGAGAGGGAGTGATAATGTATGGGAGACAGAGGAGGAGGAGGAGGACGAACGGTTGAGAGTGTTTAAAGGTCTGACTGAGAGTATTTGAGAGAGAGAGGGACGCATTTACTTGACGGCGCTCACGGCCACTCAGCTGATTCCCCTGTTTTTCTCCACGATTACAACTGCACCCTAATGGAACCAGCTTTGATTAAGAGGACGGCAGCAAGTCCTGAAATAGGCTAGTGAGCTGTTGAGTTATTTTAAGGTCCGAAGCACCACGTGTAACCTTAAAGAGGACAAAAGGAAGCTGTTTGTTTTTTTATTTTTACTTTAACAAATACGGCACACTGTCTTCATAGGCCACACATCATCGTCCTTTTAGCTTCCATCTTCCATCAGAAGATGGACAGAGAAGCAGCCCCAGCCATCCCATTAACAGAGGATGGTGTGATGTATGTCTTCAATAATTTAGTATGTTAGTAATCTAGTTATAGAAACTGGAAATGGCCTCTGACAGAGTAGGTAAAAGGTCCCCCAACCATATTATAACCTCACTGAACTGCTGGCTTCACTGTAGACTCTGGCTCAACACACTAAATAAAATAAAATCAAAATGGATAAATGCGATGATGAAAAAAAAAGTAGAAAATAATTAGACATGCTTATTAATATGGATATTTAAATTAAAAAATCAAGGTTTTCACCTTTTGAATACATCATTGATGACAACTACAGCTACATTCTCACAGCTCTCACCAAAAATATATTTTAATAGCAACTCAATGGACGTCACAAGCAACGGGCTGACCACCTCTCAGCTTCTATCAGGGACATTAACATCAAAAGACCAATTCACTGCAACAAATGATAACATACTTATATTTGACGGAGTGCCCGGTGAATCTGAGCAGCAGCCTGCAGTTCGGCAGCAGAGGGAAGATAAATGAGACAATTAAACAGTGCTTGATGGCACCTCAGTGACTAATGGCTTCTTTCCTTCCTGCCCGCCTGAGCGCAGGCAAACACAGAGGCGAGCAACGAGGAGTGTGCGCTGCACTGACAGCCTGTGTGGGTCCTCTGAGCGTTTTTTTTATAGATCAATAGTCATACACTTGTTGACATCGAAACAATGAGACAGATATAGCAGCTGATAAGAGGGAAATGTGAGGGGTTTCACATTCTAAACCAACAGCATATATTTTCATTATTATAATGAAAGTTAAAAAGTTAAAGGGGCTGAGGTCTTTTCAAAACCAAAAAACAGTTACATGGTAACTTCAGGTAACATCATTTGGTCAGTTTGTCTCAATCATGAAATTCCATCTGGTTTTTAAAGCATCAACTAACTAAATGAAGACTTCAACATACATTTGTGTGATAAGAACAATTTATAAATATGTATATATATATATATACACACACACACAATATGTTGTATGTCTCCTGTGTTTGTAAACATCTAGTGGAATATTTATTTACATACAATGTATGTAGTTTGCTTTTTAAGAGTGCAAATTTAAAGCCAGACGTTCTTACTCGTGTTTACATTGAATAGTATGTGTGTGCCTCCCAGCATGTGTGGTCGGGGTTTTCCTGAGTTGACTTCCTGTTGTGTGTGCCCTGTTATGGGCTGACAGTCCACTGGGACTAGACAGATAGGACAGTCATGTGGTAATTACTCTGCTCATTAAAACTCACCCCGGGCTTTGTTCTGCCATCTGGGTGCATTGTACTACCTCCTGTTAGACGTGTGTGTGTGTGTGTGTCAGGACTGGATGGAAAATGACCCCAAGTGCAGTGTGTGCTTTATGTCTCGTCCTCTTATGCGTCTATTGATCTCTTGCTTCATAAAACATAATCTGGTATGGCATATCGGAAGTGCCAGGACTTATATAGCTATAACTCATGCCAGCTTTTAGGATTATAACCCTTACATGCGTCTATTATAAGCTCTTACGGGAGTGTTACACTATGAACTTTACTGAACGGTGGACCTCGTGCACAGGATGAGCTCAAGTTGAATTGCAATGGGCTGCAAATCATTATAAATATGAAAGAGAGAAGTGCACCTTGCTTTGGAGGGCAGGTCCAACTGAGGAAGAGATTTAGGGAAGGCCGGGAAGTGACTAGAGGGATTGTATGTCTCATCTGGCCAGGGAAGTCCACAGGCTCCCCAGGAGGACTGCAACCCGACCTCGGACAAACAGAGGAAAAAAAGAATGGATGGACATTCACGAGGGCAAAGCGACTGGGGCATTGTTCCAAGGGCATGCAGTCGCCTGATTTTCAAATTATGTTGAAGGGAACTCATGCATCGTTGGTTTAGAGTGGAATGCAACAAATGTGTGACATGAAATGCTGACCTGTCCATCAGGTCACTTTTTATGCATGACATGTACAGACACAGAAATACAGCAGGTTTTAATATATATATATATATTAAACCTATTAAGTTTGATTTTTGATGAATATTTCTCACTTTACAACCAACATTTTCTTCTTACGCTTCTGTATCGCATTAAAATAAATTTCACTGTTTGGACTGATTAAACAAGAGGTAGCTTAAAACTTGTATTACTTCCAGTTAAAAAGCAAATAATGTAACTTCCTTAAGTATATATCAATATCAATTATAATATAACCTTGACTTAACTTTTCACAATATTTACATCTTCAATGTCACTATCAAGAAACATTTTAATTCTCTGCGTGACCAACCAGTGAGGCATGAATTTAAACCAACAAAAACATCTCTGTCGAACTCTATGGAAAATAACAGCTAAGTGATATGATTTTAAGATAATGAGACAAAACAGAGAAACTGACAGTAAACGTGTCAATGGCAATAATTAAATAGTAAAAAAAAAAAAATAACAGAAGGATAAGTAAAATGGAGTCTATATTCTGGAATGATTCAGTGCGAGTTGTGAGTATGAGCATCACTTAATGGACAAGAGAGGGGAGAGCAGTGAGTCATAGCACACTGTTCACAAGAACCCCATTTTCTGCCTGAATTTGTGTGATTTATGTCTGCAAGTGTGTGTGTGAGCGAGAGAAACAGAAATACACACGCCTGCAGCATGGTTCAGTGTGTATATGAGTGTGTGTGTGTGTGTGTGTGTGTATGAGCAGAAAAGAGAACAGTAGGTTTGTTGAGCAGCTCTCTGCAGGACAAAAGTGTCTCTCTGACACATGCCTATAGCTGATCATGCAGACGGCATTAACGGCATAGCTCACATTTTATACAGGTTACACACAAAAGGGTTTATTCATATCTGGACATAAAAAAAAAAAAAGTGCTGGTGGGCTATAATAAAGAGGCTATAAAACAGGAATAGTAAAATATTGAACGTATGACTCGTATCGAAATATTTTTAAGGAATATGTACATTAGATTAAATAAGGCAATGGAATTATCTATGTAATGCAACAATAATTTTTCACATTTTTTTTTACATAAAATGATAGGCAGGATGATAAAACAACAACCCAAGCACGAGCGCTGTAATTTCAGAGTCTAAAAAGCATAACACAAGGAGAAGGTTATATTTTTTCTTGTACAACCAACCACAAGGCAACTTATAAAAGAAATTTAACATGTACTGCAATTTTCTATGAAAAGACAAATTCCAAACACACATAGCAGAATGTTTACTCCCTCATTTTTATATTCATAAATTAGAAATGGAAACTATGTCTAGTTTTATTTATGATTCATATGCTTGAAATCATTTAACTTACTCAAATAGTTTAAAACGTAGGCGTGTGCTCTGTAACGCCGGCTGGCATCATTTCACATGCGATCCAGATGGCGAGTGCATCACTGCCGACTCAATGCATTCAAAAATAACCAGGTTAGTGTGTGTGCGCTTGTGTTTGTGTGTGCGTGTGTGAGTGAGTGAGGAAGAGACTTGCATACTAAAGCGAGGCAAGTCAGTGTCGGTATGACGATCTGTTGCTAAGCATTGGTGGTTGCTAGGTGGTGGTGGAGAGACAGGTTCGCACTCAGTGATGGAATCTCAGGGCTTACCTCTGCGTTTGTGCTCCCCTGGATTTATTTGTGATGCGGGAAAACAACTTCTACCCTCTGATCACTGCAGTTTTGGAGGTTTTTCCAATGTCTTCTCCCATTAAAATAAAGAAAGAAAGAAACCTCGAAGCGATATCTGATTTATGAGACTGCAGTTTGACAAGCGGAGGAGTTTCATATTGCATGATCTCCCCAAAATTGTAATATATGACTCCTTTAAAAAAATGAAAAAAAAAAAAATGGCCCTATTAAAAAAAATAAGGCCAAAAAAATGTTGATGGTGCTATATTTAACTAACAAGAATGAGTCATTTGTTTCGTCTTCTGCTGCAGATTCATCAGAGAATCCGAGAATGCTGCAAAGGAGCACAGAGTGAAACCAGCACACTCCTCGGTTTTCCCCAGGACAGGATTACTGTATGCTACGCAGCGGGGGAAAGCCTCACAGTGCGATGGCTTCCCTCTCAGCATCTTCACACGTTCTCAGATTTTTTTTTTTTATTTGTGCAAAGTTTAGATTTTTTTTATTTTTGCTTTCTATCAGCATTACACATACTGTGCATCCCTAGCTGGTGTCGTCCTCGGTCCTGTCAGATCTGGTCTGATCCACTCGGGTGAAGGACACGGTGGGGGGGATGGCGGGGCGAGACACAGGCAGCCATTTGTACTCAAGGTCCTGCGATGGAGGCTCCAAACACCAGTCGTAGTGCCTTAACAGGTACATGCACGCTTCCTGGTTGCAAAAAAAACACACACAAAACACCGATTTATGGGGTGTGTTGCATTTTCAGTATCTGTGCTGCATTGATACGCATTTATACACAGCACGAACTTACTCTGCAGAGTCAAGAGCAGTGTGGGTGTATGTGACAGTTTTCTAATTTTACAGCAGAGCAAAGAAACAAAATGTTCAAGTGGAAGGCACTTGGCAAGAGCAAGAGCATCCGCCGACGCCGAGTAGGTCTCCAACTCGCAAAGTTACAGCCTCCATTACATTTTGTAAGTGTGTGTCGTATTCCAGATTTGCAAATAACAAAACAACGCAGCACCATCTAGCAGCCAAGCAGAAAAAGAACATTGTGTTCTTTCTACTTCAGAGGTGGTGGCGAAGACTTAAATTACAGAAAATAATCTTAATGTTGATCACTAATGTTCACTTCAGCCTTGAAAACACCTTTGATTTTTTTTCTTTACATCATGCTCATTTGACAGTTCTCATTTTCTATCAATACATCACTAGCTATTATAGCTATTATTAAATTTCATTTGAGAGCTTAATTGTGGCAGCACACAACTAGAAAAAAAATGTGATCTTCTATTCCATTTCATTTTACATTGTAAATGCTCTGTGTTCCGCACGGCTGCTGATTTCATAGCCAGTGTATCCCCCATCGGCTGATACTCAGTCACTCATCTGACCAGACACGTCCACCAGCAACAGCCAGTTGCCCCCAAACCTCCCATACCACCCCCCACCCCAATGTATGAATTAAGCTTCTCCCGATAGAGGGGGAGGAGCGGGACGGAGGAAAGAAGTGAGGGAATGGAGGGTGGAGGATGATAGTGGGGGGAGGGAGGGAGGGAGGAGGCAATGAGTCACATCTCTGACCTAGAGCCCTGCGGCCTATCTTTTTATTCTGGTCACGTGTGTGTGCGTGTGCGTGGGCGCATGTAAAATTGGTCAGCTTGCTGAAAGCCAATCAGACACACGTAAGGAAAAAAAAATATTGGTTTTGGTCTCTTAACCGTAACAGAGCGGATTATAGTGGATATAGAGGGATGAGGTTCAACGTGTACATCGTTAGAGCCAAATAAACCTTAACAGGGTGATGGATGGAGCGTGGACTTATTGTACGTGGTGACGCAGAGGTGTGTGTATGCTGCTCAGACTTTTACTGATGAACTCCCAACATCAGGAGAAATGGCTGGGGGTGACTTGTAATCTCATTTACTCGGTGCTCAGTGCTGTGTCAGTGAATGTAAAATGAAGCATCAATCAATACTAGAGAGAATCAATCCATACCCAGGACAATAAGGTAGAGTTAAGTAAAACAGTCCAGATTACACCAAATGAATATTAACTGAAATTAATAGCATTCAATAAGATGGAATTAAATATATATACATTATATTTAGCTTATTTACATCCTAAGTGACCAACCTGACCCCACTTACAGTATGTGCTGAAAAAAAGGGGTAGAGTGGTGCTACTCATTTTCCACTTGGAGAGTACAAGTGTCAGCGTTGTGTCGACATTATCCAATTCACGCCACTTCCGTGAGCCGTGTGGAATAAGAACTCCAGTTTTAAATAATGAGATACGATTGTCCCGCTGAACAATGACGAAATCATTAAACCGGTGTGAACCTTCCACCCGAGCGCCTTTCAAAAAATGACTACGAGTCATGAGTGCGTGATGAGTGTCATACCTCACTGCATTTTGGATAGCTTGCAGTAATTCCTCCCTTCCATATAGCGTGGATACACCTGTTGCTGTTTACGCTCTAAATAATCTTGGAAGATCATTTATTGCTTTTTTCGTTATATACCACAGTGGGGCAAACACTGCCCGGTAACGGCTCAAAATAAGACGGAACTACCTTTTCTTTTGTGCATTGTGGAAAACAGGCGTCATGGTTAAATCAGTTAGGTAAACACAAAGTCTATTAACGTAGGATGCATGTTCTTACACACTGACCTTTGGCCCTAACAAGCAGGCATTGTCCAATCGCAGATTAGGAGCCAAAGCTTGGCCCAGCAGGCCTCTTAAAGTTAACAGTGCATCTACTCTAAACTGGCTTACTGTAATAACCTGAGCATTAAGCCATGCCCGTGGAGCCCTTTCATTACCTAACTATATTTTGTAGGGCTGCTTGTGAAAGACATCCACTGTGTAGATGTTGTTTTTTTTTTTAACTACACAACGTTTGGCTGTACACACCCACAGAGGATGTTTTCATCCCTGCAGTCCCCAGTGTCACGGATCACACACACTTGTGAATGACACGCACCTGTTTCCAGAAACAATGCGGATACGTGGGACACCGATTCTCTCTCCTTCCTGTTGCCACACCTGTGGTACAACACTGCTGTGCATGTTTGTGTCGGCCTATGTGTCTCATGAGATATATATGCAGGGGTTGTTATGGGGAAGGTCACTGTGGGGAATGACAGGTGGCATGACAACCTGTACCTGGATTCTAGGTCCTTGACATCTACGAAAACACACACACACACCCACACAGCTAGCCAAGCATTTCATCATTCCCATGAGCAGTGCTCCATTTACTGAACGGTTGGCGAATGGTTCACAGGTTCATTTCTGCCACTGCTGGCTTCTCTCTCGTCCAGTGGCAGATTCTATAGAACTGACCCAAAAAGTTGTGAATGATGTGAAATGGTTTGTTCCTCTTCAACCTTTGCGTGCATTTGTGTTATGTTTGTGCGTGGCAGGGTCATGAACAGTTACCTTGAGGAAGACATCCGTGAGTTTGGATCCGATGCAGTTCCGGGGCCCACTGCCAAAGGAACACAGCAGATGTTCTTGACCCGCATTCCTGCATATAGAAAAAAACAAAAAAAACAGTCACATGGTTTCTCAAAAACGCATATGTGTGCAAATGCATCAGACAAAGACCACTAGATTATTAATTCGGCCCTCAGGCCGGTATTGTTCGACAGCACTGGATTCCATTCATAGTCATTCGCTCAGCAGAATAATGAGAGATTCATGCCTCTGCTTGGTGCATCGAGCAAAAGTGTCAAAGAGGGCGTTGTTATCAGCAGGACGATCATCTGTTGTGACATCATATGACGATCAGATGACGATGACATGAGGGGTGGACGTTCCTTAACAGCTGCTCAGTGAATAGTACGCCATGTGAATTATGTATAGAAACGTAATAATATGCACATTGTGTATAAATGAGTGCATGTGTACGTGCTATTCAAACACTACAGTACTGATATATTTTTTTATCTAGTATAGTTTTTATTTCCTTAAGAAACTTGTATCTCATCTATGGTATTTTTAAGTTTTTATGAACAGCAGAATTCATTTGGGTCTAAAATGAGTCCCCTTTTGATCCCTGACCTCTCTGTGGCATGCGGACCACTTAAGTGGCTTCAGAGGAAAATCCCCTGGACTCAGGAGAGGAGTCTGAAGGTGCACAATAACAAAAACAAAAAGTCAGTGACACAACATTTGAAACATTTCCAGTGTACATTCCGTTCAAAATATCTTTAGAATATGATGATGTTGCCTTGCTCCAAACCAGCAGGTTTGTCAACAGCCGGCTGCTGATGCAGACCATCTCGCCACTAATGCATCCTGTCTTCCTGAAACCTGAGCTCTGATTAAAGGCACACAGGAAGCATTAGTGGTGTGTATAGTCTTTGTCCAGTGTGTGTGTGTGTTTGTGTGTGTGTGCGTGTGAGGGAGAATATGAGTGTTCTCAGCAGCATCTGTCTAATGATTTGATGTACTATTAGGCCTGAAATGTGTAGTCCATAATGCAATGGCACAGAGAAAGATTCACCAAGCAGCATATCAAATATGCTGAGGGCATGAAAAGTGACAGTTTCATGTGTTTTCTTATATAAAGCATGTTTCTCTCAGGCCAAGAGGTCAATGGAATAGAGTTTCAGGTTTTATAGCAGAAAATGTTTTGATTATCTCAAACAAAAATGGCGAAACAGTGACAAATAAGAGTCTTGTAGGTTTGACAACTACTCAGGTTATTTTGGGTTAGCCCTAATCCATTTACATTCAGTGATGCATGCATTCAAGTGAAAAGAAAATACACAAGAGAGAGCCCCCTCTCTGATAAATTAGATTTGTTTACTACCTGATGCGGTAGTACTGATTTTTATCTTATGGTAGTGATTCTTATTCACTCAGTCTGCGATGTGAACTTGCTTTACCGTTTGCTTCAGTATGGAAAAAACCCACTCACAGACACTGCATTGCACAGAAATGCAAAAAAAAGCAACCGTGTGTTCAAAGTGTCGTTATCGTAGGTAAGCTTGTTATGTAACATGACCGCTCTCATTAAACTAAAAAGCCAGGTGGCGAAGAAAGGAGCCAGGCAACTGTCATGGCTGACTGGGAGAACAGTCTCCAGGAAGACTGACAGATGGAGAGGAAGAAAAATAAGCAGGGAGGAAGAAAGAGAAACAGACCGGAAGATAAATGGAAGGTCGGAAGAGGAGATACAGCAAACACATACACATACACATACATTTACTCAACCTGAGGAAAATTCACCAGAGCGTTTAAGAAAAAGAACTATTATCCACAAAATACAGTTACGTACTACTGTCAGTGTACTGGGGATTGGTGATTGCTATAATACTAATACTAATACTAATACTAATACTAATACTAATAAAAAATCCTCAGAAAATGATTTGATGACAGTATTATAAATATAAAAAAATATGCGCTATTAATGCACATGCTTTTAGTCTGAGTGACTTTTTAGGAAAGTACCTTGCACATTTTTTTACTCACCTTCCCGTACATTTTAAGAGGATTTTTCTTGATTCTACATCATGTGGTGACAAGTCAAAAATTTACAATGACTAATTTCTTAACCCCAGCCCATCCTGCAGTGCAAGCTGCTCACACACACACACAATCACACACACACACACACAATCACACACACACATTTTAAACACACTTCAGTAGACTTCAAAAGCTTCCATTACTAAAATAACACTGCACTATAGGTCACCCATTGTGTGCTAATGCTGTAGAAAAAATGTATGTACAATAGAATAATAAACTGGTATATACAGCTAAAACCTCAGAGACAGATAAAATATAAACAATGCAAAAAGTGTCAGCCTATAAAAATAATTAAATTTTTCGACCTTGAGAAATGATATTGTCATAAAATTATACAAAAGAGGGTCATCTCGGAATAAAAAACTGCAAAAAAACCATGACGTTGATGTTCTTGTTTTGATGTATTTCTAAATATCGTCCCTGATTCAAACCATTATTTAAAAAAACATCTAGAAAAAGATGGTCATTAATATGAATGAAAAATGTATATTTATAATTTAATTTATCTTCCCTGATTTAAATCATTCAATCAGTGTTCCACTAAAAGGGGACTTATAATTGCAGTTGTATTTAGATGGTAGTAGGGAAACCCCAATTTAAAGCAGGTTATTTCCTGACATTGCCTCCTCTGACTCATTTTTCTGAATCCCATCCCACTTTGCAGAGCAACATTTTTCCCCCACCCTCCATGCGCACAAGCACACAAAAATTGTATCATGTGACCAGTTACCATGGCAGCAGCTACCTACATACATGCATACATTCATAGTTTTAGCCTCTGTGTGAATGAACAAACGTGAATGAGAATAAACGGGTGAATGGAGAAAGTGGATGAATAAAAAAACTGTTGTCTAAGGGAGTGAATGAGTAAAGGAGACAGATCACGTTTCATTTTACCAGAGCAGGTAGCAGACGGAGGGGGGAGGATGTAAACGATGCTGACCTAGAGATCATTTGTCTCTTTGTGCATCTCTACTTGTATTCAGAGGGCGTTTTTTTCTTTTTCTTTCTCCTGAATTCCCTACGAGAGCCATCGGGACAGATTTGAGCATTCGTTAATCTATCTGCATCGGTCGCTATGGTAACGACGTGGGCGTACGTATATAGCATAGCGTGATTTCCTAATACATAAAGCATGCTGCAGTCCAAATCCCAGACAAAGTGGATTAGTGGTCCGCTATGTATAGAAGCATTAATATGGAAAAAAAAATCAATCCATGGAAGCAATAACAAGCACTTTAGAAGAAGGAGTGAACCCTGCGTCACCATGTTCTGTTTGGATTTGAGCCACATCCACTGTTGTAATCTAATGATGCAAGTCCTCTTATCACAGGTAACATTTTTCTCTTACACCCTGTGTGCGACAAGAAGGAAGCATGCGAGATGCTTCAGTCAATTTTCTGAATGAAAAACCCAATAAAGCAAAAAAGGTCCTCACCTCCCACTCCACCTCTCTGGCAGGAAGCTGTTTGGCTGCTGGAACACCTCCGGGTCGCGGTGGACGCCGTGGATGATGAAGATTGCACCGTAACCCTTTGGTACATTAAATCCTGCAAGGGTGGTGTCCTACACACACACACACACACACACCCACACACACACAGCGAATGGTAAATCATATTATTATAGCAGACTGAAGGAAAGTAACATCATACTAACTTTAGCGATTTGATTTAGTACAACTAAATAAGCAAAACATGATCATAATATGAAATAATTAAAGTTTTTATATTACCACATGGCTGCTTTACATGTGACACACCCATGTATTGTCAAAAGTGTTTATGGAACTAGTGGCTTTGCAAAGCATCTGCTCTGAAAGTGGACACACTGAAATGACGGCATTCTAATACCGCACTCCCAGGACTGAATGGGAGACACTTTTAACCCCTGATGTTTTTAGTTTGAATGAAAACTATACATCTCCCTTTTAAAGCAACATTTTCCGGGGCTGCTTTTTTTCTAGTGAAAGAAGCCACCTTTGGGCAAAAAGCCACTTCCCCAATTGTTTCCCTTTTAATTCACCTTTTCACTCCATCCATTAGTAGCTGCACTAATGGACTGCCATGGAACATGATCACTGCTCTCTCTTTCCTCCACCCTCCCGCACATTTCTCTCTCTGCCTTTCTCCGCTGGAGTGGAAAATCTTATACAAATCACTCTCTTTCTGGCGGTTCTCCCTGAGAGACGGTAATTCTCTGCCTGACCTGCACTCAGACACTCAAAACACATTAAGTTGCAAAGGCTGCTGCATATCTTAGTTCCACCTGATGGAGCTTCTACTTTTTCCACCTGATTGTGCATACTAATTATCCTTCTCTTTGGTGAGACGGTAATTCTCTACCTACCTGCACACAGAAATGTCAGTCCAAATCCACATTTTATATTCTGTTTTTCTACCTGTTTCTTTGTTTTATATCCGGATTATTACAGAGTTGGCTTCAAAAGTGTTGAAAACCGAAGGATGTCATGAACCCGTGTGCCACAGAGGCCTCGGAAAACAAAGTTTACTAGTGTGTTTCCCAGAGGTGGCAGATGACTCAGCTTCCCAGCGTCATCACCAGCATCCATCACCCCACCATCACCCCAACACCACCACCGGCCCCGACCCCCTCCGCCCTTACTTCCTTCCTTCCGGCAGAGGCAAGCGGGTCAATCACGGAGACGAATCAATGCCTCTGATTGGGCTGTTGCATAAGCCTGTTTGATGAGGTCACAATGATCATAGATAGCAGGTGGGGGGGAGGAGGTGGAGATTCTCTGCATGCAATGGATGGAATTTCAAATGAAAATGTAATTCTATTTGTTGACAATAACACTATAACAGAACATATCAAGTCAATGGCTGTTGCTGTTATTTTGGAACATCTCACAAATAACATAGTTTGTTATAGGGGAACCTTCAACCACACTCTAAAATGTGCTTAATGCAAACTGACAAACCTCAAAATGAAAATATAAGATGGACCAAACTGTTTTCTACCATAGTACTAATATATAATGCACTGCACCCCCCTGTCGGCCTTGGTGCTGCACAAGACAGTAAGGCCAGAGAGACTTTTATCTGCACCTATCTGTCTCCATCTAGTGGAGAAGAGGGCGACATGCAAAAAAAAAAAAAAAGTGTCTATTTATCACAACTACTATGCTATAATGTTTAATGCCATTATGATGAAGACTTATCCCAAAGACGACACTGGGTCTCTATCATTTATAAATACTCATTCAGTGCTATAGAATCTTACCTGATCAGCTATCCTGCGTCCACCAATGAAAGGAGGCCAGAGTCTCTGCACCTCCAACAGGACACTGTGGAAGTAATCAGGCTCTTCCATCGCTCGCCGGCGCATCTTCTCCTGTAATCAGATTATTTATTCATTTAAAACTCTTGTTTTGTACATCTGGATGTGATTTTGCACCCTGGGTTTGTGTACCTGCTCATTTCCACTGAGAGCCAGTGCAAAGGAGGTGAGCAGCGATGCCAAAGCTTTGGGTATCAGAGCAGAGATGAACAGCAGCAGATGCTGGGAGGCGGCGCTGGAGTCGGGCATTGGCAAAGAGCTGAGAGAGCCGACAAACCTAAAGACGGGAGTAATTCAGGCATGAGATTGGCAGTACGAGGGTGAAAAGCTATAAGTGGATAATGTTGCTGTAATTGTTAAGCACCCTTGTGGACACGTTTCTGCAGCATTATTTTTTCTATCCAAACACTCTTGAATAACACTCTCTCATAAAGAAGCAAAAGATGGTTTTGGTTTCAACAGAGAACTCTTATAAAGTGATCATAAAATGAAAAACACCTTTGTCTCGATGTAAGAGAAACACATTGAAGGTAAAGTAGAAAGAGGATGCAAAAGAGTGAGAGAAACCATAAAGAGGTTTCTTTTATGGAATAGATGTCTAGCTCTATAATAAGTTATAAAGTTAATCTTGAGTCTGGTTCGTGAGTGTGAAGGACCGAACGTGGGACAGAGACTCACCCCTCTGAGTCATTCTCCAGTTTGTCTTTGATGATTTCCATCAGTTTGTCTCTGGCACCGAGGGCAGTGGAGAAACCTGATGACCACAGAGGAACCTTCACGTTCACCGGTGCAGAGATCAGACCTGCAAAAAACACAGAAACATTCATTAAGCTGAAAAGGGGAACTTTTGTAAAAATGGTGCAATGCTGTACTGCAGGACAGAAACAACGACTCACTGAACAAGACTTAAAATACAAGTTCACCGACAACTTGTGTTTTTTGTGTGTTTGTATACAGAAATATCGGCGTGTCCCTACCATGCCAGTGTTGTGTGGAGAGCTGCATGATTTCCTCAAATAGTTCAGGTTGCTCCTCCGCTCTTATGTTCAGAAAAAGGCCCAGAACCAACTCAGTCCCCAGGCGCTTAAAGACAGAGTAGATGCTCTCTGGCAGCCCACTACACATATACAGACACACACTGATTAGTTGCACACATCACTTTTACATATTAAGCCCTTAAGGTAAATATGAAGGTAGATATGAATGAATTATAGAGAAAAGTCTGAGAAAAAATATATATCAATGGGAACTCTTTGAGTTCTACCTGAGAGAGAGGTCCTTGAGACAGCGCTCACATACCCTGTTGCAAAAAAGAGGCGGAGAAAAAGACACTTTCCTTATTTCAAAATAACTGCAAGAAAGTACAATGCATAATCACCTCCAGTCAACACTGTATCCCTTATTAAAAAAAAACCCAACATGAATAAATTACTGTCCCCACCTGCTGATATAATCACTTGATGACTTTAAACAACTTCCTGTAAACAGGCTGGTGAGAGACAGGCGCAGCAGAGACGCCTCTTCACCTAGAACACAGGCACACATTTAGGAAAATGATATTTGCAGTTTGCTTGGTCCAGCTGACATTCATTTTTTTGGTTTAATAAATGTGAAAATGCTGTGTGTTTGTGTGCGTTTACCATTTGTAGTGACAATGGTGTCACCATACATGTTGGTCATCAAGTCAGTGGGATCCTTCAGAAACAGGTTGGATTTCTCTGAAACACATCATATAACCTGATTACACACATCATAAATAAACCTGTGCATACTTGCATGTCTGTGGAGGTTCTCAGTCATCCAGGTCATGGTAATATCAAGTGCGATTCAAGAACTGAAGAAGCCTCTCGGATGAGAGGTGAAACGTCTTCAAGAAATCTTCAACCAGTCCAGTTGCCTACTTGAATCGCACTTGATAATACTTGCATGTACATATCGTGTCCCTCTTGAGTTACATCCCCCTTCTTTCTCGGTCCTTCCTTCCAGCACCATCACGAGTCTCTCCCATGACAGATTACACTAATCCCAGAGTACATTTTTATGCAATATTAAAATATTATCTTTAATATTATCATTGTTGTTATCTCATCTGCTCCTTGTCTGGCACTTGATATCAACACAATTCAGTCCTTAAGTGTATCTAAAACTAATTCTAAACCTAAACATAGATTACAATCTCAAAAAGACATTTTAAGTTATAATGACCGCCCAACATGTCCACACGCGCACACAGATACACACAAACACCCACACAGGTTACCGGTCAGAAGTTCCCTCATGCCCCGCACGGAGCAGATAACGGCGGTGGGTCTGTTGAGCAGCCGGCTCTGGAACACTCTGGCCCGGTGTGTGTCGACCCTCCGCCGGTAGAAATTTACCGGGTCCCGGTAAAACTCCAGCGACTTGTCTCCGAGCAACGAAACACCTGCACTTCCTGCTAATTTGGACATACCGGGCCGTCGGTGATGACGCAATAATCTTCCTCGTAAAGTGGTTCTGGTTCTGCTCGAACAATAACAAATCTAAACGTTTACTAAATCCGAGATCGGTCTTAGATTAAATCCTGGTTTCATTCATAACCTCGGATAATCCCCGTTAATCCGAGAGTTTGTTACCTGCGACCGGTCACTTCTACTTTCACTGTCGTTACAGTTTCCCGAGGTTCCCCAAAGAGTCCACCTGCACGACAGAATGATGCGTTCAAATGCTGTCGGAAATATGATTCTCCCTGTTACTGATACCCTCAGAGCGCTGTTCGTCTGTCTATGATGTTTTACAGAAATAAAAAACTTAGACCTCTCTTGCCTTTTACTACGCATACATATCCCGACACTTTTACTAACTAAATGTACTGTTATTGAACTGTTAATGGTGCATCACTGTGTTATACAGATACAGTCCCCACACATAAATCATTATACTCCATATACAAGCTGTGTCACAGCACACAATTCCAATTTAAACATTTAGTTTTATAATAACATTCCAGTGAGTTCAGAAATCAATCCAAATCCCTTTGCACCTTATAGCCACAGGGGGGCAGCACAATCTCTCTCTCTCTCTCTCTCTCTCTCTCTCTCTCTCTCTTCTCTCTCTCTCTATCGCTCCCTCTCTCTCTCTCTCTCTTTCTGGGTGCAGACGGACCTATTGTCCGGTGTCAGTCATCAGCAGCTCCGGCTGATCGGATCAGATCCGTTTTTATTGTTTCTTCCTACCGGAGTGTGTGGATCGGAGGGACAGAGGCCAGGAGCCCGGCAGAAGTGCAGGTGAGACTTTTTTTTTTTAATTATAATAATTATTATTAAAGTTTGACAAAGAGATGACTATGTGTATACATGTTTAATGTGACCATTCTTAATTCATTGGTAGATTTAAGTACCCTTAAGTTAAGTTTGTGTACTACTACATATAGTGCTTGAAAAAATAAGCCACACACATTTAGTACAAATCACGAAAAACTTGGCAGAGAATGAAGTGCTTAAACTTTATCTGAACTTTCTTTGCTTCAGGAAGGTCTTTTAACTTTTTTATGACATGATATGGTGTGTCAGTGTCGTCAGAGACGTGCCCATCAAACAGTGTGGATGGCAAAATTTACAGTGGATGAGTTTAAAAGTTTGGAGCATCTCTCTGTTTTGCCCTCAGTCATTTGGTCAAGGTCAACCCGAAACCACATTCCACTGACAATTAATTTAACATGAATATATATTTTTTTTTCCAAAATGTCCCTGCTCTGCCTTTACAGCATTCCAATGTATTTGTTTTGGCCTGCATGGAAATCCATGGAAAGATTAGAGTGGGGGTGTGTGTGGGAGTGTGTTTCACATCCATATCTCCAAAAAGGTTTGCCAGCTGTTAGGGCACATGTAAAGGTCTGCTGTTGTTCAGTTACCACAAGATGACATTTAATCAGACGTGCTGCAGTTTCTCCTTTTCTTTTACAAGATTACAGTGTAGATTGTGCATTGATACACATACACAGGCCAGAAGGAATTGTGGGCATTTGTGTGTGAGAAAAATGGTATAAGTTAAGTTGTGTCCATTTATCTATTAAGTTATGGAAAATCTTCAAGTAGAGGCGACTTTTTGCTTTGTGGCGTGATGCATTAAGCCAAGAAAATAAATAAAAAACCTTGTTTTCTGACGTGTTGTTCCTCAGTTTTTATGATGAGATTTTGAGAAACTTGCATATGGTTGTCATGAAGGCCCTTGGCCTTGACAACCATAGGTGAGTGGCGAGTGAAATGGGAAAAGTAGACAGTGGATTTTGGGTCTTATTTGCTGATCTCACTTGAAATATTTCCCATATTTTGAAATATGAAATAGCTGCTCAGCCAGACAACCCACTGCCCACTCCTGTTCTGATTGTTCGCCAGCTGGCTTTGGGTTAAGCACCAAGTATTTGCCGATATTAAGAAAGGATGAGTTAGACATACTAAGACTGGTGCATGTCTAAGCTGTCGCATGGGACGCGGCATTTCGAAATAAATCTGAGGCAGCAGTGTCATCCAAAGGCAATTCCCTGGCCCATGTATAAATCCCCTCTCTAATAACAAATCAACTTCATGTCTTTGCCTTGACATGGCTCCTGTTCCCAGGAAGTTTTTATCCAAACCAGCATTGGCTTGCCAGTGTCTTTTGGCATGTCCGCACGCACACAACATATTTCACACTCTGCAATCCTTTAAACACAATTGCATCAGTCTAATTTGGGATTTACAATAAGAAACAGCGTATCTAATCACACCTCGTCCCAGGTTCCAAAAGTTCCAACGTTTAAACCACTGGCAACAAAATAACTCAAAGACAACTTGTGAGTGGTTTTACTATTTGAATAGAAATTTGAATTTGGTTAAAAAATAAATCAGATTTTGATGTGCGTTATTCACAAGCTGGTAGTGTATAATAATCCATTATTGGCTGTCCTATTTGCACGCTATAGAAGCCGACAATGGAGCAGAAATTGTCAAGCACTTGATGTTTCCCCCCCCCCCCCCCCCAACACTGGTTTTGAGATAATGAGTTAATTCTCCAAACACTGGTTTTGAGATAATGAGTTAATTCTCAGCAGACTTTGTCCAGCAGGATCAGTCTTTGTATAAAACTGCTCCATGCGACTATTCCAAATGTATCCTCTGAGGGACAAATGTCCAGTTTTAATGACTGACAGACTCTGCATTGTTAAACTAAATTTCTACACATGATAAATACAGGTGATTGAATAGAGATGACAGTTTAAGTATCAACTAATGTCACAAGAATCTTCCTTTTTCTTATCGATGTTTTTTCATTCAGTAAAGCTTGAATCACGAAAAGCTTCTTCAACCTACACTCCACACTACGGAATCAGTGTTTAAATGCTGCGGCAGGGTGATAATCGGAGCTCTCTCTCCCTATTCCCAACCAGGGAAAGTGTGTGTTTGTGTGATGCCTGCTTCTGGTGGTGAGAAGTTATTTCATGCTTTTGATTGGTGTCCCTAACCAATTTGTTCTAGAGCAAACTTGACACCTTTGTCCTCTCTCCAATGCCTCCGTTTCCTGCTGTTGTCAGTTCACATAATACTGTATAATCAAACCTCCTTGGCTCAATGTGTGTGTGTGTGTGTTAGAAGTGTGAAAGCGGATGGTGTTTTTGGCATTTGGGTGATCATTGTTGAATGAAACCGACAGGGGTCTTGCTTTTTGTTTTCTGCTCTTTAGGTTTTTCCGCCATAATAACTATCAGACAAACATATTCGGCATATTTTCAAGTCAATGAATGAGCCGAGAATTCTCCAAACACGCCAGTATATGATTTTCCTGTCTTCATTTATAAGCTAAAATGTAAATCTTTATTTTATTTTTAAGTTTGAAGATCCCGTTTTCTCAATGAATTACACAAAAATAGGAATTGGAAAAATTGAAAAAAAAAGAGTTAGTCCTAAGGGTACCACATTTAGCAAATATGTAAAGAAGCACTCTTTTGACTGACCTAAAAGAGAAAAAAAGCTGAAGGGTTTGTTTTGATTTTAGAGCAGTGCTAAGGCAAAAAGATTCAGCGCAAAAGAGGCAGAGAAACCAGTTTATACACTCACAATCTCCGGAAAGTGAAACAGAATGCACTGGAGCTACAGAGAATGGCTGGAGGAGAGTTTTTTTTTTCCTGACTGTCTGGCTCACTTAGTCCACCTGCACTTACACACCAAGTGTGCAATATGCACTCAGAGAAAAAGGAAGGAGTCACATAATGAAGTACAGTTACATGGCATTATTAGACTTTTTAGTTTTTAGTGAAGTTTAGATCTTAAATGAGATTTGCTTTTAATAAGAGGATGTCAGACATCAGAAAAGTATACTTCCCTGTCTCCATGGCAGCAGTATCATAAAATCCTCCTCCACAGACAAACAAACAAATTTGCATTTTAGTACACGCGCACACACAAACACGGTTAAGGCCTCTTACAAGCTGAGGTGTGAAAATATGTGAGAAATCGGCCTGTTTACTTCACACCTGATGAGAGGACAAGTGAGTGGAAAGACAAACAACATCTAACGTGCTGCTTTTGTTGTGTTCATTAAATTCATTTGCAACTATCCCTTTTCAGATTTGTGTACACGTGCGGGAAACGTTGTGCACATGTTGTGCACACATGTTTGCTGGAGAAATAATAGTTTGCATTGTGTGCTTGTGCCAGTTTCCTTTCTGTGTGTCACGTTTCAAGGTGCCAAAAATGTGTGACGGAAAACAAAGAGAGGAAAAAAGAAAGGGGCAACATTTAAAAGGATTTAAAGAACAACATGTAAACTCATAGTGGAGTGGAGATGGTTCGTGAACATCTTCTAATTACAGCTCACATCAGATGAGTGAGTCAGTCCTCCTACACAGTCTGTCTGCATGCTTTAAATGTAATCTATCTGTCTTTTCAGTAAATATAAATATCTATTCAATAAAACCTTTCAACTGTATTTTATGCAAAAATAGACACACAGAGGTTTTAAGTTGAACATCTCAACACCTATTAGATGGCTTGACATCAGTCACATGTGTAATGGACATGGTGAGCTGTGAAAAAAAAAACGCCTCGCAGGCTGGAACCCAGAGCAAGTCAGAAATGATTTCTAAGAGTCCGGTGATGAGAATGATGTGTGTCTGTGTGTGTGGGTGGGAGAGAGAGAGAGAGAGAGAGAGAAGCAGGATAATGCTGATTAAAGTTTTCTTCTACGGCATTTAATATTCAGTAGTCAGGATCAAATTCTCAGTGAGCTATTGTCACCTGAATGTGACACTGAGTAAGATCTGTGCCCCATTGTTGAGCTGAATAACTCCCTCGGCCACCTGTTGACATTTGATCTAATTAACTGTAACCGACTGACAATTTATGATTTGATCATATTTACTGTGTGTATAAGCATTGTTTGTGTATGAATTACTAAAATCAACTGTTGGTGTGGATGCCCAGTAGGTCCGGGGTCCTGAAAGGCCTCGGTGTACAGATTAGGTTCTTCTTGGATTTTATAACATTTTCTCTCTCATTTCATTCGTCACAAAATCTATTTGCTTCCCTCAAAGAAAGTGAGGATGTTGATAGAAAACAACCCGGACTTATCGCTGTTTTGATTTAATTATTTTTGTCAAAAGCAGCATTTTTTTTCACAATCCTATGTTATGCATAGGAGGACGCCAAGTCTGCATTAGTCGGAGGTGAAGCCGCTCTCAGAGAGTCTCATCTCTTTTGGCTTTAGGGGATCATCTGACAAATCCCGAGCGGCCTCGCTGACCTGCACCGTAACTGTAATAGTTCTCAACGGAGACGGGTGGAGCCACTGTGTGCCAAGATACAGTCGTGCGAACAATGGATGCTTCACATTGAACTTGAATCACCGTACCTGGAAGAGGTGCTTCACAGATACCACGGTTTGCCAAACCTACCCATAGGAAGTTACATGTTGTTGGCAGGAAGCCAAGTGCTCGCCGCCTGCCTGCCGATGATATTGACAATGGGTGCGATTAGTTCAGATGGAGGTTCATAAAAAGGACAGAGGTGCAGCCTATATCGCTTCTTAAAGATGATAAGCTTTCTATGGTGCTTGGGAAGGTACCCACTGAGCAGGACTGTCACTTCCTGTCTCACCGATCAATAATATCAATCCTCTGATTGATTATAAATAGAGTATGCATTCTTCATATCTGGTCATGTATAGTTACTTTGTTTTTTTTTGTTTCCATGGCTTGTAAATATTTGTGTGCGAAAATGCACACTGGAGGGAGACAAATAGGAGACATAGCTGAAAAAAGGCAAGAATTGTAATTTATGTATTTATAGCATAAGATGCTGTATACAGGTCAGATTGATCATTTGACAGTTGGCAGGATCTTGTTGGACCGTGAACCAGAATTAACACTTTAACCTCCCTCTTCTTGTTTGCAAAATACCTGTCCTCTCGCCACCTCAGGCTGTTGTTAGTGAATCCATGTTTACCTTATTTACCAGGTTAAATATGGGCTGCAGGGTCAAGCATCCTGACCTTCCACAAGGAGAACCGGGATCTGCTGAGTCTCCACCAGTCCCAGCGGAGCTGTTCAGAAGCTGGTCTCTGACCTTTGCTCTCCCGTCACAGGGGGAAAAAAAAGAAAAAAGAATTTCACTTGTGCTTGTGTACTCACAGTATTATTACTGCATTACTAAGA
The DNA here is from genome assembly GCA_016785305.1 of Colistium nudipinnis. Taxonomy (NCBI): domain Eukaryota; kingdom Metazoa; phylum Chordata; class Actinopteri; order Pleuronectiformes; family Rhombosoleidae; genus Colistium; species Colistium nudipinnis. The sequence continues at coordinate 328,608 of JAFBJU010001256.1, forward strand.
CAAACTAACATGTGGATGGAATCTGGCAGACGCAGCTGCTGCCTGTCGCAGCCTATTTGCCCTTAAAAATATCAGACGCTTTCAAGCTGTGATCTGGCAAATTATTAGAGGCGCAAATATCACATTTTTGGCCGCTGGATAGACAAACAAAGCAAAAACAATTCCAACCATTTACATACGTGTGAGATGGCTGCTATTTTTAGAATAATGCGGAATGTTTGTGTGTCTGTGTGTTTGTGTGTGTGTGTCGACAGAGCCGAAGCATGGGTTGATGAGGACTCTCCTCTGCTGACCTCAGTGCGGATGACCAGTGATGGCCACAGCATCACCTCAACAGTGAGTCATAAATAAGATAAATAAAAAATTAAGAAAAGTTCCTTTAAAAAAAATATAATGATAACCTCTCTTTAAAAAAAAAATAATAATCTCTGTTGAACCTGGTTACATCACAGTAATATATGAAACTGACTTCTTCTGGTTTTACTCTTGGAAAAAAAAGTTTAAGGAGAAATGTGGGTTGGTTTCATGGGTTTTAGAATGATTTGGTATGAGACATTACAAATATGATAAATTGATCATAGTATATGTTTTATTCTCCCCTTCAGTTTGTTGGATAATGTAATAAACGCAGGACAACAGGATCAGCAGGAGTTCCTGAGCTCTCTGGAGACGGTGGTGCTCTCCATCTTCCTCTCCATCATCATTATCATGACGGTGTTTGGGAACCTGCTGGTCATGGTGGCGCTGTGCAAGGACAGACATCTACGGTGAGCCACTATGCTGCCAATAACAAAGGTCTGTTCATAAACAGAACAGACCTAAAAAAAAAAACCACGCGTGTGTTACAGGTAGATCTGGTCAAACGTGATGTAAGGTCTCATGTGTAAATGACACCTGTTTGTGTCCTTTGCGTGATTTAGTCAGGCCTGTCCTGATGGATTGATAGATGAATTAAATGTTATCTTATATCTTATCTCAATGTAATAAAAAAAGAGATCTACAATAGATCCTCTTCATATTGAAAAAACAAATGTTGATCATATTACTTTGTAAGTAGTATTTTGTAAAAAAAAAAGTAACACACAACAGATTCAAATATAGGTAATACACTGTGAACTTAAATTATGATTTTTTTCAGTGAGATTAATGGCTATTAATACATTTATTTATTTTATTTTGTCTCCTCTCAGGAAAAAGAAGACAAACTACTTCATTGTGTCTCTGGCGTTTGCCGACCTGCTAGTTGCTCTGGTCGTGATGCCGTTTGCCGCCATCGAGTTGACCACGGGCCAGTGGCGCTACGGAGAGATTTTCTGCCTCGTCCGAACCTCTCTGGACGTCCAGCTGACCACGGCGTCCATCCTGCACCTCTGCTGCATTGCACTGGACAGGTCTGAGGGGTTATATTTTCCTTTGCACATAATTTTTATTTGTTTAAATATAAAGTATAAATATACGTAAAATATTGTTTCAAAAAGTGTACACTTAAGTGTGTGTGCGTGTGTGTATTTTTCCAGGTATTACGCTATTTGCTGCCAGCCGCTGGTCTATAGACACAAGATGACCCAGGGGAGGGTGGCTGTTATGCTCGGCAGCTGCTGGCTCATCCCCACCTTCATCTCCTTCTTACCCATCATGCAAAGCTGGAATGCCATCGGCATCGAGGACATCGTAAGTCGCTAAGACAAGAATCTGCGGAGGGGGCAAAGCAGAGAAACAATAATGACAAATAATACAAAATAAATATAATAAACTCTCGCGTCTGTGAGATATACATTATGTTTTTTTTTACAAAGTATCCCAGTGAAGATTTCATATATCTCCCCAAAATAACGCCTAAAGAGAGAGATGTTCTCTCTGTAGCTCAAATCTTTCCAACCTAATATTCCCTGTTTCTAATAACGTTTCCAATCCCTCCAACAATGACACAGTAATGCAGTGATCACAAAAGCAATTCCCCACGACCACTTCAACAGGCCTTTTTTCTGCTGCTCTGGATATGTTGTGGCGTGAGGTTATTTCAGAGCTGCAGGAGTCCCCCCGGGAGGCAGGATGAATGTATTCAGCCACACTTACTGAAACACACGGCTCTCTCTCTCTCTTTTTCTGTCTCTCATCCTGGCCGCATCCAAACAACAATCTTTTTTTCTAAATAGCTGGCTTCAAGTGCGTATGTCACAGACAAACCTTGCAGAGGAATTGAAATGACTTATGGCTGCACGTTGAGGCCAATGAGCCGCTCCAACGTCTTCTCGCTCCAGCTGTAACAAAGCCACAAGAAATAATTGGCACATGTAGGAAATAATCTGGTGCAGTGTGTCCAAAACTGAGCTGCTCTACACTGCCGATGACATAATGGTTTGAAACTGAAAAGTCGCACGTCGCAAGTGCAAATCCTGTATTATTGATCTCTTATATTTGACAGATATACTCAAGTTTCCGATTTTACCGTTATGAGCATTTCCAGCTTCCTGTCTAAAAAATGCTTCTAAGCATATACTGTTTCTTCTGTTTTTGTGTCTCGGTCCAGATTGAGGAGAGGCGAGCGTTGACCGGCGGCTCCAATGACACGAGCTGTGTGTTTATAGTCAACCAGCCGTACGCCCTGATCTGCTCCGCCGTGGCCTTCTACGTCCCGTTGGCCCTCATGGTCCTGGCCTACCAGCGCATCTACGTCACGGCCATGACCCACGCGCGGCAGATTGAAACGCTGCAGCGTGCCGGCTCCGCCCCCGTGCCGGGGATGGCTCCGCCCCTTCCCGTGAGGTCCTCCACGTCCTCGGACCCCTCGGAGCACTGCCGCCCCGGGACGCCGGCGGGGGCCTCCTCCACCTCAGAGCACGCCCCCATGGGGAACAGCCGCATGCGCGTTGAGACTAAGGCGGCGAAGACGCTGGCGGTCATCATGGGATGTTTCTGCCTGTGCTGGGCGCCGTTCTTCATCACCAACGTGGTGGACCCCTTCATTGACTACTCGGTGCCGTGGCAGCTGTGGACGGCGTGGCTGTGGCTGGGGTACATTAACTCGGGGTTGAACCCCTTCCTGTACGCCTTCCTGAACCGGGCCTTCCGCAGGGCCTTCCTGGTCATCCTGTGCTGCGGGGACACGCGCTACGCGCGGCAGGGGAGCTGCTCCTACAGACAAACCCACAGAGCCTACTCTGCACCGTCAGTCAACGGCACATCTATGGCACTCAGGTAAACACACAACACACACACAATTATGACTTTATATTAAATTATATTAAATAATATTTAAATTATGAAAGGTTGACTCACTTCTTTTGCAGGGTTGGCCAGTAGTAACGGTACGGTGCAATATTTCACGTTGACTAACATATTTATAACCAACAGCCGCTCTCTTATGCCAACATGCGTCTCAGTGAGAGCATGGATGTGTGCCGTACAGCCAATTGATGTGTGAGTGTGCGTAAATAGGTCTGGGAGACCGTGTTTGTGTGTGTTCATGTGTGTGGTCTCTGTTATATTAAATTATATTAAATAATATTTAAATTATGAAAGGTTGACTCAATGTAAACCCATATCAGATGTTTTAAAGTTCCATTTTGAGTTTGGCATTCTGAGAGCTAAAATGAATTTCTTTTGCAGGGTTGGCCAGTAGTAACGGTACGGTGCAATATTTCACGTTGACTAACATATTTATAACCAACAGCCGCTCTCTTATGCCAACATGCGTCTCAGTGAGAGCATGGATGTGTGCCGTACAGCCAATTGATGTGTGAGTGTGCGTAAATAGGTCTGGGAGACCGTGTTTGTGTGTGTTCATGTGTGTGGTCTCTGTTAAATGACCATCAAAGGAGATATCCAGGCCACAGTAAAGGAACTGCATCATCTGTCTATCGCTGCAATCAGAGATGGAGGACACCCTTAGTCTTTTTTTTGGATGTAGATCATATTAGATGATACGAAATTGAAAACAAAAGACTTCAGATCACAACCCTTTTCCAATACATTTAAAATAAGAAACAACATTTGCTGCTCTGATGTCCTTCCTTCCCCCCTCGGCCCGGCGAAACATCATCAACAAAGTTATTATTTTTTAATCCAGGCCGTGTCACATCCCCTATTGCATAAATAATAGATGTGAATAAGCCGTGTCCCCTCTGGAAATAGTGTTGATCATCAAAGCAGCTGTGGGTCTCTGCAAATCTTTACCAGAAAACAAAGAAGACTGTCTCGGGCTCCGCCTGGAGAGTTACTGGTCAGTGAGGTTATTAGATTTTGGGGCTTAGGAAACGTGATGTAAAATGACGCTTAATAGATAAAATTCAGTCTGTAATCCAGATGGCTTTGACATACCTGCGATATGTTTTTTAAAAACATAGATGATGTTTTTGAATTTAAACTGTGAGAACGTACAGTAATGAAGAACAGATGCAGCTGGCAACACTTGCTATTTATTTAAGCAATTCAGGTTCAATCTAAAGTCTTAATCATGCTTAATAAGTCTTTTAATGAGCTGACCATTCAGTGGTTCCATTCATTTGTCAAAGAGACAGTGGCTCCGTATATGAGTCTGTTGATGGATTACTCATGTCCAGACTGAAATATGTCAACGGCAGATCATACGAAATACGTGCAAGCTGAGGCTCGTCAGTGAGAGTCTGATAACCTATGACTGCAAAAAATGTGTACACATGACACCACTCGCAATGCACGTGCCCATACATGAGCATACAAATGCATCACACCATTTTCAGCTAAATATGCATCATTTAGTTTTTTGCATGCGTTGTTGTGTGTGTGTGTGCGTATGTGGTTAGCGCAGAGGTGGTTTTCTCCGGTCGTAACGGTTTTAGTAATGTGTGTGTGTATAGTCTGTGTGTACAGAGTGCATTTTTGGGCTTCCTGTCTCTGTGTGTAGGAAACAGAAAGACAAACAGTGTTAACTCTAATCTGAGTTTCTGTCTTAAAAATCTGTCGGACAGAAAACATATTCAGACAATCAGATTACAACTGGCAGGTCACTGGAAACTGAAGTTACTGGAGGAATCTCCTCAGATTGTTTTGTCAGGGAGCTCCAGGCATTCGGGCTGCGTCTGAGGGCAGATGGTGTGTGTCTGCGTGTGTGTATCTGTCCGTGTGGGTGTTTTTTTGTAGAGATACAAACAAGTGTCCTTTGTCACTCTTTTGGTCACTCAGTTTTCATAGATCCCTGTTCTGCTTAAAAAAACGATTGTCATGAAGGAAACAACATTTCATGTGATCTTTTTTCCACCTTGTGAGTCCCGAGGCTGCTCCTCCGAGTGGTCCTAACGGCACACACACTCACACACACACACACACACACACACACACACACACACACACAGACACTGATCCAGCAGTGGATAGTAGACACTGGTCTGTGATTAGAGTCATAACAAAGACCTTGTGTTTTGCCCACTGGTAGAGAAAAGTAGAAAAGCCATCTTGACCATCTGACACAGGTCAAAGCTGTTGAGTAAATACAGTCACACTGTCCCTGGCGTCCTTGTGTGGCTCCACTCTGAAGATGCTCCACAACCTTGTCTGTTACTTTGTTTTTGAGTATTTTGTTTGAAATATTTAAAATGAAATCACAATATAAACTCATGTCCAATGAGTCGACCTTTCGGCTAATATTGACCTTTTTCTGGTCTGTTCTGTAGGAATAGGCGCTGTGACTTTCAAATCTCGCCTCTGGTCTTCGGTGGTTCCTCTGTGAGAATCTCAGCTGCTGTGTCTATCTCTTTCCAAGCAGCTGACATCCTTATCTGAAACAGTGTGGGCTGAAGGTGTGAGCCTCAGCTCACGAATAAATGTGTCGGAGGGAATTTAACCATAGAAAGGTGAATTCCACAGATAGAGCTGAGCAGCGATCTCACCGTTATCGGCGCACAATCTATGTGATTGTCGGGGTGATTAAGTATCTGGCAACGATGCCTAAGTATCATGTTTGAACATTTCCTTCTTTTTTTTTTTTTTAATTCCTATTTTTAAATGCCTCTGTGTTTTGATGGTTGAGTGGAACTTTCAGCTCCATATAAGGAATTATGTCACTGCGTAAAGGAGTTGGGAAAAGGAGCAGGATAAATGAGCAAGCACGGCAACCGTGCAGAGTCCAATCGCTGCTGAAAGAATACAACTGCAAACGTACGCACACACAAAGACACTGACATTCATTGGTGGGTTTTATTAAGGGGGAACTACATGAAAGAATAAAACCTAAAAGACTGTCATGCCCCAACGAAAATGAAACGAAATGAAAAATAAAAACGGCTGTTGAGGAGATCAGCTGCTGTCTGAGGTTCGGAGGGTCTGAACTCATCTGTGCTTCTAAACGAAATCTCATCTCTGCCTCAGTGGCTCGGTCCATCTGCGGCTCGGCTGTCCTCTGTCACAGAGACACGTCGTTTCCTTGGTGACAAATTGGACCATAGAACGCAGCCACCTGGGCCAATCAGCCCTGTCAAATCCAATTGAGCCAGTCAATTTTCCAGGATTGACAGATTCTCGCGGCGTTTCTTTTCCGTCGATTTGATTGGGGGTAATTGAGGACCTTCTGGATGGTATTTATAATTGACTTGAAACCTCAGATTCACCTCTGCATGCACGACAGGAATGTCCTGATATGCCCCAGTATTATATTTTTTCAGTAAAAAAATGTAATTCTTCCATTTGTACGCATCAAATATATAATGCGGTTACATTTTCATTTCGGGGGGTTGAGAGAATGAAGAAATATAAAATAAGGGACATTCTGCAGCTGATAAGGAGACACACAGGAATGTGAGTATTTGAGTTCAGCTGACGCTTGGTGCAGATCTCCTGCGGGACTTCCCCTCGGACGACTGTGGGCCTGACGGAGAGATAGTGGCATAAAAAAAACAAAAAACAACAGTGAGCAGGGAAGGAAGTCCTCACTTCATTTCACTGCTGAAATATTATGATTTCACCTTTTTCATCAGATCTCATGCCAGGCCTCCTCCGAGCAGCACAACTGCAAACGGTCCGGTTTTGGAAATGTGCATTTTTGCTGTGTTTGAAAAAAATTAATCAAACGTCTCGTGAGGAGTCAAAACTGAACTAAATTTATTTCTGCTCGGCCCGAGCACAAGAATCTGCTGCCAGTCACACGTTAGCAATTAATCACCTGCTACGCATTAGGCCCTTGTTTTTTTTTTGTAATGATTTCCTGTAGTTTGTATGAATCACATTGTCACATGTGTGTGTGGGTGTGTGTGTGTGTGTGTGTGACTAGCACGTGTCCCTACCGCGTATATGTTCAACTTTCCCCCAAAGTACAATCGGGTTTCAGTGCTGATGTTGTTGCTCGAAATCTCTGGTCAATCTTTAACCGCTGACCTTTTTGTTGCTTCAGGTGAATCACATACTTTACATTTCTCAGTCTGCCCAAAACAGAGAGAGACAGGGAGAGGGAAATAATTTTCTCCTGCCCGATAGAAAAAGGCTGACACGAACACGCAGCACGGAGCATGTACATTGTGCCGAGCCGACAGTAAACCTGGGGATGAGGTTGCGGCATTCTTGGGATCTGTTTGTTCATTTGTTTTCACTGTACCGATCATGTGTTTTTATTTAAATGTTTCCGTCTCCAGAGCCAATTTCCCCCAAATGGGCAGCGAGGATTTAATTCAGTTCAATTCAGTTAAACATTTTTTTTTTAAATCAGAAACTGTTTGGACGTGGTGTTCTCAGTTAGAGCTTCAGTAGCCTCTTCCTGACCGCCAGACAATAAACATGACTTTACTGCCCCTCGTCCTTGATGAACTGGAAACTGAGTGTGTGTGTGTGTGTGGTAGCCCACTGCTACTGTTTTACAGGTTATAAATTCTACATTTAAATGGCATGGAAGAAAAAGTTCTGAGAAAGAGCTGTGGCGTGTAAAAAAAAAATATGATGGGACTCGGGGTTTGAGTGACAGAAAGATTGTGGGCTGTATTTTCTGAAGTGAAGTTTCTGGTTCATCCAGTTTGGACAAGGCCTCACTGTAGTTGAGTTTTATTCAATAAAAAAACAAACAGCGGTCCCCTTCTGGTATAAATAGATATTGCGATTAGATTTTGCTGATTTAAAAAGGCTGACCAATCTCAGCTGGAGGAGCTTCCTGGTAAAGACAGAGTAGTGCCTTCACTCACAATTTCCATGATTCCCAAGATGAAGTAAGATTTAACGTAGAAAAGAAAAGGAGATAAATAAGTCTTAAGTCTAAAAATAAATCGCCTTTAAATTCTCAATTCCAAAGTACGACATACAGAGTCTGGTAGAAATAGAAACTAATCTCAGAGCAGGAAGTGCGCCGGTTAAACTTTTAAACAACAGTGGGAAATCAGGTCCGAAATCAGTCAGATGAGATCATTTTTATACATTTCTCACAAAACAAGCTCAAGGAAGGGATTTCATTTTTCCACTTAAAGCCTGTGCATGTTTTTTGACGGAGACGACACTGGAGCTGAGTGATATGGACGAAATTAATATCACATCTATGGATTTAAATTCAATATTGGCTTTTGGCCTAAGAAAAACAGGGTCGGATAATTAAAGTCATGTCCTCCTCGTGAAAGTGTGTTGCTATATAAAGTATGATTTACACATCTTACTGTTTTTCAACATTTTTTTGTTATTTTTAATACAGAAATGTAATTTTAACATAGTGGAAGATTAGCTATGGATACTCGTGCATGTTTTTGTAGCACATTCTTTAATTACTGAGGAGCTAACTCTTATTTTAGGCTGAGCAATCAAGTCAGAAGGTCAACATAAAACAATATAATGCTAATGAAACTGACATGTTATGAAATCAAGACTGGGTTTAATATAAGTGGGTTAAGATTGCACCCACAGGGAGCCAAAAGCTGCCACCCTGTCCTAGAAACCCAGTTTGTGTTCATGAAGAGGCCACGGGACGCCGGTGTGGCCGTCAGTCAGTGTTTGTCGTCTCAGAAGCGTTTTGTGCCGGACATTTCATTTTCAAGGCCTATTGTGCACCTGAATGCAATCTTTGTGAGGCTTTGACACCTGCGTGCTCTGTAAATGATTATACATTTTTTAACATTCAGAGATGGCAAATACATCACAGTTGAGCAGCTTGGGTTTGTCAGAAAGTCTGATGCTCTGATTCATCACTAGTCATCGCTATCTTCTCTTCTAATTCGAGAGGAGATTACTATTGTTTATAGCAGTGTGCAGACACAAATAAATAAATATGTGTTCATAAAAACATTCAGTACATTATTAATCTGGCTTTCGTGGAAACATAAACAAATCAAACCGATATGTGACAGGTGATACCTGGTAAAATGTCATTTTTGTTTACCGTGGGAAGAGCTTATATATTACAGAGTGGATACAGACTTCTGCTTCCTGTTTCTGTATTTATGTCTTTCTCCTGGTGTTAGTACAAACACGTGTCACATCAGGTGCTCTGACAAAAAAATCATAAAAACCTCATCCAGAGAACCGCAAACACTCGAGGAAGCCGGCCGCAGGACCTGTCTGGTGATGGTTCCCAAAGTTGCGTCCTTCCCATCCCAGTCGGCCTGTCCAACTTTTTGTTGTTCCAGAACCAGTGAAGACACTGCTGGCCCAGTTTCCCCCAACGCATCAGAATAAAGTCACACTGCCAATTAGCTGATTAATTTCCCTCGAGCACCGACGCTGTCCAAGCACTTCTGCCGTCTGAACTTGTCGTTCTCTTCATGTGTGTGTGTGTGTGAAGACTGGAAAAAAAATCGTAATTTTTCCACTGAGTAATGGTAGTAAAACCAACATTTATCACCTTTGCTTGTGATGCGTTTAGGCTGAAATTGCCGAAAAAAAACACTAATATGAAGTTTACGCTCTTGATAATTATGACTTTCCGTGAAAAATTCCAAACAGGGGAATTTTCAAAATTGATCCAGACTAGCCAAGGGATTTAAAAGTGCCTGAATTATTGAGGTTAGCAGTGCCACCACATTCCTCTTCTCCTGCAGTGTCACTATGGGAAAACAGGCCTTATCTTTTCCTATCCATCAGCGCTCCCTCCTCAGCACTCCAGCTTTTTTGAAGTGAAGAGATAAGATTTAAATTTGATTATTTAATGTCCCCGAGAAGAAATTAGCACAAAATGAAAGGAACACAAACCGCTGCGCTATCTGTTGTCCATCTCTCGTAAAGGTGGCGTCAGCGATCACATGATGTTTTTATTCCCATGTAATTTACGAGACTTGCGCGTTGTTTTTTGTGACTGAGGAAAAAAAAAAATTGCCGCCCGCAAAAGTGGTAAAAATAAAGTGGAACAGGGAGACAGATTGTCGGAGACACGGGGGGGGGGGGGGGGCCCTGGGGGGGGGGGGGGGCTCTGGTGGGAGTTAACCACTAAACTATCTCTGGACAAAGAGTTAGCCCTGTAGCTCTGGCAAACCGATGTTATAGGATTGGATTTAACGTGTGGGAAAGTTCCAAATACTCCCTTCTCTCTATTATTATTTTTAATTCGGGGAATGTTCTGTTATGGTGAGGGGGAAAAAATGCTGTTTTCAAAGAAGAAAACAAAGTTGAATGCTACAGATGAGAGTATAGCCACAGTTTGTGTAGTTCAAAATATAAGTATAGGAGGAACGTATTGCGTGTGTGGTTGTGTGTGTGTGACATGAGCTGATAGGTGAAGTCAAAACACAGGTTCATGGATAAGATATAAGGATAACATGTTACTGTTGTGAATATGAATAATGCCATACTTGTAGGTCCAGCAAAGTGACCCGTACCTCAACTGAATGTGAATTAATTTGCAAAGATAAGAAATAAAAAAAGAACATTTTCGGGGGAGGATGAAACTGTATCTAACGCGACCCTCAAACATTTTAGAAAGTATTAGTTTAATGCCTTAAACTAACTAACCAAACTAAAGCCCCAGTTGGATTGTGGGTGATTTAATGTGATTTTTATCCCAAATCCTACAACAGACGATGGATGAATGCTGCCCTCACGTCACACGGCCCATGGGGTTCAGATCTCTGGGATGAGCGTGGGATTACGTTTTTGACCTCATGAAGAGCAATAGATGAAAAAATACAAAATTCCTGTTGGAGGAGGATCTATGTAAAGATTTGTGCATGAAAATTCAATTTCAATTAACTCAGACCTCTCATCCTCCTCGCGGTGAGGATAGCGGTCGGCTGTTGACCTGAGACCAAGATAAATTGCAACGGACTGTTCTCCTTGTGTAGAATATCTCACATCAGTAGCTTTTTTTTATGTTATATTTTAAGGGAGGCTATATGTAACACATGTCCTGGGACTAAAGATGCCAATCTAACTCCGGCCTCTTTTACAGTGATGTTTATTAATGTGGACTGGCCCTGTTAAACAACCCAATGAATAATAAACCTGGCTTATTGGCCTCGTGAGTCCCAGGACGTGGACGTGACACGAGCTGACGTAACTTGCTTTATAGAAACTCTTAAAACAATAAAAAAGTGAAAGTGAGGTCTCAGGTGGTGTTGATTCCACCTCATGTGCTGGGATACAAATCCTGCTCTGTACGCCCGTCATCCTCCTCTCTATGACTTTGCTGCTGCATTCGAACAAAAGTGTTTCCAGGGAGCAATGATAAAAAAAAAACGAATTTGCCAAATGCAAATATAGCTGTGATTTATAAAAGGCCGGGTTCTGCGTTTTTGTTGTAGTCCGCTAGCCTGTGGCCTTATATTTCCTCCAAAGTCTTTTTCAGGGTGGTATTTTCTAATATTGATCCTCCCCGCGGCCGGTGGATGTTGGGAATCCCATTCCACCACACACAGACAGACAGATAGACGGACGAGCAGATAGATGGACGGAGAGGCCGAGCTGTGTTTGGACAGTAAACATACTCGCTCTACAGAAAACACACAAAACAGGCGAGCAGAAGATACAGGACATTTCTGTTTATCTTCCCCCATCGCCTCCTCCCCCTGGACATCCCCACACATGGATGTGTGTGTATGTGTGTGTGTGTCTGTGTCAGTGTGTATGTATGTGTGTGTATACCAGAGAGAGATGTAATAACAACCAGCCAATCACAAGGACTTAGCAGAAGGAATTTACCAGGATTTCCCTTCGGGTGTCGTTTGCTTGTGTGTGTTTTGTCCCCTGTAAAGTCTTCACACAGGAGGACATTTTGAGATAGTTGCCTTATGTGATTATTATTTTTTGTAATTATTTAGTGTTCACTTTTTATGTAGTTATATAGGATTAATTTACAGTGATTACGACGTGTTTATATATATGTGAGTTGTAAGATGTTGTTTTTAACTTTATTTTGAGTAAAAAGGCCAAGAAACATAGTCGGATTATAAATAAATACATTTTGTACAAATACAGTTTCTCGAGCTCAGACTAATTGGTCGTCAACAGACCTGTGAAAATAGACGATACATGCAAAAGGTCAATAAGTCAATAAATAGGCCCCTTTTTTCATTTTTTTCATTTTTTTTATTTCTTCCCCAATAAACAATCGCTGGAAAACAAATTCCAAATTCTCCTTCTGTTACATAAAACCATGATTTGTTGAAATCCTCAAGAGTCAGTCATCTTTTTTCTCCTGGCTCCCTCCCCCTCTTTGCAGACTTTGCTAACTATGTTAAGAATAATGTCCATAGCGGTTCCCAATCATTCACCTCGTTGTGCAATGGACTTTTGTTGCACTGAGAGCAAAACCAGAAACCTCTGGTGATATGCATGAATCTATTTAAATTCTTCTTTAATTATAAAGACTTAAAATAGTACGTTTGTCCCAATTGCAATTTTTCACTCCCTCAGCCACAGTGGCCTGCATATAATGTGGTTCAGGTGTGGGACTACATAAAGTGACTCAAGTGTCTGTCTCTTTCAGATTGTCCTTCTTGCCAAACCGGAGCTACAGTGACAACGGGCGGACGATACTAGCCAACGAAACGGAGTCCCAGGACTCTCTGGGCCAGCAGTGAGGAAGACTTTAAAATGTGTTTAATATGTATGTTGATGCTCTCCAGGAGAGTTCAAGGGGTCAGTGTCAAAACTGCTGGTCACAGCCAACTACAGAAAAATCTAACTCTTGGAAAGAGAAGTATCGATTACAGCGTACTTCTGTCATCGGACAAAAAACACACTGCCAGTTTGTTTCCACATCGGTCTAAAATCTGAGAATGGTTCTTCTCAGTCCAACATCTGGATCAGAGGATGTAAAGTTCAAGTCCGGCCTCCAGAAGCTTTAACAAACTATACGAGCAAATGAAGTCCAGCATAAAGACTCATAGCCATTGTTTTCTCTTTTGTTTTGAAGAGTAGAAAAATGCACTTTCCTTTCTATTCCTTCACAGACAGTGAAGGAATACAGCAGTATTTCTGATTAAACACTTTTACCAACTGTAATCTTTCATGGCACAACATAATATTGCACTCACTCCACGACTCTGAAGTGAAGTGGAGGGTTTTCAATCTACTTTTAAGAACATCATTATCATCACCCTCATCGTGCAATAGGAACAATGGCATTCTTGGGGTGGGATTTTTCCACTTGACTATTTAAGTCAGTAAATGACTGAAAGAGACTGAATCTGTAGGACAAGCACGAACATGCATAATGTGACCACCAGGGGGCAGAAAAGCTTCACAGCACTGATACTATATGACTGAAGGGGGATTTTCAGGCCACATGGAGGAAAATGTAATATTCACTCAGGTTTATGTCATTACACCAACACCTGAGAAAAAAATAACTGCACTAGTATCACATTATTTAGGGGTAACTTAATTTTAATACACAGTTTGTGTCATTAGTCGTGGGGGCAGTCTGCACAGGGTGGACTCAAATGCATCATAAAATGTTGTAACTGAGTTAGTTCAGGGATTGAGGGAATTGGATAAACCAGCAGCCAGGGACAGCTAATAAGGACCCCCCCACCCTCCCCTCCATGCAGCACACAGACAACATGACAAATGATCCAACAGGCAGCCGGTGACGACGGCTTAAATGGAGTCTGTGGTGATGAGGAAACTGGGAACAGGTGTGTGTGAGGAGCTCAGGCGATTGAAACTGTGAAACCGGTGAGAGAAAAGAAAAAAAACTTGAGACTTGACATTTGGTGAATAGACTGACAAGGGCAGGGAGAAGAGAGCAGAGGTTTTAAATAGGATCTTGGTCATCGGTCCTCTTTCATTTTCATTTTTGTCTGATTGTTTACCTCAATAACTGATATTTTTATATTTTTTTTGTCAGAGTCTGTCATCTTCCAGATGTCATGTTCATTGTGTGTGATGGAGATGATACCTAAAAAGAGAATTTGACAATAAACATGAAGTCAAGGTTGTGGAACAGATATGGTGTGGTTAGTTTTATGTACAAAATTGACTTGCAGATTGTGTGTGGGCCAGAAACTACATTTAAACAAGCCTTTTATTATTGTTGGCAGTGGCAGGTGGCAATTACGCACAAAGCCCCTCATCAGGAAGCCCATTTGGTCATGGCAAACACGATTATGCCCATCGTTCCTTTCCCCGCTGAAAACAATCTCAGAGCTTATTCGCAGCACTGATTGGCTCTGACCCATTAACCAATCATGGAAAATCCAGAGGATGAATTCATTAGGAAACTGAAGAATTTTCCAAGGTTTCATCCTGGTGAAAGCACCAAGACCTTAAAAACTTTTGCCTCTGGACCGGGATTTTACAAAATCATATTGGCCCAAAATTAATCTGAAGTTAACGTAAGATTATTTTTTACACCTCGGACCGCCGAGCCAGTGTTTATCCATCCAGGGGCCGCTGCTGGAAATTAGTTATTGAAGATGCAATTTAAATAAAAGGTTCCAGGGTTTTTAGGACCTATGATTTATATGTTTAACAATATTTTGCAGTCATGGAAATTATGTAAGAAAATGAAAAAAATAGCACTGTCTGAATGTGTGCGGCTGGTCATGTCAGCTCCAATGATATTTGACATCCTATGCGCCCACAATACCACTAGGTGTTGCTGTAACTATGGGAACTGGATTTGCTTCATGCTGGTGGAATATGTTAAAAATGTTCATGCAGTGGAGATAAAGATAAAATCAGAATGTCTTTGTCACAGGTTTCAAAAGTTCACACCTGAAAAAAAAAAAAATGTTGAATAGAATTATGGTCATTTAGCTGCAGTGATTTCAGTGGCTTTCACTGGCAATGCTCCTGTTGTTAATTGCATAACCACGCCATCATAATACAATAGGAAATAGAAAGAAGGAAGGAAGAAAATAATCAGGCTGCATGGACATTTTGCCACGTCATCCCTTAATTCCAACATGTTGATGTGGTAATTCACACAGGTCGTTCTTCTGAGTCAGCAGAAGCCTCGTTTTGTATTCCTTAATCTTAATCAAGCATCTCAACCAAGCCTCCAATGTTGATGATTTAACTCTTCAAAGCAAGTTTTTTTTTTTTTTCTTTTGTGCGTGACTTTTCCTGTGTGGAGCAATCTTCCATAAACATTCACACTCCTGACAGGCAAACGCTTGTAACTGAATGAGTTAATAAGTAGAAGACGGGCCCCTCAACAAACTTTCAGAAACAGGGTCCCTGGGAGAAAAAGACGTTGTTATCTTTAAGACATGTTGTAAGTGGAGACAGGTTAAATGATGGGTAATCGGGACATAATTGATCCTACTATGGAATATGATTATGAAATGCTTAAAAATATGACAAATGAAAACCCAATTCAAGCCAGGTACTTGAATGAGAGAGAATTCCACTTAAAAAAACACATACACAAACACACACAAACATATACACACACACACACACCAGCAGGCATTCAATCACCATGGCAACCACCCCCTCCTCCCTCCCTCTCTTCCTCCATCTCGTCTCACCCTCCCCCCTCTGCCTGGCTACAATCTGCAGACAGGCAAGGGGGGGGGGTGTTTGCTGCTCCCATCATGCTTTGCAGGGGCAGACCGGAAGAGGCAAGATGCAGTCAATGAGCAGCAGAGTGGAGCATGGTGGAGGAGAGGAAGACAGGGTGATGGTGGATGAAGAAGCACCGGTGGGGGAGGGATGGTGCTCCTTCCCTTCAGGTGAGTTCTCCATCATGTGACTTTTCATTGTTCTGTGTCTAAACTGGTGATGAGGCTTGCGCGCGGTGGAGCAGACGTGCCGACATATGGATGCTGCCGGTGGATTTAAAGGGGCGGTGCATTAATCCCCTCAGATGGAACCGGATGATTGTTTTCTTTTTGCTTTACAGAGAGGGGTCGGCAAAGGTGAGAGGTCAGGGGGAGCCCCCTAACATCTTGTGACACTCTGATGTTATTGTGCGTTGATACTGTCATGCTGACCACAGTCACACTTGCACACACACACACAGACACACGCACATACACACACAGACTTCAGTGTTAACCAAACGCAACAGAGGATGAAAAAAGAATTCAGCTGCCACGACTTCACACCCACATGGACAATTATACCATTCAGTCTAATATACAATATACTTCTGTGTGTATTGTATATTGTATTGTATATGTATATATACAACCGCCCGTTCTGTGTGACTACGTGGGTCCACAATTAGTGCGTCTCAACAAGTGTGTCTCCATACTGACAGTCGAAGTCTTGAGTGCATGAGTGCATTAACATGACAAGTACATAGCGTTACCTGGGTAATCCACACAACGCAGTCATCACACACTTCTCCTCTCATCTATGAGGCCTAGCAACAACATGCAGTGGAGGAATGACAACACTTTTTTTTTTCGGAAATCATGTGACATCCCTTTTTTGTTAAAATATACTCCTTTTTGTGTTTTTTTTCTGTGACAGAAGCTTCCACTAAAGACAGAAATAACACTTTGTCTTTTTTCTAAGTGTCTTTTTTCTAAGTGAGACACAAAAGCTCAGCAGCGCCAGCATTTGTGTTGTTGTCGTGGTCTTTCAGTAAGCGTTCAGCAACATAGTAATAATGCCCGAGCTGATAATGGTGCTATCACTCACCAGTTAGAGGAGTTCCTCCAATAAAAGCTACTGATTTGTTGGAAAATGGCCATTCAGGAGAGTTAGTTCACTCTGTAGAGTGTGTGTTAAAGATTCACTCACACATGTACCAAACACCTTCATCCAAGCATGGACTAAGATACTCAGACTTTGTACTGGATCAACCAGACAAACTGTAAAGGTGTTAATATACATCGCCTTATCTTCTTCCAATTATTATTATTGGAGTTATATGTTTTTTGTATTCATGCCAAACACGAGCATTTTAGCTGATGCAGTTCTACTTTACTGTTTATTCATGTGGGGTCATTTAACCTCATTTGAAGGCCACCGAAAAAAAATGCTGTATCAGTAATATCTGAACCTTGATCATTATACCTTTATCTATAGACTTGGAAACTAATAACTAGGTAGTAAACGAAGATGTTAGACTAAATGGATTTACAACTTTCACATGCCTGTTCCTGGAAAAAATGTGGGTCCAACTTTGCTATTTTCAAGCTATCATTTTTAGCATCATTTGCTATTAATATCTTGTATTACACACTTTCAACCGCGTGTGTGTTGCTATTCATTCGGATCCATCCTCATTTTTCCTTCCATACAAGCAACGCTTCAATCGCAACAGATCATTTTCACAAAAGATGTCATTTCCTGTGCGATTCCCACAGATGACAGAGAAAGCTCTTAGCTCGTTGCAGCTCGTGCCTCTTATCTCCGGTTTGCATTTTGCAACTTTAGCTAAAGGCTTTTTATTTAAATAGCGTAGATTTCCAAGGGATATTTGCTCATTTTCACTTTGCAAACCTAAATCGGCAACACCGGTGTAACTAAACACGATGATCCAGTAAAAAATTGACTACGCCTAACCTCATGCACCCTGTTGGCCTTCTCCTCACACACGTGGACACAGGGTCCCACCCAGTGCGGGCGATCAAACCAATGGGAGAGACAGTAAGGGAGAGCGGCTCCTATCTTAGTAGTTATCCATCAGAGATCACACTCATTACCACCGCTGTCTGATGGCCGACGGACATCACCCAGTGATGAATTTATCCTGACACATCCAAGGCCTGTTTTTTTTCCCCATTGGTGGTGACTCTACAGGTGAGTGTGCATTATCACACTTTACTGAGGGGGATAATGTATATATATTTTTTATACTGTTGGCTTTTTCTCAAAGAGGTCTTCAAAAGAGTCAGTCCACTTATATTTACTAACTCAAGTAATGGAGTTAAACATTGAAGTGGTTATCACCGTTTACAGGCCTTAATGTGTATTGTAAAACCTATGCTTATGTCCAATGTAAAAATGACACTGAAAAGTTGACTCTTCGTGGGGAGTTCATCTTTATAAATTCATATATTTTTCCAATCCTCATCAGCTGCAAAAAAATAAATAAATCAAGTTGGAACTCTTCAAATGATTGAATTGAAAGTACAGCGTTCACCATGACATCATAAAGTCTCTTTATTGTTTTATATTGAAAGTCTATTGTGCACTAGGTCATTTTCGTTCGCAGACTCAGCATGTGAGTCCAACTTAACGTGTTCTCGTCAGGCCGTGCATTTCTAAACGGCGGCGGGGTGCTTTTATATCACAGGACTAAAGACGGAACACGGATTGGAGACAGGTCACAAAAAACTGCTTTACACAATTGTTTTTAGCCCTGACAGTTCAATAAATTCAATGTTTCGCTTCCAAACGGACCTCAGCGTGACTCCTGACGTGTGCGTCAGTTAATCAGGTCTATTATTCTTCCTCCATTGAAAGGAAACTTTGTGTCGTTGGACAGGTTTTATCTCTTTGTGTAGGAGTGTTCCACGCAAACATAAAGTCGTTTTTTGTACTCTTTCTCTTACAGCCCAACAAATGTGTAGTAAATAATGCACTCGCAGAACATTTTATTTATTTTATTTCTTTCACATCAGCCCAGGAGCATGAACAGGGCTGCCACAGGAAGTGGAAATCGCCGCACACATCAGCGCTGTGATGGCCGAGGCTGATAACATGTCATTTGACGTGTAATAATTTCATCTGAGGCTCGGCTGCGCCAGGAAGGCGTTGGTTCGCTTTCATTTCGCGATGTTGTGACTATTATGGGTCTTAAAGTAATTTTTTCTGTTTTGTGTGGCGTGGCTGGAAAATCTGCCATTAATATAATAGTAGTTATAATAATAATAGTAATTTGGTTCAGATGCAGCTGGACCTTAAACACAATGGGAGATGATTATTGTTTTGCGTATCATGTGCTGTAGGAGCGTAATACCATGGGCCAACAATAAGTCCATCAACTTCACCTTCTCCAAACTGAATTGTTGCATAACCAGCCATTGAAGTTTTCCGTATCTCCCCGTCTTTTTCTTCAGGAGCACAGCTGACCACTTCGTCCTCGTCCTCCTGAAGACCATGGACGAGGTCACCAAGGCCACGGAAAGCACGATGGCCCCGCCCCCTCTCCTGGAACGGCAGGTGCGCCACCGCCAACCCGCCGTTTCGCTCCTCAAATCCAAGCTGAAGCGCGGGGCCACGTGCTCCGTGCCCAGAGTGCGCTCCACCCTCACCGGGTTCTTCCCCGTGGTGCGCTGGCTGCCCAAATACAAGCTCAGAGAGTACGTGTGGGGAGACGCCATGTCCGGGGTCATCGTGGGCATCATCCTGGTGCCGCAGGCCATCGCCTACTGCCTGCTGGCCGGGGTGGAGCCCATCTACGGCTTGTACACCTCGTTTTACGCCAACATCATCTACTTCCTCATGGGGACGTCCAGACATGTCTCCGTGGGGATTTTCAGCCTCATGAGCCTCATGGTCGGACAGGTAATGGATCGGAAAAAGAAAGAAAGAAATAAGCGCCAATGAGAGATGTTTCTGATGATTTCAGGTTTATATCTGCAGGTGGTGGATAGGGAGGTGTTCCTGGCTGGGTTTGAACTCAACGACGATTCCAAAGCATCCGGTTCCGGTGTGTTCAACAGCTCAATGGGCCTCAACCTCACCGCGGGGGATCCACACAGTGTGGAGGTGATGGGCCTGCCGTGTGGGAGGGAGTGCTACGCCATCAGCATCGCCGCTGCTGTTACATTCCTGGCTGGTGTCTACCAGGTAGAGTCAAAGCTATAATCTGTGAGATTAAAGATTCCTGAATTAAATATATGAATCGATTTTAAACTCCGCCCCCCATCACCAGGTCCTGATGGCGGTGTTCCGGCTCGGCTTCCTCTCCGTCTACCTCTCAGCCCCCATGCTGGACGGTTTCGCCACCGGAGCCTCTTTCACCATCCTGACCGTGCAGGCTAAATACCTGGTGGGCCTAAAGATTCCCCGTCACCAGGGCTACGGCACGGTGGTGGTCACCTGGATCAACATCTTCGCCAACGTTCACAAGACCAACCTGTGTGACCTCATCACCAGTGCCATCTGTATCACCGTATTAGGTGAGTGTTTCTCCAAAATGGCCGACATATATGCTAACACTGTTTGTAGTAATGGCTTTGAGTAAAAGCTGAATTCAAATGATACATTTTCTAAAAATATCAAATAACACTGTAAACCTTGCACTACAGTGGCCGGTAAAGAGATCCAGGAGCGCTACAAGGATCGTCTGAAGATCCCGCTGCCCACGGAGCTGGTTGTGGTGGCAGGGGCCACGCTGGCCAGCCATTTGGGAAATTTGAACAGCATTTATGGCTCCAGCATTTCCGGTCACATACCCACTGGGTTCATCCCGCCTCAGGTGCCCAGCTTCGGTCTGATGTCCAGAGTGGCGCTGGACGCCATTCCTCTCGCTGTCATCAGGTAATGTGAAACCAACTAAATGCAGATATAAATGTCTCTTGAACATGTTTTTTTTTGAGGGCAAAGACTATTCCATGGCCTCAAACGGCAACACAATCAAAATGTCTCCTTATCTTTCAGCTTTGCCTTCACGGTCTCGCTGTCGGAGATGTTTGCCAAGAAAAACGGATACACGGTTCGTCCCAACCAGGAGATGCTGGCCATCGGGTGCTGTAACATCATCCCGTCCTTCTTCCACTGTTTCACCACCAGTGCAGCACTGGCCAAAACAATGGTGAAGGATTCCACAGGTTGCCAGACACAGGTGAAATTAAAAAACCTTTCGAAAAGGTCCAAACTTATTTCTAATGACTAATAAAATGTTGACTATTACAAAGGTGCATAATGCTTCTTATTTCCTTGTTCCACCGACAGGTTTCGAGTCTCATCAGCGCCCTGGTCGTCCTCCTCGTCCTGCTCTTCTTCGCGCCCTTTTTCCACGCGCTCCAGAAATGCGTCCTGGCCTGCATCATCATCGTCAGCCTGCGGGGGGCGCTGAGAAAGTTCCTGGACCTCCCGTCCAAGTGGCGCAGCAGCCGGAACGACGGCGTGGTTTGGCTGGTCACGATGTCCGCCACAGCACTGATCAGCGTGGAGCTGGGCCTGATCGTTGGAATCGTCTTTTCCATGATGTGCGTCATCTATAAGACCCAGACCCCCAAAGTGAGTGACGTGCTGTTTTTTATTTTATAAAGGCTGATACAAAGTAATATCAGAAATTAATTTAGTGATTGACCTTTGGGGATCTTTTTGGATATCAGGTCTCTCTAATGGGCCGGGCCAACAACTCGGAACTCTACGAGGACGTGGACGACTACAAGAACCTCGTGCCTCCGCCCCGGGTTCAGGTGTTCCGCTTCCAAGCTCCCGTGTACTACGCCAACAAGGACTCTTTCCTCAAACGTCTCTACAAAACTGTGGGAGTGGAACCTTTCCTGGAGATGACCAGGAGGAGAAAGGCAGAGAAGAAGGCCAAAGAGATGTTCTCCAAGAAGGCTGCGGCCAACGGGGATCCAACCAACGGAGAGGTGGTCATTGAACTGGTGAAAAGAGAACTGGAGTTCCACACCGTCGTTTTAGACTGCTCCGTCGTCCCGTTCATCGATTCCTCGGGCGTGACCACGTTCAAAGGGCTGGAGAAGGAATATAAAGAGATCGGAGTGAGGGTGCTCCTCGCCGGCTGCAACACCTCGGTCATCGACGCCCTGCAGAGGGGACGCTTCTTTGGGGAGGACGACAAAGACATGAGCGGCCTGCTGTTCCACACGGTTCACACGGCCGTGCTATATGCAAACAGTCACAGTCTGCAGAGCGACGGGGGAAACGGATCAAATGCATAATGAGACACAGAGAGAGAACACAATTTTCCCTGGGACTTATTCAAACTTGTATGGACTGCTTTTGTTTTAGTTTGGGTCAAACTTTTTCGAATCTCTATTTTCTTACTGAAGCTCCGTGTTGTGCTTTCATCAAGTTTACTGTAAGACATGGTTTAACAGGAAGGATTATGTCTTGAGGAATGTTTCACCACAATACATAACAATGTAGTACACATTTATTATATTGGACTCCTTAAACAAAAACCCTGTTCTTTGCCAAATTTTGTATTCAGATATTTTGCATATTGCAGTAGTTTTTACAAGTTGAACTTTTTTTATAGGGAAAATATAGTGCATTATCTAACAATCAACCAAAACTTGTGTCTCCATCTGTACACGTTATAATTTTAACAATCAAGACACATTTAAATTATTAAATTAGAAAGAAAAAAGGGTTTAAAAGAAAAAAGGGCAGACTTAAAATCAAAGTTGTTCAAATAACAGCTGACAGTTTCCCAAAAAAATATAATTACTGTGGAAAATCGAGGCCCTCAGCAACACAACTACCAATTAGTCTGCGAGATCATATAATCATATGTGTTATTTGAATAATAATGATAATTATCATACTTTCAGACCATGACAGTATGTTGGTC
Source organism: Colistium nudipinnis (assembly GCA_016785305.1). Lineage (NCBI taxonomy): Eukaryota > Metazoa > Chordata > Actinopteri > Pleuronectiformes > Rhombosoleidae > Colistium > Colistium nudipinnis. The sequence continues at coordinate 351,385 of JAFBJU010001256.1, forward strand.
ATTTTGAAAAACAGCACCACAGGGTTTCTAACACATTGGGGTAGATTGGAGTCTTATTTTACTTATTAACTGTGAACGTAATGAGTAAGCTGAAATTTGCGGTAAAACTGTCAATGATTGAATCGGTTAACGTTTATGAACATTTCAAGCCATGAACATGTCACGACAACCATTTAATGTATGACTCATTTTAGTGAAAAGCTGGCCAGTTTTTGTTGGATTAACCGAGCAGGATAAAACATGTTAATCAATGAGCTTTAACGGCAGATCTCGCTACGTGTGGACATTTTTTTAACATTTTCATTATATTTATAAAACTATTGGGAGTCATTCCAGAAGACTGCATCGTCATCAAACATGAATTGAATCATAAGATGAAGAAGAAGATCTTAAGGTTACTGTTCTGTTTTTATTATAAGCTATATTAATAAATCTGACTTGACATGACAATATGTGAGCATGTAACGTGGCCTCCAATCTACCGAATCACCAGGAGGGCCCTGTGTTTAACAACTAGATCATTGACTTACTAGTTCAAAAAGTATTTGTTACAATCCTTTTCTTTTTCTAAAATGAAATATTTAAAAACTTAAATTAAATTAATTTCAAAAAATGAATGTATGGATAAACTGGCCTAATCTGTGGTTTTCAAGTTTTCTCTGCAATATTTTTTCTTGATAAGAAACCTACTGATTAGGGTTATTATTAACTGTGAACCTTCAACTTTACTAATAGCAGCAACAACAATGTAGAACGGCTCAGTGATACAAAAGCTGTTTTTCATAAATCAGAAATGTTCTAAATACAAACTCCCTCACAAATGATATCCCAGCATTCGTTTATTCATTTAAAATGTTTAAAAATATATTTTCACCGAGGCACTGAAATAAATATTATACATCTTGTAAGTCAGTGCCGTCATACAAACGAGCAAAAAACAAGGGATAAAACAATCATGAGTTTGTTCACGAAAAAATATCAAGCAATGTTTGTCATTGTCAGAAAAGGCCAAAAGAAGTCACATCGTTACGTTAACCTCTTGACCAAAAACAGACTGTAACAGTAAGAGTGAATACAGTACAAAAACCCAAACATGACAAGGCAAATAAAGCACAACCGCAATTGTCATAATGCCCAGATAAACACAAAACACAACAGTAAATATGAGCGAGAGTCCCCCAAAGTGCAAAATATCCACCTAGGACCATTTAACACTGGTCTGGTTCACTGAACTGAGAGCATCCAACGGGTCTGATGAAACTTTTCTGCTACCTTGGCTTAGTACTTGACCATTCCTCCAAATCCCTTTGCACCAAAGGCATATAGCGGTACATTATTCCCATTTTAAACTGCCACCTTATTTCTTTTCCCAAACACTAAACTAACAGGTTCCAACATTGTCCCAGCGTTGGTTCAAAAGCTTTAAATACTTTTAAAATGTAAAATTCTCACTTTTTATCCAGACCATTCATACAATGTAATGTTTAAAAAAAAAAGTGATAAACCAAAAAATCAAAGGCAACGTACAGTCATTGTTCTCAGGCCATTATGTTTCATTGAACCAACTAATACAGAATGATTATCGATTTTAAAAAAGGGAGCAAAATTCAGTTTGTTACTATATACGAATAAAAGTTCCTGCTTCATGCATGAATATAATGATATCAATGCAACACGATGGGTTGCATGCAGTGTTTTCGGTCCTTTGAAAAAAGATTACAGGCCTTTAACAACTGGCCAGGCCACAGCTGCACAGTGAAGGCTAATAAATACTCAGCACTGTCTGACTAGGAGTTGCTGTTAATCAGTGGTTGACAGACCTTTAATTAGAAACTAAAGTACAATAGCTACTATATCAGGTTTAGAATATTCACATTGTTTTTTTTTTTAGACAGCTTATAACCCACAACCGATTGCCCTTTGAATATTATTTGATCTGTTCCACTCAGGTGCTGCCGGTGCGGATCGGGCAGGACTGAGCGTGTCTGAAGTGCATGATATGTACGGCGGTTTGGTGCCACCAGTAAAACATGGCAACCACCAGTACGTGCCACACCTGGTGGCTGGCGCCCAGGTAGTTCAGCTGGCCTTGGAGAGGAGAGATACATAAACAAATGCTCTAGAACCGTGTATAATGACTTCAATCATTATTCTTCCAAATGTCCAAAAAAGAAAACACATCTAGTGGTATAAAGGTGATTTGTCCTGTGAGTGTGGATTTAAACCAATGAATCAGGCCATGATGGTTTCCATGTGTACATATATATCAAGAGGTTATAAGCAATAAATATAGGAACATGAGGCCTTTTACGTGTACAGCCTCTAAGGACATTCCAGGGGCGTGTAGGCTGCATCTAAGATAATAACAATGATAACGTTCTTGGTTCAACAAGAGACTCACCAGGGAAGTAGCGCTCGGGGATTTTAGTGACGTAGAACAGGAAGGCAGAGCCGGCAATCAGGTACATCACCATTATACGAGGCAAGAACAGCTGTGCACACAAATAAACCGGACGTGAATGAGGCAGTAAAATCATCTCCACTGAAAACCAGCAGATTAGGTTTTAAAAATATCAAATCATGGCCAGTTTTACACACTTCACTTAATACATCTGCAAATGAGTGAATGCAGGCGTGTAAACATTTGTGAGCATACATATTCATACTGTAGATATGCAAGACTGTATCCCGACCTTTACAACATCAGAGGTGAATCCATCATCGAGCAGGACCCAGTGGCACGCGGGAATCACACTAATGCCGGCCACGCAGCAGAAGATCGACGTCCGTATGCCGCGCCACTCGTTGCTAAGGTAACGGGGGTGGATCTGAGCGCAGAAGACGGCCAGGATCAGGGAGAGGACCGTCAGCAGGTAAAGTTGTCGCCAAAACTGCAGGACAGGAGTTGCACGTCAATAAGACCTCCAGTGAAATTACAGCCACAGCATATTTTTCTTACATACTTACAATATTTAGATTAAAAAAAACTGGTTCGTCACAACAGTCACAATAAACCTTAATGGCCCACATGTGATCGCCAGTGTACACAGTGCTATGTTGAGTATTCACACCTACAGCGTTACAGTAGAAAGCATAGAAGATCCCAGGTACATAGCAGCCCAAGATGCCAACAGAGATGCCGGCATAGTCCAACGCCAGCCAGCGACGGCATGTCTTCTCCGACCGGTGGCACGAAAACAGGTGATATCCCACCGAACACAACATGCACACCTGGGATGGGAACACACCTCGTTACGTACTCTTGGGGAAGTCATATTTTAGCAATCACAGCAAACACACATGCATATTTATATGTGGAGCTTTTTTTGTTGTTTTTACCGCCTTCTCTGAGTAACACTGTATTTTGTTTTGCCTTTTTTGATTGTAGTTTGATAAAGTCCTGTTGAGAGTAGGATACATGACCTCACCTCAGTTAAATAACCATTTATGAAAACAATCTAGAGACTCAAAACATGCACTTATGGAGACAGAACACATTATTAACGGAGATGAGAAGATCAAGATTCAGCACACTACGTACTTATTGTATGTGGGATTTTTTATGTGGAATTTAATTATAAACCTACTATACAGACCATTCACACCTACGACTAAAAAACTGTTTTTTCTCCACATTGAACATTTATTTAGCTAACAGTGGACTAACCCTACACATCCAGTTCTACTGCAGCACTTGACGGGGGCAGGTTTACAATATAGTGATCCAACCTGTTCAACAGCTTCAACAAGGTGAACTGTACCTGCGGTAGGAAACGTGAGCCCTACATGAATTACTATAGCACGGGATTCCTCGACATCATTGCTCCTATACAAATGCAGATCTTTGTGTACTTCAAGGAACTTTAGAGGAGCTGGTAAACATTTCAAACCCAACATATAGCACTATTGAAGTAGCAAAATCCCCAAACACACACACATACAGACATATAGGATAACATGACAATTTATTTTTGTGCGTAATACCTCAAGGGTGGGTGAAATACAAGTGGTTTTGTGTTAAGTGTTAAGCATACTGTACAACAACACCAAATACCAAAATGCCTGTTAAGTGGCATATATATATTTATAGATAATGTTCCAACATTTACCTGGAAGCAGAAGAGTCCTATAGCGTAGATAACATAGTCCTCTCTGTTAGCCCCGGAGGCCGGTAGTATCGAGGAGAGGTCATTGACCCCCAGAGAGAAGAATAGGAGGAAACCCAGAAGGTGGCTCCAGATATTCACCGTCTCGTTGGACAAAATAAAAATACTGCAACAGACAAGACGTAACAAATATATGTGCACGTAAGCATAATTACAATTTAGACATTAATGAATGCAAAGTTCTATAAAAACTTTGTAGTGTGCTCCCACCTCTTCAGACAGAGCGTGGAGGGCAGGTGAGCCCTGTAGCCGTCTGTGATGAAGGGGTTCTCTTTGAGGAAGAGGGGGATTTGTTCGTAGGTGTACAGTCTTATTCTCTGGGGGATCAACACGGGCCAGTGCTGGTAGCTTCCCAGCTCTATGTAGTGAGCCGTGTTCAGCAGCTTCTGGGGCATTTTCAGCAGCATCTTGTTCTCAGCTCCTCAGAGATGGAGGCTAAGTCTGAGTTAGGTTAGAGGCCAAGCAACATTAATATCACATAATAATAGTTATATGGTATAGCCCAAAACACAAAAACCTTCACCCCAGTGGGCTTTAGTCGCTAAGTGACAAATCATTGAGGATTTCATTCATTATTTTTTCCCTTACACGCTAAGCTAGCTTAAGTGTCAATGGGTGGATAGATCGGTGTTTTAAATTGCGAAATCTGCTGTCCCTGTCTATCTTCTGTTTACGTAAGTTAAACAGTGATCCCACGCTCATTGACATACACGCTGAGAAAACACCACAGGAAAAATTATGAATGAAAATGTTAATTTCGTTAGTTCACCATGTGAGCTTGAATCAAAACGAGCTGGCTAAGCTATAGCTAGCTAACATCGCTGCTAACCTTGATGTGCATTTTATGTTTTTAGTTGACAGGATAAAAGCAGGTGAACAAAGCTCACCATCAGTCACAAGTCCGAGTGTCGTCGTCTCTCCTCAGTTAAATGAGCCATGTCCGGGTGGCTAACCATCTAACATGGCGTTAAAGTCATGATTCTATTCTAAGAAATACTGGACATTTCCTGGATATTTACAGTCTGAGGATAACACTGACCCAGTCACACACACACGTCTTCTTCGTTTTGTGATCAATGGCTGTAACGAAATGACGCGACGCTGCCACCTAGTGGTAATTGTGGGGTAACGCATCCTACCTGCAGAAAAACACCCAACTCTGAACTTTGCAGCTAAAATATCTATTTTTAAAGGACAACTTCTGTTTTTAATGTTATTAAAAATAAACAGAAGTAGGCGTATTCTCTTTGTAAACAATAAAGGTTTTAGTGTGTCTTTTACTGTAGTGGCTTTGAGCAGCAAAACTGAAATGAAAAAATTGGATTTTAAATGGGAATGCAACTCCTGACTGTGGTCTCAAACTTTAAAAACGTGTCTCTCAAACAAACTATCAAAAACATTGAATTCATTATCCATAGCAGCCATCTGTGAGTAATCCGAGGGGGATCCCTGTCCTGTACAGGATTTAACAGAAGACGTGCCATTTGCTGACACAATGATTTTGGCATGTTATTATTTGGGCTGTTTTCTGTCATGACTTCATCCAGAGGGCGGTCAGTGCTTTGCTTTCTTGCAGACAGTACAATGAAATATATAATTACAGCTCCGCACCACAAACAGACTCCTGGAGTGTGTCGAGAGTTTTGGATTGATGGTTCTCCGAGGCCGCTTGGAAGAATAAAAACATTCTTTTCACACACTGTGGAGAGATTTATCTTTTGCATGTCTTGAGACCAAGGAGCAGATTATGTTTCAGCTTTTGGGAGCTCGCTCAATGGACAATCACAATCATACAAGGCAGCATCACTCCGACATACCAAGGACATTAGGTTAGCATGTTCAATTTGAATGTCCATTTTCAATAAATAAGCTTAGAAGATCAACATCAGGCAAATGTATGTTAAGTTTGACTCAGTGAGTCAAAGGGATATTTATGGTTCATGTATTCCATTGCATGAAGTGTTCTGTCATTCTTTATATTTTTTGTGAAGGCAGTCAGTGACTATTTATGTCCCTTGGCCCTCCAATGTTCTAATGTCATTATCAACAGCAAGAGCCTCTGCCTTCAGAATAAAAGGCCTCAGCAAAGCATGATGGAAGATGATTTATAAAATAATCATAAAGATCATAAAAAAAATAAAATCCCTGCAAAACATTTTGTACTCTACATGAATATACAGGAATCCGTCTTTTCTGTATAATAATATGTATTTTGGTATTTATATACTTATATATTGATTAAAAAAATCATTCTTTTTGATAAATATCATATTGCTATTCTTAATTGTGATGTATAAGTTGCACTGCCTCCACTGTTAGCACCGGAAATAATCAAGTCATACATATTACTTATTTTAATGTCAACATTGAATTTACAGTAAGGCCTTTCCTTTACTTTGAAGATTCCTGGAGGAAGTGGGCTTGTGTTGACAGTGGGCTGTGCAGCAGCTGTGAGCCCTGCCCCTGTTTCATTCTATCATCAGTGAACACACACACACACACACACTCAACACTGTGTCTGTCACACACCAGTGGTCCACAGCATGTGAGCTGCTGGCCGGATACTGCCAACATGGGGGACTCGTGGATGATCTGAGAACCCACCGCTGATGTGAAACGCATGGATTATGGGTGGAATATGGATATGCTGTCAAATCCTCCTCCTTTTTCACCTGGTGAACTCCTCCCTGCACGGAGGAGACGATGCCTCCTGTGACGGAGCCTTTGACATTTATTTCGTGCTGGACAGGTGAGCTGTCTGTGTGCATGTGTCTCCTGTGAGCTGATGATCCACTCCTCTCCATGTATGGCTGTGTTTGGTCAAGCGTGTTCCTCTGCTGCTGCTGCTGCTCCACTGCAGGGTTGACAAGTTTATTTTAGACTCTTTCTCTCCTGACATCAGTGTTTGGAGAGGATAAATAAAGTTCACCACTTCAATTCACCTCTGTGTTTCATGTTCACTTTCCATTCAAAACTGACTTCCATTAAAAATTCTCTGGATGCTTCTGTGTGAGCGATGCTCTGGGAATTTTTAGACTCCCCACAATATGAGAAATTACCTCAGAATTATGATTATACCACACATATTATTGCTGTATGAATGGGGACTAATCCGTGATAAATTGACATTTCCGTCGTTTTTATAAACCACGTGAGCAGATGCTTCATGTTAAATTATATACTGGAACATATTTACGTTGTTTTAATTGTGCGTGAATTGTATCTCTGTGTGCTTCTACAGGTCAGGCAGTGTGTCGGGAAACTGGGGTGAGATCTATGGATTTGTGGAGCAGCTCACCTACAGGTTTGTCAGGTAGGTCAAGTTCTCCGATTTTGGGTGATAGACAAAAGTCTAAAAAAAAAGGCGTAGTGAGGAGAGAAGTAGGGCACGTCTATTTTGGGCAGCAGACATCAGACCAGGCCACCAACTGCTATGGAACCCCTCTTGGTAATGATGCAGAGGGTGTGTGTGTGATATCTTTAGGCTTAATTGTGGGTTTCTAAATTTGAGTTAAATATCCATCCAGATGTTGAAGGTGGCGTGGACCGCAGCAAATGCGGTTCTGCCCTCCTTTGAAGGTCCGTGGAACAAAACACGGCCTAATTAACTGTCAGGCTAATTTTGCGGTGCGCCAATTCATGTTTTGCAGTCAGAGCATGTCATCAATTCTGTTTTTTATTGTTTTTACATTTATTTATAACCCCATTGTGTTATGCGACAGTGTCATACAATGTGTTTTTCTCTGTGCGTCGTGTACCATGTATAATCATGGTTTATTTTCTCAATCAATATGTAGAAAGATTAAGTGGACTCATTTTTGGGACAGTATAACGTATTTGATGTGCGTGTTTTGTGTGTTCAGTCCCAGGATGAGGGTTTCCTACATTGTCTTCTCAGCTCGAGCCGTGGTAATACTTCCCCTAACTGGAGACAGGTGCGGATGTGGTCCTCGTCCACTCTCTCTCTCTCTCTCTCTCTCTCTCTTCAACCAGATTATACAGAGACTGGTCTCGTTTCCGTCTGTATCTGAACTGTTCTGTCTCTGTTTTGTGACCCGGCTGCCAAGGTCCCAAATAGACGAGGGTCTGAAGAAGCTGAGCCAGATCAAACCTGCGGGTGAAACTTACATGCACGAGGGCATGAAGGCAGTAAGTAAACTCAAGACTTAAACACAGCTTCAACTTCAATAATTTTCCACTTTGCATGTTTTTTGTATGTCACCCGGGGTTTTTTTTATTTTTTTTTCCTGTTCTCTGCTTTGATTACCTGCCAACTATGTTTCATCAGGTGTCGGATCAGATGAAGGCTCAAACCTCGCCATCGTCGAGCATCATCATCATCCTGACCGATGGCAAACTGGAGGTTTACCCCTTTGAACTAAGTGTGAAGGAGGTACCGCTCTCTCTCTCTCTCTCTCTCTCTCTCCCTCTCTCCCTCTAAGGGGAAACCTGATAAGCCAATAAAAAGTGTTTTTTTCCCATCATTTTACGGCTGGTCTTACAAGCAGCCTTTGGTTTCCACACTTGGGGGTTGGGTATTGAGCGTCACTTTTTGATTTTCAGCAGGCCTCTCTCAACTCTCTGTTGTGAAAGCAAACACACTGACACTCGCGCATACTTCGTCCAACCCCACTGTTGTGTTACCGGGTTGCACAACACTAACAACACGTTCTGGAGGTGGACATGTTGATTTTTGGATCGTGTGGCGTGAACACAAACAGTTGCTGTAAGGAAGAAGCCAAACATCCATCTAAGCCCTTGTCTTGTAGTCTGTCGTATATAAAAACTATAAGATCTGTTTTTTCAATATATGACCTGGAATAGGTTCACTTACTCGTATAAACAATAACGTGTGGTGTTTCCCAGGCTGACAAAGCCAGAGGGTTTGGAGCCAGGGTGTACTGTGTGGGGGTGATGGACTTTGACCACAAACAGGTTGGAGAAACTTTTTTTGTTACTCTTCTCTCTTTACTTTGTTGGTTTCTGCCATGCAGCACTGTTGCTGATACTGTTGGCTGTTTAAACACTGGGGTTCTATTTGCCTTTGTGTGTGTGTGTGTGTGTGTGATTGTGGTCTTCTTCAATGGGCTGTTGGATTTTTGGACAGATTTATTAACACACCTCGAACCTTGTTTTTTTTAGTCTGCATGAGTCCAACCGAATCATCAGAAGGACAGAGCATGTATCTGCTGTTTTTGGTTTATGCCAAAAAAAAAAAAAAAGCATTGAATACATTGAGCGTGTTCTCATTTCCTTTGGATTTTGATTTCTTCCTGTGAGTGTTTCAGGTTGTTGAAAGGGAGAATTGCGTAAGGAATGAAAACACAGAAGGGGTAAAACCAAATGGGCCCGAAAGACATTGTTATTCATTTTAAAATCAGAATGAAGCCAAATATCCTCAGGCGACTGTGTTGACTGAAAGCAATAAAAAAATAATAATAATAATAATAATAATTTGAAAAAGATGAAGAACAATTGTTTGCTATGGGTGGCATCCATAGCTGTAGCCATCATTTTTAAATATGATTCTGTGTATTGAGGATAAATGGACATACCTCATTTATATGGCCTTTTTAATGTTGCATAACTCATGACCAGTAAGTCCTCAGTGGTCGTCGGGTGCAAGTGATGCCCTGCCGGGTTAATGTCCAAGTGTCGTCTGTGTTCTGAGGAGGAAGTGATTACATCGCTCTCTAATTAAATAACGGCCGAGGAGCTTCCTGTTCCGCTGTCATTAAGGCAGGAGATGAAAGCTGCGGCCAGCTGTCCAGGGTTTTCACAGAGTGATGCTGCAGCTCCTGAACCCAAGCCAGTAGTAGAACCCAGAAATCTTTTTTCTTCTTTTTTTTCCTCCCAGCTTGCTGAAATAGCAGACGGCACAGATCAAGTCTTCCCCGTTCTGTCCGGGTTCCACGCCCTCAAAGACATCGTCAGCTCGGTGAGGTCGCATCCCACGTAATGACGCAGAGTGGGACATAATGCAGTGTGAATCCACGCCTCTGACCTCTGACCTCTGAGCTGTATGTACACACAGATCCTGAAGCAGTCGTGCACAGACGTGTTCACAATAGAGCCGACGAGTGTTTGTGTCAATGGTGAGTTGGTGTTTATTTTCAATATATAATTGTAGTGTCACCGTTTGTGTTTCACTGTGTGTGTGTCCCACCTTTTTACAGAGTCTTTCAGCGTGGTGCTGAGAGGCAGCGGCTTCAGCGGGTCCAGGAGGACGGACAACATACTCTGCATCCTCACCGTCAATCAGAACACATACAGTCAGTAAACACACAGACACACACACACACACACTGGAGATCATCTAATATATACAGAACACTCTTTAATGTGTAGTTTGTCAAGAATAATGCTCAGGGCGTGCGCATGGCTTCTCTGTGTGTCAGCCTCACACAACCCTGATGCTGTTGTGTGCAGCTGCCACAATGCACTCTGGGATAACTTTGTTAATGAATTGAAATGTAGATAACATGTGCTGCATTGGAAAGTCAGAGTCATGACGACCAGGAGCAAACAGTGGCTGCTTTTTATCGACTCCGCCTGGAGGACAGAGGAGACATTATGAGCCTCAGTCTTACTCTATTATAAGATGAATGGAGGGGGGGGGGACGTGATGAGAAAGCACATGACTTTACTGCAACATTCCTTCCTGAATCCTGAAAAAATATAATATTACTCTGTTGCATTATATTATGTGAAATGTTACTTTAAACAAGTCATTATACACATATTCACTGGTGCACATGACTGTTTTAGAAGGTTTTTACGGTAGTTTCTGTATCTAGTTATTTCGGGTGAACTTGTATCTTTCTCTCAGGGCGTTCTTAAGAAAAGTGCTCAGAACGACCCTCTGGTGGTCAAAGATAGAAACTTCAGGCACTAGTAAAAGCAGCGTTAGTGCCGATATAAAAGCCTATCAGTACTTCCGTTGGTAAGTTTCAAAATACAAACTCACCCGAAATAATGAGATACAAGAAAGACTGTAAACAATTATTTAACGACGATTTATACGTAGAATTCGTTCATGGCAATATCATACAACCCGTCGTAGTAATGGGGAGAGCAGCAGATACATTGGCGAAGTTAGCATCAATGTTCCCAAACGACACGTCTGTTTCCTCTCAGTATTTACCGGAAGTGGTGACGTACTTGCCAACAACATTTTGTAAATATACATGAGTCTGTTAATTATCTACCTTTATGAAACATTCACTTTATACCGAGGTCATGTTTAAATTAAATATTCTAAATAAAGTTTTTTAATTGTAGGTTACCGCTTCCGGGTACTACTGAGCGGAAACACAAACGTGTTATTTGGGAACATTTATGCTAAATTTGCTAATGTATCTGCTGCTCTTCCACATTAAATGTGTCAAACCACGAAACCACAGCGGGTTGCATGATAGCACCATGAAAGAATGCTACATTTAAATCGTTGTTTCATACATTTCTATGGTCATTTTTGTATCTAGTTATTTCGGGTAAGCTTGAATTTTGAAACGTTTTGCCGGAAGTGCTAATAGGCTTTTATATTGGCACTAACGCTGCTTTTACTAGTGCCTGAAGTTCCTGTCTTTGACCACCAGAGGGTCGTTCTGAGCACTTTTCTGAAGAACGCCCTGTGAGAAAGATACCATCCCACGCAAAATAACTAGATACATAAACGACCATAAAAATGTATGAAACAATGATTTCGTCGTAACAGTCCTTCCTGGCGCTATCATACAACAAGATGTTCAGGTACGCAAAGCCGCTTAGTGGCACAGGTAACGTTGATGGAGGTATATATTAAAATAAGGTTAATGAGGTTTATCAGTGGAGTTTCTGTCACTCGGGGTACAATTCGTTTTTCAAGCCAGAGTAATGGGGTTTTCATTTTCCTGTCACAACTGGATTATTGGTCATTTTTTGGTTAATTTTTAATTTTCTGTAACATTTTTATTTTTCTGTAACATTCTGTTTCTTCTCAGACCAGAAGCCAACAGTAGTTAGAGACGGATATCTGCTGTGTCCAGCTCCTGTTCTGCATGAAGTTGGAGAGTAAGACTATACAACACACACAGACACACACACCTTCTAGTCATTATTATTTCAATGCAATGGTTTAAAATCAGGGTAACCTTCCATATAAACAGTAACCTGAGGAATTTCCAATTCACCCCACTCATGTTTGAACAGTGACTGAAGCCTTAATTATGTCACATTCTATGTATTTGCTTAATAAATTATTGTTTATTATTACTTGTAAATGTCAGAGTCTGAAACAAGTTATTTGTTTATATAAGTGTATGACTCTGTGTGTGAGGAACAAGAACAGCGTTTACAGTAAAAATCTGTTCACGGCGTAAAGTGTTGGAGGAACCGAAGCCAGCTCTGACCAGAATATCTCGTTGGCATTTCGAGAGCGAGTCAACACTGATTTAACTTCACCCACTTCAAACAGCACCCTGTCTTTCTCTCTCTCTCCCCCATCTGTCTCCGGTCACCTCTCGCCTCACACCCACCGGAGACACTCAGGCACAGTTTGTGCACTTCTCTGGAACAAAAGCAGAAACACTGCCAGCCCAGCTGAGCGTTATTTGACTGCAAACTTTCATCACAAATAAGGAAATCTGGTCAAAGTCAGATAAGGATAAGAATGGCACCCGACTTCCTTTTTCAGGCAGTCAGTGTTCTTGGCACTGAAGATCCTAAAGGTCAGCAGGGGAGCTGACGAGGTCACCGAGGAGCAAATGGAATAGGAAGAGGTGGAATAATTCCAATAAAAGGAGCGATAGTAGTTGGGCTAATTTGTCAACATCGCACACTCTCCTGTTGTGGCCTGAATTTTTTTGATTTTATTGTGTTGATTTCAGATCCGTTGAAGTGCTGGTTAGTCTGAACAATGGACAATCTTTCATCTCCAGTCCCATCACCATCTACGCCACCACATGTGCAAGTATCACCCACGTGGTGCCGAAGGTTTCAGGTTTGAATGGATGAAGTGACTGATTGTTGTGTGTGTGTGTGTTCTCTGCAGTCTGATGGGATCTGGGTGCTCTGGCTGCTGCTGGCTCTCTTGCTCCTGCTGGCTCTGGTTTTGTTCTGGTGGTTTTGGCCGCTCTGCTGCACCGTGGTGAGTAAAGGAGTGAGTGCGACTCGTGGAAGCGCAAACGGTCGCTTGTTTTTATTTATGGAAGGAGACTCACAAGGTGAATGCCATTTGGTTTCCATAGTAACAGTCCCACATGTCCTCCAGGTGATCAGAGACCCACCCCCGGCCCGCCCCCCTCCTCCTCCTCCACCTCCCGTCATTGTGAGTACGAGATGGTTTAAAATCATTTTTTTTATCATCTATTTTTATATTACAAATAGAAATTCCAATGGCATGTCCTCATGTAAAATGACCTCAATGTAAAGCATCACAGGAGGCAGAATTAAACGTAAAGCCAAATAACTGCATATGTCATTTGATTGCAATTGAAGGCAGTTGCTTATTTTATTGCCCGTAATATTGTTTAGGCAGTGTCTCCCAGATAAGTGTGTCTCTCTCCAAGTGAAAACTCCTGAGCACTTTTAAAGGTTCGTTTGCTGATTCACTTCAGCTGTGTCTGCTTCTCCTAATCAGTGCCCACACCCACACCCCTCCCCATGAAGCCTTATTTTAACTGCATTTTTGACCATAAAGAATGTAATGAGCTCATAAGAAAAGAATATGGATCAAAACAAAAAATGCTGTATAGTTTATAGGGTACATGTAATGGTATCTCCAGTGGCCATTGATGGAAGTCAATCAGTATAATCAGTAATAAGTGAGCTTTGGGTTGACTCATTTAACACAGGTCTTATTGTAAAGTCATTCCAATGAACATTTATTTACAGGAGCTGGAGGAGGACCCCTCCGCCAAGCACAGGTGGCCCACAGTGGACGCCTCGTACTACGGAGGCAGGGGTCCTGGAGGAATCAAACGCATGGAAGTAATAATCACAATAATAATAATATTACAAAAACGTACATTGGGTGTGTAGATTTTGGACACATCCGGAATATCTGTACTTGCTGCAGGTGCGTTGGGGGGAGAAGGGGTCCACAGAGGAGGGCTCCCGGCTGGAGAAAGCCAAAAACGCTGTGGTCACTCTGCCAGACGAGGTGGAGGAGCCCATCGTCCCCCGACCCCCACCAAGACCTCCTCCGGTATACAGCGCCCCCCCACAGGCCAAATGGTACACCCCCATTAAGGTGAGAGGGGGCCTTATTCTTCAAAAGCATTGGCTGATATCAGCAGAGACATTTTTGATCTGAATTTTAATATTCCTATTTTCTGATTGGCTGAAATTCAGGGGCGTTTTGATGCGTTGCTGGCGTTACTGAGAAGACAATACGACAGGGTGGCAATCATGAGGCCGACACCTCAGGACCAAGTAAGAAATAAATCTGCAGATATTTATACAAAAAAAATGATCTACCAAAATTAAAAAACGAATACCCAATTAAATTCCTGCAGGATTTGACACTAATATGTTTTGGTTTTCAGGGCCGCTGCATTAACTTCACCAGAGTTCAGAGTCACTGATGTCTAAACACTTTATTCCTGTTTTTGGCCAAAGACGGCCGACATGTACACTGAGAGATTGAACGTTTGAATGTATATTGTAAATACACGCTTTTACTTTTAATTTCACCTGTATGCTTGTTTTTGCGCATCAGTTAAAATGACACATTCTTTCACTTATTTTGTTTATTTGAAAGAAAAATATATATAATTCTCTTTTCACAAAAGGTACGAGCTCAGTACAAGTACCCCGACACACGAATGATAAAACACAAAAAAAAGAGATAGAAAATAGCATACACGAGAAACACTTCATAAACCATATGAAAAAAAAAAAAAAAAAGTACTTCAGCATCACTGTCACTCACACACAGGACCACGTCATGTTTGCATGATCACACATGAGATGAGATCAGATTAGAAGCTTCTCCTTTGCGTTTAGGCTATACAAACACACATCAGTTCACTCAAAACACTTTTTGGTCACACACGTGGTGCGTTCGAGTAATAGCTTAACAACCAGCAACAAGCTCATGGAGTAAAAGCCACAGGTTCTTCTTAAGCCTTCGGGTATATAAAACACAACTTAATACTGTATAGAAAGACGCCTGAAAATATATACATAATACGACTATGATACAACCCACAAGGCCACACCGAAGCGCATGGGATTTACACTCGCACGAACATGACTGGCATCCGCAGTACCGATGGAAAAGTGCCCACATTTCGCAATGTCCTAGAATAAAACGGCCCAGTATTTATAGCACACATCGATGCTGCCGGCCGGATCTTCTCCTCTGTGGTTTCTGCCAGCCATTTTCCACAGGAAAGCAGCGCCTGTGGTACCACGTAACCGATGTTGCTGTAAAAAGGAAAAGTGATATTGTTGTTGTTGCCCCGACGGAAGTCCACAAACCAAAAAAATCCATCTACGGAGTCACGTGACGTCCTGTAAGTGCCTAAGAAGCTCAGCTGGTAATCCACACCCAGTAATCTGAGCTCCTCTCTGGAATCATTAGGTTCAAAAAGGTTTTCAGGGCCACGAGGATACACCGGATACGGGGTGTTGTTGTTTTTTTTCCATCTGTTGCACCTAATGGATTTATGAATCACTTGCGCCCCTCGATGATCTCAGAGCCCCAGATAATAGTTTTTGTGTTTATCTGTGAGAAATTGGGCGCAGCAGCATTTTTTGTCCTGCGCTTCAGATCAGCGTTTGTCTGAAGTATCAATATATATATATATATTCATGTTGGGAATGTTAAGAACGCATCCATAAGACACAACAGCTTTATGGAATTTGTAGCTTGACAAAAATCCATTTGCAGCACAACTCAGGCCTTTTTTATGTGTGAACACTGCAGAAAATAGTCCCCTGGTCTCTCCCTCTCGACGTGCTGGTTCATATCCCAAAAATGTTGGATTAATCCGCTACGCAGCTGAAGGAATTAGTGGTTTTGATCAGTTTGTGTTGGATCAGGAGTTGTGGGTCTGTACAGCTTGTCCTCCAGCAACGTCAGCCTCAGTCTGGACACGGACAGCAGAGTATCCTCAGCCATGGGCTCCTCGCTCCCTGGAATAAATATTCCTCCTAGGAACGATTCTCCCGGTGCAGAAGGGAAGATCTGGAAAATGTCAACACAAATAACCGATGTTATCATATTGATGAATTGATGTATTACGACACATTACTGGACGGTTTTGACTGCACCCACCTGAGAGACCGACGACTGTCTTTCTCCATGTTGTTCTCGGGTCCTTCGCTCTCATATGAGGCCAGATGCAGCTCTGCGGCAAAAAAGAAAAGACAAAGACAAAACCAGGTGAGTTCAAGTTGTTTTCTAACCTGGTGGCAAGGACATGCGTGAAAAGATGCTGTGCATACGGACCGTCTTCGCTGAAGACCGGCGTGGTGACGAGGTACTGGAGGATCCGTCGCTCCCTGTCGAAGGGACACACCACCTGTCGCCAAACCAGGAACTCGCTCACCTGCTTGGCCAGCTCCCACAGTTTCTATTGAGATGACAAAACACACTTAAATACTCACAACTTCTTACCCAAAACATGTCTAAATCTAAAAAGAAGAAAAAAAAACATGCAAGGAAAAGGACCGTTCGCCAGCAGAGGGCGCCACTACACCACTTGTGAAAGGCTTCAACTGTGAGTGTGTGTGTGTGTGTGTCTGAGGCATCATTTCACAGTTATAACAACGTGAAGGGTCAGTATTTAACGCAGTAAATAGTGTCAATAAATCGACATGTCGCAATGAACTGACCTCGAAGTTGATGTGTCCGTTGGTCAGCCGGCTGGCGCAGCCTTCGTTCAGGAAGTAGATGTCTTTAATGAGGAGACTAAAGAAAGGAATTACAATCTGGAGGACAAAGACAAAAGCTCGGTTTAGATCCACATCTTCTGTTTGGGTTATTGGATTTGTTCTGTCGTGAAGGCTCCTCTAAGCTCTCTCACCTTCTCCTGGCTGCTGTGAGCCGTCTCCGACCTCTGGGTGGCGCCGCGGAGAGCCGTGCGGTAGTTACTGAAGTTACTGGACGGGTCCATCTGATGCTGAGAGACGCCACACAAAGGAGACATTGAGGAAAAAACACGAGGTAAACCCCTCCGTCTCCAAAAAACAAAACAAAACATCTAATTACCACAGAAGGTTTTCAGACGGAAAAGTGCTTCTTACCTCCAGGATTTCAAACTTGTCCGTGTTGACTTTACTCCAAGTTTTCCTCAGTCTGGCAATAGGACTCATGTTCATCCCAGCTGAGAGACAATGGGAGGCAAAATATTTATAGAGACAAACGTGTGACAACAAGCAGGTTTCGTACTTCAGCCTGATTGATTCAGATTTTTTATTATATTATTATTATTATTATATATTATATAATATGATCTTATATATAATACAATACCTCTAGTTATAGCTTTTAGTAGCTTTTTTCCCCACTATAGTTATTCTGCACTCCATCTCCCACAATCCACCTGCCCTTGAAACAGTGTGCGTTGCAATTGTGTGCTTTTCTTTTCTGTCGGGTACTCACTGATGATGGCCATGAGGGAGTTGAAGTTGCCGATGTTGAAACACTCCTGAGCCACGTCGATGAAGAACTCTATGATGCGCGCTCTGTGTTTCTTCTTCACGGGCTGTAATGAGACAAGATGACAGGAAGTCGTCTAAAACTGTTCTATAACATGTATACACGTATATAGCCACAAATCAGTTTAAACCAAAACACTTTGACATACGTCGATGATTCCGAAAGGAAACAAAATGAACAACGCACCATGCAGATCTCCGTGGCGACCATGTAACTCAGTCTGTTGAACCAGTTGACGTAGGCCTCCAGGTTACTGGTTTTGCGCTTGCGGAAGAAACCCTTAAAAAAACAGAAGAGAACACCGGGATCAGAACACAGCAACAGAATGCGTTTTATGATTTTTTCTTCCCGGATATTTTTCTTTCACTTTGGCCAAATTCTAATAAACAACGTTATTAAAACACGATATGAGGTACCAGGCGGCTGTTTCTGTATCATTTCCTTTGCAAATGGTCCTTCACACCCACACAACCTCCGCACAATGACGCGTCTGTTGTCTTTTTCATTTCATCTACATCTGCTTTGGGCCCTTTGGGTTTTTTCCTGTTAAAACACTCAGCGGCGATCCTTATAAATAAACATTCTAAAAGCTTGGGTATAAATAAACTTGACTTGGCCGTGATGATGTCATCGCAGAGATTCACGGCTCTATTAAATGCTTACACAACACCAGCGGCCCACGCCACTCCAAAAAACTCCCCATCTCCCCTTCAGGACCCCTAACGCTGACTCAACCGCTCATTCATACAAAGTGGGTCTTACATAACTGGTGGGCCGGCGGTCGAGATGTAACCAAACGGCTGGAAGCTTATTCCTCAGCAGCTCTGATTGAAAATGACCCTTCAGCTGACTCACTCCCCTGGACCACTTAGGAGCCAAAGTGCCCCTCAGACACAGTAAGAGGTACGTAGCTCTTTCATTCTGTGTTTGCTGCATATTCAAATGTTCCAATAAATAAATAAATAAAAAAAACTACACGCATTCATTTTATTTGCCAGAAGTATCTTTCATGTGGTTTCTAAGGCAAATGAAACTCAAAGTAAAGGAGACCACAAATTATGCTCAAAGCCAACCCCAAAAATGAAGACACTTCATTAAAATAATAATGACTACAAGCTGCATCATTCCTATGCTGTAGTTAATTATCAACAGGTCACTGTTGCCGTATTCCTTCACTGTCTTTACACATAAAACTGCATTCTAGGCTATATATTTAGCATGAAGGGGTGGTTAAATCAATCTGCTAATTTAAACTCAAATTAGCTCATTTTACGTGGATTTGTGAAATTAACTTTCTTGTTTAGTGCAAAGGTGGCTTTCATCATAGACGAAAAAAAACACATAAATCAGCAACTGAAAATGTAAGACAAATTAACAAAGGAGACAATTCAAATTTGTGCAAAAGAGAAATATCAAGTGCTCAGGTGTCTACGAAGAGCACGCCGGGAGGGCTAATAAACGGTGTCTGTGCATTCAGCGTAAATTGTACCTTATGGTTCTCCAGAGGATCCTTCATGGCAAATGTCTGGATGAACTCCTCAGGGCCGATAAAACTCAGCCGGTCCTGAAGGCGGAGGACAGAAAACAATCAGGACGAAACCGGCAGTATTATATAAGACAAAGATGAGACCAAGGAGGCGGGAGATCCAGAAATAAAAGGGGAAAATACGAGCTACTTCTCCTTATTTATGTTAAACAACCACCAGGAACAATGTTATCTCAAAAACAAGAAGGAAACTGAAAAAGAAAAACATAGCTGTTGATTATATACTGTGTGTGTGTGTGAGTGTATATATATATATATATAGGGTTGTAAAATTGTGTTGTGTCTGTGCACCACACTGACAGTAAACGTACTTAATTTAGTTTAATGAAAAGGTCTGTTACCACATGTAAAGACTTTCACAAATGTTTACAGCTGCAGATTGTCCTTTAAAAATTCCACAATAAAGGATCACAAGTGTGACTAAGTTTCTCACCAGTTCGATGTGCGTGAGCTGCTGAGCGAGGACAAAAGGGTCGTCGCACACGCTCAGGACGTCGCCTCTCAGACCCGAGGCCTGTTTGCTCTTCAGGGAGGCGGGACGCTCCGTTGCCACGGCGTTGAGCGCGGCCACGGCCTCCTCGTACTGGCCGAGCGCCGACAGGCGTTTGATGAGCCGCTGGGTCATCTGCTGCATGGCTCGCCACGAGTACTGCACCGCAACAAAACACAAATCCCGAGATATGAAGACAACGTCACTATAAACACTGGGTCTGTCTCATTTAGATGATCTCATTCTTAGAGCCATACATTTAACATTTGAATTTAAATTGTTACTACAGTACAAAAATGATGGCACTGACCTCATCCCCTCGCGCCACGTGGTGCGTCATGTCCTTGAGGCAGCGCATCATCCTGTCGTCCCTGAAGTCGTACGGAAACGTCTCCGTCCATTCGGTGAGCAGCTGCACCAGCTTAGGCGCCACCTCGCGGAAACGGATCTTAAAAAAGAAAAAATTCAATCATGAAGCACAGCTGCGCGTGAAGTTAAATCAATTGATATAATTGAGTCTAATCTGTCCTGGGACAAACTCGAAACCTCTTGACCACTGATTATATGTTCATTTGTTTACTTTATTGTTTCCATTAAATGTCCGTCCTTTCCCATTTTATTTCCCCCCAGTGTTGGTTCCACTCCTCTCTGTCCGTCTGGGACGTCTTCGCTTATGAAGCAATCCATAAATAATGTGTTCCCCCCCAAATAAATAACAAGGGGCCCTGTGTGTGTGTCTGTGGGTGAGAGTGCGACATTGTTACATAGCTTCGGTAACTGTGAGCTTGTGTGGGCAAGTGGGAGAGAGAAAAATATTTATACCGTGACGTGTGTGTGTGTGTGTTTGTAATCCTCCCACCTTGTCCAGCAGGGCGTCTCCGGACCGCTGCTGTTCCACACACAGGTGACAAACCCTGGTCATGAGCTCATATGGGTGCAGGAAGAGGCGTGAACTCAGCAGGAAGGTGAACACGTATGATCTCTGATGGTGAGGAGACAGAACAGTCCTCAGAAAAAAACAACAACAACAACAACGTAGGACAACAATGGTCCAAAAAGTCAGGATGGCTGAGCAAGTCCATGACCTTACAACAAAAAAAGGTCACGTGCATGTACCCATTACTTACATCGGGGTAGTAGTCCACTGTGGGAACCAGGTGCTGGATCAGAGCCTCCAGGGATGCTGAGACCAGACTGTTGTCATGGTAACACATCTCCCCGTAGCTCGCGGTGATGCCGTGGCCGCCATAAATCCGAGCTTTGCCCGCCGCCGTGGTGGCGCTGTTGGTACGACTGGACTGTTCGCTGCTGCTGCCGCTGCTGGTGGTGTTGGTGCTGTTGTTGTTGGCGTTGGTGGTGTGGCGGTAGGCCCGGCCCGGACAGGAGCTGCTGTGTTGCCGCGGGCTGCGCGGCTGCGCCGAGGAGTACGGGTTCTCCGAGACGCCGCAGCCGCTGTGATGATGCTCCTTGGCCGTCACGGAGGAGACGGAGGAGCTGCGGTAGGACGCGTGAGGCTGCGGGATGTCGTAGGGGTTTTCTGCGGCGGTGTAGGCGGCGTTGTAGAAGTTTTCCTTGGCCGGATTAGGGGCGGTGCCGTTGCGGTACGGGCTGTGAGGCTGAGGGTGGTTGTTGTTGCTGGTGTACGCCGCACAAGTGCTGAACTTCCCCGCGTACGGAGTGGTGGGAGGCATGGTGGCCTGCGGGAAAGACACGAGGGATTAAGCAATAAGCTAATGAACACATTCAAAAAGGTGGAACCAGCCAATAAGAATAAATGACTTGTGTTATTCCAGTGTGTCACCAATAATGATGCTACTACCGATGTGTAAAACAGCATTTCACTGAGGTTTAAACATTGAAATCCACATTAGAAGTCACTCTGCTGCACATTATTGTGAATCAAAAAATAAATCAGGACTATAGATGTATCGCTGTTACTACTGTGTGTGTGTGTGGCGTAATGTGTGACTCAATGTCCGCCCTCCATCACGCAAGCAGACCTAAAGCTGTCTGAGCAGATAACTGCACTTAATCACATAATGTTACCCCTCCTCTGTTTACTGTTTTGGTTTTCAACTGTTGAGTAATACCTCCCTCCGACATTGACTTTCTCTAAAAAGTTATTTGTGAGATTTTTCATTTTTTCTCCCCCCCCCCCACCGTCTTCTGACTTCATTCCATCTTTTGTCACATTCTTGAAACCAACTTGTTGGAAACAGGCAGAGGGAGACAAAAAAAAAAAAAAAAAAACAAGCCGACAGATGGATGATCTCAAGACAGCAATGATTCTCCGTGTTAATGGTTAAGATAATTGGATCTGAGGCGGGTAAGCTGATCCCAGTACGCCACCGAGGCGTGCTTTAACTCTGGAGCCATCTTTACCCCCCACCGTCTTCTGACTTCATTCCATCTTTTGTCACATTCTTGAAACCAACTTGTTGGAAACAGGCAGAGGGAGACAAAAAAAAAACAGGCTGGCAGATGGATGATCTCAAGACAGCAATGATTCTCCGTGTTAATGGTTAAGATAATTGGATCTGAGGCGGGTAAGCTGATCCCAGTACGCCACCGAGGCGTGCTTTAACTCTGGAGCCATCTTTATCCTGCTACTGTTGCCTGTCTTAGAAGCACATGCCAGGGTAAATCTGGCTGCACACTCACACACTCACACACACACGCATGCACAAATACTGTGCCAGAAAATAAAACCCTGTAGGAATCCTGCAGACTTTTGTTTGTCCATCACAGCGCCAACAGAGGAGTGTCTGCCTGAGCCAACATCTTACACACACACACACACACACACCCTTGTCCACCATGGCGCCGAGCCCCACGAAGGTATAATCCACACACACAGACGTAGACGCGCGCACGTCACGCAAACAAATGATGGTTTGAGCCACACACTCACACACTCTTGTGTACCGCAGCCACCTGGCGTGATGCCAGTGTAAGCCCGGCCAGTGCCCGCCCGTCTCCTGAACTCCGTGATCTCCGCCTGCTGTTCTCCTTCTAACTCAGTTATACGATTACAGTGGCTTTACCTTCCCCAGAGTTACGAACCCTAATCTCTCTTTAAAAAAAAAATCATTCAGATAAGAATCGACTTAGTCATATTTGCCAAGTTTTGGAAGTTCCCCCTTTGTTTTGTTTTTTTTACTTCCTACATGCTTCTGGTCCCATTGGAAGGTGACCTTCTGCGAGAGGAAAACACATGGAGAAACATAAAACCAGTCCTTGGTTTTTTCCAGACCGACTTCCTGAAAAGTTGACCCTTCGGTTCTAGTCGCGGTTTCCCCCGAGCTGCAGCGCTGAAATTGGACTCTTTCTAAATCATAGGTTGGGCTCTCTGTGGACAATTTAATAATGACGTTTGGGAGCATAATTTCATATTGAAAGCATTGTTTACATTCCCTTGTTTGTAAACTCTGGAGATTGAAGCCTTGGGAAAGAGGTTTTGATGTGGTGGTGAAAAATACAGGAAAAAGGGTTAGAAATGTATAGTTTTGTTTCAGCATTCGTCCAGAACAACCACACCGGGATAAAGTTTCATTGTGTGCAGGGACATTTCTCATGTCTTGATTTTTTTTTTTTAATACTGGAGAAAAACATTGCACATAGTCTCTGTATTGCAACACAACAGACAATATCTCCTGTGTTGACCAACGGCACGGCCTGTCAGTGTGTGTTGGGTTCACCCAGAGTTTCAGACTAAATGAGGCTGTGATGGAGGGGCAGACACATATTATGGGATTTTTAAGCTGCGAAATTTGTACCAAACGCCTCTGAGAAACGACACAATTTGGTGGTTTCAAGGGAGGTGACAGTGATCAAATGTCCCAGTGCGCATGAATGCCGCCTTTGTCTGGATTTTGAGGCCTGATGAAAAAGATGTAGTACCTTTTAGAGTTTTTTATTTTAATTTGACAAGAATAAATTAACTTTCTAACTCATTCATTAGTTTTGCAGCTTTACTGTAGGATTCCTGCGGATCTGCAGAAACACCATTGACTATAGATAAATATTTTCATCCTTAGAGTAGTATTTCTTTTTTCTAAATCACACAATGTGGGTTTTAAAGGTACACTAAGCTATTCGGATGCTGGTTAGAACGGGGGGGGGGGGGGGGGGGGGGGGGGGGGGGCGAGGGTCTTCAACAATAGAGGTATTATCTCTCCTGTCATGGCATTAACAAGCACACAAAGACCCCCAGGAAGAGATCACAGCAGATCACAGCAGATCAGACGCACACAGCAGCTTTCACACACTCGCTTTTCCACCGCCGGGCCGTATGACGCCCTGCCCCTGCCATCCTTTTCCACGTCAGTCAAACCAGTAAAGCAGACTCTCTCATTCTCCTGCAAGGTGTGAACTCTTGACAGGCGGCATTCACTGCGTCACAAAGCTTTTATCTCGGAAGGGCTGCAAACGCGCAGGAATCTGTGACCTATCGCAACGCACATATTGACACAGGCAGAAGTTACTGCACGCGCAGCCTCCACATTTGGGGCAGCACGGCACCCCTGATGGTCCCATACAACGGTAACAAGAGAAGACAAAAGACTTGTCTTTTTCGAAGTTACATTTTTATGCGGAAACAGAACAAATTTGTCAGTATTATTGCACAGCAGGGTGATTTGTCATGATAATAAATTGTCACGATAGGGATATGGATATGTTACCATATTACCCAGTTAACCCAGATGACACAGTTTATGCCATGATGTGCGTTCTCAGTAAGGATGCCACTTGCCAGCAATGTAGCAAAGTATGTGAATTAGCTCAGAAAGTGGCGTGAGAGAAACGGTGTGTGTGTGTGTGTGTGTGAGGCTATAGATACACCCTGTAATTGAGAGGCTATTATAGAGTAGTAAAAGGCCAATATAACACAGTGTAATCTTTGTAGCCCGTGCACTTTGCCACTGATAAGTTACTTCAGGTGAAGGTTGTGAGGAAGAGATGTGTGTTAATCTGAGGGAAACCCATCAGTCAGCCTTATACTTGACAATAACTGGGGTCAAAGTCGAGCAATATCATGTGGTTTTGTCAGGACAGCAGATTCAACAGTGTGACACACACACACACGTTCAAACTCCAAACAACACTTTAAAAGTTTGTAATATCTCAATGCATACTTATTTAAAAAAATATTTAATGTCATTTTTAAGGGCCCAAGAGTCCAACACAATGATAGAAGTTGTGAAAATACTGATACTAAAAAATACTGGTGTAAACTTGATACACCTGTGTTATAAACTTATGTTACCCATGATGCACAGGGAGAGACACCATCACAGAGCTCAAAGCAAACTGCCCCAGCCGTGCTCAAGTATGCGCCAGGGTCAGATAAGGCCTGTGGACGCCATCAAAGCTGCAGACGAAGGGTCGGGAAAAAAATCTGCACCTGCACCTGATAAACAGGCAAACAACACACAGACAGACACATACACCTGAGGCAGATCCACCGGAGAGATGTGCCCAACACAATTCACCCAGTGCTGGTCGTCTCCTACTCCCCCATCCCTCCCCCACCCCACACAATCGCACATTCAAGTATGCCTTTCCTGGTGTGTGCTCCACACAAACAGGGGTTTGTGCACACAGACAAACAAGCACACACACACACACACACAAACACCTGTCCCGTATGATCTGGTAGGCCAGTACAGTATTAACCCAGAGTCAGAAGGGATAAAGATAAATGATCTCCTCTGGTGCTTGGATGTGATAAACCTAAGCTTGTGTGACGGATTTTCTTTTTTTTTTTTTATGTCAGTAATTTTTTCCTCTATATACCTACAGATCCTACCAACGTCTGCCACACATCGGACTGGAAACATTTCACACTGGGATCAAAGTTGTAATGAGTGGCTTTAAACGGTAAAACTGGATTTGATTGTTTTTTTTAGATCAGCTGACGTTCCCAAATGTCATTTGTGCTGGCCAGGCTGGGTGTGTGTTAATAATTACATCAGTTTAACCATTGAATTTGACTTTAATTTAAGGGGCCTGACTTGCGAAGCAAATTGGGGCATTTATTCCCGCAGGTTAGGAGGCTGCAGGTTTATTTTCAAAGATAGGGAAATTGGACGGACAAAGAGACGATTCAAGCTTTTTAAAGTGTGTTTGGGCGGAAGAACACACGTTGTCTCTCATTATAATTCTTTTTTCTTTTCCCAACAGACCCGCACACAATCTGTTATTCTCTCTCACACACATACACAAACACAAACCCGCACCATGCCTGGTCTACATTATGAGCTTCTAAGTGAGTCAGAAGCCAGTAAAAGTAAGAGCTGACTGTGAAGAAGCCATGCTGGGTAACCACAGTCCCATCACAGGTGCTGGTGAGTAATGTTGGTTTGTGGAGGAACGCCAGACTAAATATAACTCACATGGCTGGTAAACAATAACAATTACACAACAAATGCTCCAATCAGGAAGATTAAAACAAAAGACTCCGGGGAGGATATTTTTGTGCTTTGTTTTGTCAAATATCACCAGACTGAACACATGATTCGGAATTAAGATGATGCTTAGTTTAAAACATCATAACACATATTGAGAATAGATTGCGTTAAAGCTTAATTACAAAGACTCTTATTCATGTATAATTAACATAAATGGAATAAAAATAAACATGAAAACATAATTTGAAGCTGTGGAAGTTACATTAATCCTTAGGAAGAACTAATAATACACCAAGCTAACTTCATAAGTTAAGTTACTTTATTATTATGGCCCCATTACAAATATCCAGGAATTGCGCAACATATTTTGAACCCAGTAAAAAGTAACTTTCAATGCATTAACACCAATTCATCAGTTCTATGAAGGCACAATCACATCATGCACACAAGGCACAGCTTACCTGGGATGTGCTGCAGCTCAGTGTGAAAATACAGTTCCTCAGCGACACAAATAAAGACACAAACACAAAAATAAAAACAAACACAATCCAAAGTGTCTGCGTGTGTTTCACACACGCTATGTAATAACACAGAGAAGCGTCTGTTTGTGTGTCTGTTCGTCTCTCAGGTCCATTGTGTGTCTCCGCTCCTCGTATTTGAGTCGATGTGTAGCAGCGGCGTCGTAGCGAGCCGCAGAGCCAATGGCGTCAAAAGAGCCGGGAAAACCCACTAATCAGAGCACGGGGGCGGGAGCCACAAGGGAGAGCTCGGGCCAATCAGAGCGGAGGAGTGGGAAAATCGAACTCGCTCTGTTTCTGATTGGCTGGCCTGCCTTCCGTCGACTGCTTTTCTTTTTAACCGCAGCCATTGGTTGTTTGTGTTGGAGGGTTGAGAGTGTAAGGTTTCCACCCGGAATGTGTGTGTGTGTGTCTGTGTAAGTGTGTTTGTCTGTGTGTGAGCGTGCGTGTGTGTGCATTTCACTTAAACATCAAAGTTGAATTCAATAAAGTTTGTTTCTAAACTGTTGCAATGTGTGTTTGGGGAGTTGTGTTGTGTCAAAGTGTAGGAATCTAGGATTCCATTGTAATTTATCACAGGTTAATCCTGTGTCCGGGAAGAAATTTTGATTTCGAAAAAATTTGACAAAAATAGTATAATGCATGGAAACATTTACATTACTGCTTATGCAGTCCAAACTTACAACACAACATCTGGCATGTTACTGCAAATTCTGGAGAAAATGATCCAAAAATGACATGCACCAACGATTCATTAACTCTGTCTGTTTCTTTTGTATTCTGCACAGAATCGTTCATTTTGGGTTCTGAGCGTTTTGAAAAGCACCTGTCCATTACCAGTAAAAGGATGTTGGTGAGGTCAGAGGTCACCGGCCCGAGAAGCAAAACAATGAGCTGAAAGTCTCTTAAAAGCTTCACAGAGCTGGTGGGAACTCGCAATGGATGTGTCACTGCATTCAACTCATTTCACATCACACTTAGTAATTTGTAGTCACTATTTCATGTGTTTTTCCCAAACCTGTGTCTTTGTGTGGTAGGTGCAGTAATACGTCTATTACTGGAACAAATTTTGATTGAATCTATAAACACAGATATTGACACAGTGTTATTGTGTACACTATACTAAGTGGTAATTTACTGTGTTTTTTGTTGTTTTAAGAACTGCATTAATAGCAGGTTTTGGAATTAACGTCTTTTAGGGAATTAGTATCAAGTCTTTATAATTATTATTTAGGTTTTTCCAGGTATCCAACAGGGGATTTAAAAGGATTTCTACAAGGTGTGTCAGTGAAAAACAGAAAAATTCAAATCAAATGGAAGTGAAAGGTATGGGAATGTTTACAATGTTACTCCTATACTATACTTGCAGTCTTTTGTTCATGCATCTGCTTCTTTTTTTTGGAACCTTCAGAGTTGAAACAGCCTTGACTTTTGTTTTACTCGTCAGTGTATAAAACACAGCCTCCACTTTTCTAAATCTCCTTTTCTAAATATTTAGAATATACTCTTTTAGATATATATACGGGGCTCCCTCCTACAGTCTAATTTCCACTGAAATATTGTGATTAAATCAAGGTGGGTGTAAACCAGAACCTACCCCCTCACGTACCACTGCACCGCTGCCATCCACCTCAGCCTAGCGCCGTCCTTCTCATTGCGTAAACATCAAATTACATAAACACAACGTTACATTTACAGTACAAGCGGGCAATGAAGTTGTGGGCGGTGCTCATTTTTTGCTCACTGACGCCTCTTACATTCTGACACATCAGCACCGAGGCGAGAATAGCTGATCTCTGTATCTTTCAGGCTGCTGGGTTTTTTTTTTCTCGTTTCAATAACCCCACTCCCACACCGTGCACCCGAGGAACGCAGCTTCCGGCCAAAGCGTGGACCACGAATGCACAGAAATAAAAAATGGCCATGCACAATGCATATGCATAGGCCTCCTCTTCCGGTGGCACTTGACCGTGATGACGCTTGATGAGGATCCACATGGTTTAAGGCTATTCATTTGGCTCCTTGACATTCACAGCTACGAGTTTGTTTTGTTGGATGACTTCTTTTCAGACTGGCAGATGAAATCCTGGATCTTCATTTTTGAGAAATTAACCTCAACTTGTGGCCAGCAAGGAGCAACCCTCCCCCTCTATAACCCCCAAAAGTTTGGTTAAACGGATGTGTATTGCATACATTTCCTTCTCATGAATTTAATTCCTCAGCAGTTGGCAGCCATGTACCACCACATGAATACATGCGATGTTGACAACTTGAAAAGATGTTCACAAAGAAGTATGATATAATGATAACATGTACAAACCATTAAAATTGTTCCCAAATTCAACAAAAAATATGACTTTACTTGCATCATCTTCTTAAGAGAGAATGAAATGGAAAGATAGATACAGATAGAATGGGATCATTGTGCAGGATTCAGACTTAGGCCATAAATTGGTGAAATGAAAATGTGGTTAACTCAAATTTGGGTTGTTTCTGCATCTCAGCCCGCCAACATTGTCCGGCTAGAAGATAGAGTTAGTTTAGTGGAAAAAGGAAAAGCATCACATACTTTTAGTGCTCCAGTTGCACAATATAATACTGTTCATCTTCATCTTAATTCCTCAGTCCAACTTCCACAACGTGCACACTGCTTCAGATTAAAGTGACACTATCAGAGGCCTCTGACGGTCAGCGTGTTTTGGATTTCAGGGAAACGATGACACGGACAAAATAAATGATGTCAGTCGCCAGCACGGCCGAGCCGTGTGCTCCAGAGAGTGTGGGTGGGATTACACAGTGACAGCTGGGTGAGATCATTACGGTTCAGGGGGGTAGAGCCCGGGAATTGGGGGAAGGGAGGGGGGTGGCGTATAATGGGGTGGGGGCAGAGGGGTGGGGACGCCTGTATGGCGACATTCTTCTCTGAGGAATGCATGGGCTTTTATGTTTGGAAAAAATGTAACATTAAAGAAAGTGTTCGGCAAAGTCTAGCTGCATGAGTAGAAAAAAAATCCCATCATGCATTATCTATGCCCTTTGATTTGACTTGTACATGCATGTAAGAGTTGAAATGTGAGGACAGCTCAGGTTGAGAGGAGTTGTTGATATGTGGGGTGCATGAAAAGAAAGGAAGGAGGTGGGGGGGGCTGATGGGTATACTGGGTGGGGGAAGAGAAAAGGGACTGGTGACTCACGGGATTCCAGTAAGAGGGTCTGACTCAGATACTGGAAGCCCCCTGACCCCGTCTGGTGACAATGTGTTGACAATAATGCATGTTTTTTCACATTACTGGAGAAAATAGAGACTCAAGGGTCATAACGTGTAAAAAAATAAGAGATAACAACAAGCAGACAGATATTTAGGTGAAGCAACAGCTGTCACTTTCTGGAGCAATGTGTGAAATCTTGTGGGTTTGAATCATGCATCGTAACAACATATTAACATCAGGTCAGCTTTTATTCTAAAAATAAACTCAACACGAGTCACACGCATGTGGCCCCTTCGTCACTGCTGTTATCTGGAATCAGCCTTAACTGGCCCCATTCATGCACTCGTTGTTTCACTCCGTCACCCACCCTCCTCTTTACTATAAGTGATCCGTCTTACTTTCAAACCTTATGACCCCTGAGATGTGCTCCTATAGCGATGCATGGATGGGAGGAAAGGAGATTATTTTCACCCACAGCGACAGCAGGAGCGCTAATGAAAGAAACTGCTGATCACAGGCTCCAATTATGAGTCACACAGCTGATCTGTGATCGTGTGCCAACTTTTAGAGCACAGGATTTTTTTTCGTCCTTTTTTCCCTGTTGTTCCCTCTTTGACTTTGGCTTTTACTTTGCGAAAACAAAAGGGAAAAAGCAGGTGTTAGATTACGCCACTGGCGAGTATGGTTTGAACAGTTGTCATCTTTGCAGATATATACATGTGAAAAGGCATCGCACCAATGCAGTATATATATATATATATATATGTTGTTATATATATATATATATATATATATATATATATATTACATATATGTATTTTCAAATAATTGCACAGCTGTAGATCGTTACTGCAAATTGAGAGTATAGTTTGGATCAGACCGAAGCCAAAAGAGACAGCCACTCCTCTCCAAGCTTTCCTTCCTCCACATCTGACCCACCGTGTCCCTTCTGTGCAGGGCTCCCGTGGAGGCGGCTGGTGATGGATGGTAGCTGGACACAGGGCCCTTTTCCTGGATGTGCCCTTCGCTTCCATGTCACACACGCAGATATCCTCTTAGGATGGCAGGTCAACGCACACGTACACAGAAACACACAAAACATCCAATAACTTTTTTAAAGACAATGTTATTGTCTGACTGGTTCCCAACCTCCCTTGGACCCAATTATCCCTCCTCTCATGACCCTACTTACTGTCTTTAATTAAAGCTGACGATCCACGAAAAGGTAAATATTCGAAAGGAGACACTGAAACACATGTTTGTGTTTTTAAAGGCGCAACGTAGGCACTTGCTTTCTTTTTAAGGCTCTGCATCTGCATGATGCGCCCACTCTGCTGCCTTCAAATCCTCCCAATAAAGCGTTTAACCCAAACGTGGTCTGAGGTGGGATGTGTGCTGCCCACGCACTTACTAAAAAAAAGAAAAAGTAAAGCTACATCTGGGAGTGAGTGCAGTCTGTGTGTGTTTTGATTTACTTGTGTAATTTCACTGTAGCTTTGCTAGTTTTACTGACAACCACTCCTACACTGTCTGCAGATGTGGAGCTGAATTTAGTGGTGTGTGTGTGTGTGTGTGCACATTCCATTGGCTTTTTCCAAGAAATCTGACTCTTCACAATAGTTCATCAATGACTTTGCTTTTTATGAGATGATGCAAAATACAGCAGAAGTCCTATTCACAATGATTTGTCTAAACAGTCTGAAGACATCAATCATAATGAATGAAAAAACAAGTTCTAAAAAAATAGGAGCCATGTTTATATATATATATATGTGTGTAATTAGCAAACTTGAAATCTTTGAATTTGTCATATTATAATAACTGAATTTATATTATTTATATGTTTTACATTGTAATTACTGCTAATGTTATAGACATAAACTGTATTCGACCATTGCACAATTTAATGTAGCCTAATTACTTGATTTGTTGGGAATATGTCATATGGCCACACCATGTGGTGCACCACAAACATTGTGGTGCACAACGAGTTAAACAAGAAATATCTATTGTACTTAACACATGTTTTCTGAATACAACAATAGTACAATCCTTTGTGACCCAGAATCTTTATATTCAAACAAAGAGTATAAAGAGCAGCTGCTCACATTCCCCTCATTCTTCCACAATCATACACAATACAGTGGATATATATGGTAACATCTAAACTTGTCCCACTGACCGACCATGTGTAAACTGTGAAACACCAAACGTGAAGAAGGCCAAGAATCTGGACGCATCCGGGACTTTCTATTCATGCTGTCAAGGATCAGTGAAAAACAAACTTGTTTTCACCCAGGAGCTGTATTGTTTGGCCACGTGTTGTTGTGCGTCTGATGAATTCAGCCGTGCAGCTCACACTGTTTGTGTTGGCCTGTAGGCGCAGGTGCACAATCGAACCCCAGGGAAGGAAACGGAGGGGAGGGGTTTGAATGCGACACAAACAGGAAAAAAAAAAAGCCCAGTGTTCCCTCCTGCTAAGTGGCGCACAAACAGAAGCTCTATTCCAAAATGTAGCCCTTGTGCAAGCTATTTTGCCTTAGACTTATCTAACGCACTGGACTCTGCCAGGAGCTTACATAACAGGCACTGCTGTAAAACGTTAACCTACTAATTTTTTTAAAAGTCACATTGATCATATTTTATCTCCAGCCAGACTTTTATTTGGCTGCGTACAGACCATAGATTAAGGGGTGGTCTGGCCCAAATACAATTTTACAGTTCAGGAAATGGGTTTTTGAATTCAAAAACAAGAGAAAGGCAATTTGCGTTTATTCAGTTATGGATTAATTGTCCCTTCTCTGGCTACCATTAGGCTAATATTTAACCAGACTATTCTAAGAAGAATAAAATAAACCAAACAAATCTGGCAAGATAATACGAAGGAGAATATGTCAAAGGGATGAAGGAGTCCAGCCAGGTTCTAACAAATTCTTAGCTCAATCTTTCCATTTAAAAAGGACCAAATTGTGCAAGCTGTGGCTCTTTCTGGAGCACGGCCAAAACGGTGTGTATTTCAACATCTTAAGGATGTTCTAAGGAGTTCTAAATTATTTGGAGTACCATCCTTTAAACCTCTAAGTGTGTTTTGTACGTGACGTACTTGTCCTGCCTGCAGTAGTCTGCAGTTCTTTGTGTACCGGGAGGAGCGGCAGGGTGTATTTTCCTTGTGTCAGGGGGATGTTCTCTTCGGTGTGGGAACAGGTCCTGGCCCTGTTCAGGAAAGACATGAAGAACAACACAAGTGCTGGTGGGGTGGAGGCCGAGCGTGGAAGGGCGGGCCTTTCAGGGAAGGGAGGAAATGAGAGGAGAACACCCTCGACTTTTCATCCTCACAACAAGTCCCCCCAACCGCACACACACACATACCCCCGGCCAAACAAGTGCGAAGTGCGCCCCCCCCCACCTCTCGACAATAACCCAACTGCAGTGTGACACAACAACAAATAGTGCGTCACTAACGAGCCACAGCAAACATTCCAGTCTGTCTGTGTTTGCATGCATGTTGTCTTCTTGTTCCCGCCACTTTTTTTTTTTTTTACAGATTGTTATGTTGTTGTTGGGTGGGCTCCTCTGTGTGTCTTGACTCTTTTTTTTTTTTAACTAACAATTCAAAAAGTTTGCTGAATATCTACTACTATTGCTTGTGGATCAAGCAATAGTTTAACTTACATAGGTTTGAGAAGTGTTTTTTTTATGCTGAACTACCATGACGTCTGGTGGAAACATTGCAGCTCTGAAATATCAGATTCACAGAAAGTGAAACCAATAAAACAAAAGTTCCCTAACTTAATTCCAGCCAGTGGGCCAAATGTTCGAGTAGGATTTGGAAAGTGTTTCATAAGACTGAAAGTTCTTAGACGTACTTGGTTCTTGGATGCGCATGTTATCCTTCAACTAGATTAAGTTATTTTCACATGACTATCAAGTCATAGCATAAGGTTTCTCTGGTGATTTGACCTGCGCCACAAGCAGCTCTTCTCTAAACGCCTGCACAAAAAAGGGAGGAAAGAGTTTGCTTGTTGTTAGAGCGAAGTGCCACTCCAGCTCCTCTCGTGGGAGTGATTCATTCCTGTAGGAAGTAGAGAGAGAGACACACAGAAAGGGAGGGAGAGAGAGAGAGAAACAATAACTAAACATTTCCAAGAAGGGTTGCTCCAACTTAGGCTACTATCTCTGTTGGGTAAAATGATTATTTATATGCATGTCATTTTGCAAAACAAATACTGACATATGTGTTGTCAAATATCAAAAACTCTAATGATGAGGAAGGAGGAACTGCAGGTGACCCAGACAGAGGAGGTTGAGGTGGACGGATGAAAAAAAAACAAATGAGCGGATTAAGAGAGTTCGTACCAAAATACAAGCATGCCATCTATATTTGGCTAACCAAATCAGAACTACCCAGAGATCAACTGATAAAATAGAAAGCTTCACAACAGCAGTGCAGCACAGTTTGTGTTACTGCTGGGTAAATATGGTTGAACATGGGCAAATATTAGCTTCTATGTGACAAAAATATTGTGTTTTAGTTTCATAATAAGTGTCCACACGCAAC
Organism: Colistium nudipinnis; assembly: GCA_016785305.1. Classification (NCBI taxonomy): domain Eukaryota; kingdom Metazoa; phylum Chordata; class Actinopteri; order Pleuronectiformes; family Rhombosoleidae; genus Colistium; species Colistium nudipinnis. The sequence continues at coordinate 385,930 of JAFBJU010001256.1, forward strand.
GTTTGTACGTATGTAGCACATGATTTGAACGCCTCTCACGAACTTGGCAACTGGCTTCTGCAGCAACTGTAATCACATCACAGTCTGGTTCGTTCTCTGCAAAACGGATGTAACAAAGAGGAACATACACACAATCTTACTATAGTGTAATAAATAGTGAGTAATTTATTGAATGGGAGCCCCCAATTACAGACAGTTTGTGAGACAACAATAGCTGATTCATATCCCACTCGCTTAACGACCAGCTCGCAGTTTGACCTGGTGACCCCAGTTTTGTCCATGACTTTCGATTGCGACCTCCTAATTGCCTCAGCCTTACAATCGGCTCATTCATATATCGCTCAGTCTACCCAAGCTGACAGTTGTTGTTTTTTAGACAAGACAGGGTGTTGTCGACTTGGAGGGGAGGAAGTAATATCGGCAAGATCTTTGTGTGTCCTGTTATCTAAATGATCAGCATACTTAAAATTGTAAGTGTTTAATTATTAAAATCACTTTATATAGCTCATCTTTGCATTCAGGTTTATAGCAATGTAGATGCATTGGCCCTAAATAGTGAAATAATAATGATTTCAACAGACTCTGTTTGTTGTTATCAACATTTTAGTAATACATTCATTAATAACAAATATACATATTATTACTATATAGTATAGTAGCACAGTGTGAAACAAAAGAGCCACACCCCTCCCTACTGAAATAGCTTTTGGCAAGTGAATCTTTCATCAAGAAATTGTATCTCCATAGATAATTCAGTTAGATGTGGCATGGCAAAGATCACAGGCAAAGCTCTGCAGAAAGAGAACAGATATCAGCTTTGGGTACAGCACATGATATTTAACGCATTTTCCTGTTTTTTAAACTCAAAAACAAGTCTCATCTGCTTATTTTTAAACCCTACTGGCAACAACACCGGCCGTAGAGGTTTGGAAATATTTGAAAACTATAAAAGCCGCAAAGTTCTGAAAGCGCGCCACACAATTAAACTACCGCAACCTGTGCATGTTTTCCATATCCTTCATTAAAACATCTCCGTGAGTGACACAATAAACTAAGTGTGTTGTTTTTCTCTTTCTCATAGTGCCTGTGCTCTCGTTGTTGTGACTCACATGATATTGTGCGTACGAGTCTTGCGTGATGTTAAATTGTGCGATAAGCAGCGTGGTCAGATGGTTGAATTGTGAGTCAGTTTAGCAGCTGCTGGCTGCCATTGTGTTGGTGGGCTGACCTTTGTCACAGAGCTGGAGAGGAAAGAGTTCAAATGAGAGCCAAACAATCCTCATTTGAAAGTGTGATATTGTGTCAGGAGATTGTTTGTGTGTGCACAGGCATACACACACACATGCACACGCACACACACACACAAGCACAAAGATGCTACAGTGTCCTCAGGTGGGTAGAAGGTAGCAGCTGTTCCCAGCATCGCGTTCCATGTTTTAAGGGAGAAATATCAAATATCGGAGAAGTTCCCCTAAACACTCCAAGAGGTGCCTCTGGAGATGGGATACTTACACAAATACACACCCACACACACCCACACACACCCACACACACACACACACAAGCACGAACATACTTGAAGAACAAAGTGCACCGAATGGGAATTGTATGGTATGTCTTACATCTTAAACCCCCCGCTCCCCCTCCCCCGACACACACACACACAAACAGAGAAGATCAAATGTCCCGAGCTGCTCTTTGTTGAGTTGTGTTGAGGATGTCCTGATATGAAAGCTAAATGCTAAAAATTGCCCAGAGCAGAGACAAACAGCAGCTGGTTGATTGTCTTTGTCATCTCTGATTAAATGTCCATCTGTGGATGTTGGCCCTGTAATTTCATCTCTTACAGCCTCCTTCTTCTATATTTTCCTCTGGCAACAGCTTTTTCTCTCGATGTGTGTGTTCTTATGCAACCAGCTCATAAATAGAAAATGGATGTGTCACTCATTTATTGTATTTATTCTGGAAATGGGGCAAACGGAGCGCTCGGGCCAAGGTTTGCACCCGAGCCCACACAGGATTCGAAGCCTTCTTCCATTAACTTTATTTTTCCTTTGGTATCACAACACGGTGACTCACTCATCTCGGCTGCGCAGGTGGATAATGTGCTGATGGCTTTTGTTCTTTTCACCATCTCCACAATCAATAGATCTTTATCAAACCGAGTGGAGAACATGAACAAATGCACTCCACTCATGTCGGATCCAGAGGTGAGGAAGGAAGGGAGATATATTCTCCTATTTTTCCAGGAGGAAAACCGTTTTCTTTCCTTTACATGTCCATTCCATCACACAACAGAGTTTTGGTGACAGGGTAAAGAAGCGGGGACCTTGGAGGCTCGTCCACCGGCTGTGTGCGGTGTGTGTTTGTTGTTTTAGCTGCTGCTGGAGTTAAATCAGTCCCAGTCCTCCATCTCTTCCTGGTCTAGGCTGTTTGTTTTATCCCCAACCAGGTGGTTCCTGTTCTCCACTTTTGTATTATAACAGTATTATAGCTGTGGACGCTGCTTCTCTCAGAAAGCCACCAACCATTGTGCGGACACCGTTTTCTGGTCAATATTTGTATCACTTTCTGTTGAACAATAAAATATTCTACATAATACATTTATCCCCTACACAGTTAGCCACCGTCTTTAATCTAAAGTCCAGTGGAGCGGGTAAAACATGCAATGAGACGGACAGTTTAAACTTCCTTCTTCCTTGTTAATCATTTATTTAAAAGTGAATACCAAAGACTAAGCATGTGCACGTGGATATGATAGATCTCATGGCATTCCATTAGGAAGTAAAAGATACCAACTAAAAATAGTCATGGCCAACTAAAATGTTAACGATAAAATAAATAAAAAAACACACATATAATATCTTTCCCTCAAATCAGATAAATGTAAAAATGTCACAGGGAAGTGAAAAGTGATTTTTAAGTGCAGGACTATGGTTTCCATAAGATGATTCTATTATTTAGCACCGAATGCCGATTAAATGTGAGTAGGTGCTGAGCTATGGCACTTTATAACTTTTTTATATACGGTTAACTTATTTATATTTTGTAGACGGGGAAAAAAACACTTTATTAGCATCAGAATGTTCCCGTAGATGTGTGCTGGTGCTGAATAAAGTTCAGCAAGTGTGAAATTGATCCAACAGATCTCAGTATAAACATTGATTCAGGCCGTGCTCTGCTGGTTTGACTGTAAAGGCCTCCGCTGCCCAACAGACAAGACGCTAATCCTCTCAGCGTGGGACCCAGGCTCATTAAAAACACACCAGGCTTCTTGTCCTGAGAGGAGCCGTCGCCGGCTGAACTGTGACCCATTTTTGGGTGCGACCCCTTTCGTTTAAGAGTCTATTCTTCCACTTCCTGGGAACTAAACCTGAACACAGCTCCTCCCCATGTGTGGCCCAGGCTCGGGAAGACTCGCTTAAATCAGACGCCTCATGAGCTCCTTTTTTTTATTTTAACAGGCTAAATGCTTTTAAGCAGTGTGTGTGTGTGCTTGTTTGTGTATGTGTGTGTTGCTCTGAGTGTGGGAGGGGTTCAGGATACAGACTAGGGAGTGTGTCCTGCAGTTTTAACAATCACTCCCAAACTTCCACTTTACCTCAATCAGCAACCGGCTACTTCCCTGCCTGTTAACCTCTCGTTCCATTTTACTTCCTCTCTCTCTTCTTTCCTTCTCAGTCTTCACATCGCTCTTGCCTTTTTCACCTTTCTACCCACAGGCCTGGTCTTCATCATCATTTAAAGTGTTTTACTAAAGCAGCTTTGCCTGTGTGGCTGTGTTACTACCGCCATCTGCGACACTACTTTCACTTGTGTAGTAGTTTGTTCCAGAATGAATCCCTCTATACTACAAAGATATACACATTAATTCTAAGCATTACAAACAAGTGGGAACACACTGAACAAAGCTTGAAGTTGGTCTAAGATAGTATCAAATTAAAATATATATCATCATAATAACTACGACCTGATAACCCACAGTCTTTTCTACTTGCTATCTATTTGTGTGGTGACAGCTCCCCCATGTGTTGTCTGGTGTTGAACGCTGCAGTAACAGGACGTCCTGAGGGGAGGAGAGGATCCGAGGGTGGAGCTCCACCTCACTGTCCTCATTAACTCAGGTGCACTTCTGTATAGGCTGAAATCCAACACCGGCACCGAGAGTGGAAGCTGTCATGGACATGCAGCGTTGTTTGGTAAAGTGTGGACCTGCAGCCAGAAGTTGCTCCCAACTGAGTGCAAGTTAGATTGTAAAGGCCTAACACACGATGGGACGTTTTGTAGCTGACCTGTTTCTGCTCCTGCTGGTTTCCACTGGACAAGTCTACGGAGGTAAGCTGCTGCAGATGAGAAAAAAAAATCCCCCTTCCTCATTGTCACGTATAAAAGTTTTAAGTTTAAGTGTAATTACGTTGACGCAATACAATTTGTAGAATTGTTGACTAAATCTTAGTAAGCCTCCAGACACTTACAGACTACTAACATATCACCACAAAATATAATGTGAAATGTTGACACATGTTCAAGAACATATCTCTTTATATCCTTACACCTGTTCATGAGCGCACATTAAACCCCTGCGTTCATCCTGTGTGACTGACTGGAGGAAGATTATTAATAATCCAATGTACACTGATATCATGGAACCAGATTAGGGTTTTGATGGACAGACGTGGGTTCCACTGACAGCAGGTTTATAGGGTTTATGCAGAGCGACATGCTGAGCCACTCTGCTGACTGAGTAGTTCATTTTACTAACGCATAGTGTTACCTTGATAATAAAGCTTTTTTTACTTCCATTGTATTACCCATGTTGAGTTTCAAAAGGCATAAATACACACACATTCACATTGTACTGACCTTTGGTCGTTGTGTTACAGTTGCCATTAGTGGTCATTATGACAGAGCGATCCATTACTGTTTTGTAGGTCAGATCAATCACAACGAAGACTACTTCATTTTTATTCACACTTGTGAGCAGTGGGAACACTGGCCTCACCACTAAATGCATGACTTTAATATTGTGATGTATGTTACATTTTTTACAGGTAACTAGTAAGTGTATGGGATTATTAACTAACTCTCCCAAGCCTTCTGTACTGGGTCAACCAGTGAAGTCCAATGAGCATTAATGACTTGCTCCGGAATACATTAGTAGTCATTAATTGAATTCAGATAACAGGAGTCAAGTGCAGAGTAGACATTGATTAAACAGTCAGTACAGCTTAATGGAATAGTCATTTTTCCATTTCGTCACAGTGTGGGCTAAAAAGCCCCAAATCAAACTTAACCAACATAGTTTACAAACAAGAAAAGGAAATTATTTTCTTTGGCCTTGAATTCTCCTCTGTCTCCTTAATTGTTGCAGTGTCATTCTACGGCGACGGCTACATCCACCTGCGTACAGCGGAGGCGTCCGTTCAGACCACGCTCCACGTCCGATTCCAAACCTCCACTCAGACCGGGCTTCTGTTCCTGGCCTCAGGATGCAATGACTTCCTGCTGCTGGAGCTGAACTCTGGGCATCTGCAGGTAGGCCAAGGGACACCTGAAGGTAGCAGCAAAACTTTTCAACCGTTCCGAATCTATTCATGGGAAGTGGAAGTGAGGCTAATCAGTCCAATTGAAAACAGACTAGAGGCCCAAACATGTTAAGTCTTTACTCCCCCCAAAGCAAGAAGAAATATTTTTTCCCTCGGGCCATTATAGCTCATATATGTTGGCATTTACTATCCTAAAAAAGAACCTAAGAGAAGACCCAGCTCACACAGCTTGGTGTCGGGTTGCTTGCAGAGAGAGAGAGAGAGAAAAAAACCCTTTGGCACTGGCTGGATTTCAGAACAACAAGTTCCTTCATGACTAAGTTAAGGGAGGAGACCACAATAATTTAATGAACGTGTCAGGTACCCTTGTGCCTGAAGGAAGTTAAACATATTTCAGGAATAACTCATTTATTTGTATATACAACCTACACATGTACACACAGGTTAAATCATCATTATTTAATGGCAACTTTTATGGGTTTTGATTTTCTTACAGATTATTTTTTGTCTTAGAATGGGATATTGGAAACCGTTTCATTTGACATATGCAGTATATATTTTTTCATCCCTCAGGTGCGTCTAGACCTGGGCTCAGGTGAACGTTTACTACGTGCCGAAAAAAGCATCCAACTTAATGTCCTGGTGTGGCACTCTGTGGAGGTGACTCATGAGCGGCAGAACATCAACATGACAGTGGACCGACAATATCACACCAGCCTCAGTATGCCAGGACCAGATCTGGAGCTCAGGGTGGAGGACGGGCTTTTTGTTGGCGGAGCGGCTGGTCTGAACCACCCGTACCTTCTCAACTCCTCCGCTGGGTTCAGAGGTTGTATGGACGAAGTGGTCTTCAATGAACGTGACCTGCTGTCCAGCCTGAGGTTGTATTCTCCGTACAAGCGTGTCCACCAGGTTTCGCAGGGATGTGACCTGCAGTTTTCTGCGACGGAACAAGAGCCCGTCAGTTTTCTCAGCTCCAAAGCCTTCGTCTCCCTCCCGCCGTGGGACGTCCCACAGGAGGGAGTGTTTGAATGTGAACTTCACCCCTCAGAAGAAGAAGATGGCATGGTCCTGTACAGCTCTGGCAGCCAGGGTGGGTTTGTTGCCATGGAGATTGTTGATGGTCACCTGGTGGCAACGATAGGAGATGGAGAGGGGATTAAAACTGAGCTGCGTTCTCTCACACATGTCTCCAGTAACCACACCTGGTACCCCGTCCAGCTTCACCTGCTGCCCCACAGCATCCAACTGAAGGTGGACCAGGAGCTGATAAGAGCCAATCTAGAGCAACAAGTCCTCCAACTCAAAGGACCTCTATTCCTCGGAGGGCTGGATGAAGAATCATGGAGAGAGGCGCAAAGAGTTGGGTTAGTTGCTGCCTCATCTGGAGGGGGACGAGGAGGAGGAGGCTCCTTCAAAGGCTGCCTCAGAGGAATCAGCGTGAACACTCAGAAAACAGGCCTCCATCATGCAGCCATCACCAAGGACATCAGTGTGGGATGTAGGGTGGAGCAAGCGGTTGCTATGGTGACCACCATCATGCCAACAGATAGTCCTGATTTTGACATTACAACCCCACAACCCTTCAACGACAACAACGACAACAAGAAAAAGAACCCACATGTTTTGTTGCTCAGAAAGCTGGAGGTAGCAGAGGGAGGCCGCGCACCACTGGAGCCAAAACACATCAAGGTAGGTGGACTGTGTTGGAACAGTTAGTGTTAACATAGATGGAACAGCCAGTTAAACTACAGACATTTGAATCGTCTCATACAGGTAGATACAAGTATAGCTAACATTAGCTCGAATGTTATCGCTAGCGCGTATGCTAACGCTAGCTCATATTAAGTATTTGCTCATTTGTATGAAGGCTTAAAACCTTTGTAGAACTCCTGACACACTTATCATATATATTGTTACAACCCCTAACTTCGGATTTAACTACTCATATGCTAGGAGGTTTATTAACTGGAAGAATTCAGGTTGGTCTGATGCTATTTTTAGCGTTGACATAGTCACATACTACCTCAAAATAAACGGCCATTATAACAATAACAATGATAAATGTGAAACACATTTACCTGAACCTAACATTTGTTGTGGGCCTAACAGTAGGCATGTTTTCTTTTTCCCAACCGTTCTACAGTACATTAAAACATTAAATCTGTGGATAGAAGCAGTGTGGCGTAAGTATGTTCCTATATTTGCTTTCCAGGTGAATCAAAATTTTCAGAAATTGGGCATCCATCCTTCCCAGTTGATGTTCCGCATCGAGGAGCAGCCTGTTCGTGGGCAGCTTCGGTTGGACCTCAGCCCGGACCCTGACGGGATTCTGGATGAGGACCAAGACAGGACTATCACCATAGGAACCGAGGAGAAAGACCAGACTTTCTCTATGCTGGACCTGTGGCAGGGTCGAGTGATGTACGCACACAGTGGGTCGGAAGAGGAGAGCGACTTCTTCACGTTTTCCGTCTTCCCCGGCAACAACAAGGAGCTTCCTATGTTTCTGAAGGCCAAACGTCGGTTTGATATCAGCATCAGTCCTGTTAATGATGCACCGGTGCTCAGCCTCCCAGAGGGAAACCTCTTCACCCTGCTGGAGAAGTCAAAACGACAGGTGAGCACAGCAGAATGCCTGGGTGGTATGAATATTTATACTAATCTAGCATAAAATAAAACACTACCTCACATCCTCAATGTCACCAGCTGACAACGGATTTGCTGAGAGTATGGGACCCTGACAGCAGTCCAGCAGACCTACTGTTCAGCTCCCTTGGAAACATCAACACTGACGCGGGACACCTTGAGCACGAGGATTACCCTGATAGGTTGGTACCACGGCTTGTGAGGCTTTACAGTGCCTTGTAAATCTTCTTACAACCAGTCTCTATAGTGTATTGACTGTTTTGTGTGTATATATATATACAGTATATGAACAGGGACCAGGGATTTTGAAAGAACAAAGACTTATTGCAGCTGAGGTTGTTAAATATCATATGTAAAAACTAACACAATATTTATTTAGATTCTCAATCCCAACCTCCGATACATCCTGTTGCCATGCAAGACAAACAAAGTTGAGCTGGAATTGGAAAACCAGAGCAAAACATGCAAGTTAAATTATCATCATGTACTGTGCAGGGCCATTAACTTGTTCTCCCTCCGTGACCTGGAGGAGGCTAAGATCAGCTTTGTCCACTCTGGGGTTTCCACCTCCAGGCTGCCACTCAGGGTCAGCGATGGGCAGAAGGTAATTGACGTATCTGTTGCTATGATGTTTGTTTTTCTTGAATTCAGTTTTCTTCATCTAATTTGCTCTATGTTTGTTTCCTCAGTCAAGCAACACAGTAGTTCTTCGGATCATTGCAGTGGCACTGGTACACAAACTGGTGAATAACACAGGATTGGAGGTGAACCAGGGCGAGGCTTCCATCATCACCTCCTATCATCTGGCAGTGAGTGTAAACGTGGTCCACCAGGAAGTGGAAATCCGATACAACGTGACAGAGTCTCCGCGATATGGCGAGCTCCAGCGGTTACACTCCACTGGCGAATGGAAACTGACCACCTCGTTCTCTCAGAAACTTCTAGAAAAAGAAAGGGTCCGATACCTCAGCACCTACCATGGCCTTCAGACCCAGAACAACATCACTGAGCGGTTCAAATGTAAAATCAGCATCGGTTCCTCGGCTACTGAGGAGGTTGTTGTCCCCGTGGTGGTACGCTGGATCCACTTCAAGGTCACGCGAAGCAAGATGGAGCTCAACAGTATTCATTCAGCTGTTGTCAGGCCTGAGAACCTCCATGTAGTTTCAAAAGGCATCAGACTCAACGAGGACAACCTCTACTTTAGGCTCCTTACGCTACCCAAGAAAGGTCGACTATTACTCAACGACACAATTCTACAAGATACCTCAACCTTCAGCCAGAGGAACATCACAGATGGGTTGTTGAAGTACGAGTTGTCCAACAAACTACTCGATGACACAAGAGACACGTTCGGCTTTCAGGTCTTTTCCATACACGCAAATTCGACAAATTACCAATTCAGAATTAACATTAAAACCGAGGCCACAGCTGTTACTGTCGTAAACGAAGGCCTCTCCCTACGGGAAGGAGGGAGTAAAGTCATAACGAAAGACTTCCTGTTCACCCACGCAGGAAGTAACCGGGAGGTCCAGTACAGCGTCATGGCGGGCCCCGCTCACGGATGGATCAGAAAGATCAATCTGTCCAACTCCACGTCCGTTAACGACAACGTCGTCCTCTTCACGAATCAGGATATTAGGGAGGAGAGGATCATGTACGTTCACGATGACAGTGAAACCAAGCAGGACTCTTTCACATTTCAAATCATTGTACATAAACACACCGGCAAGAAGGAGGAGAAGAAAACAGCAGAGCACACGTTTAATATCTCCGTGCAGCTCATCAACGATCAGAGACCCGTCAGGGTCATCGATAAAGTTTTCCACGTGGCCCGCGACGGCCAGAGGCTGGTGACCTTGAATGACCTTCGTTACCGGGACGAGGATTCGGACTTTGAGGATAACTGGTTGGTGTACACGCGGAGGGGGATTCCCATGGGTGAGTTGGTGCTGGCCAGCGATCCCAGTCACAAGCTGTACGAGTTCACGCAGCGAGACCTCGAGCAGGTGAGCATGATTATTATTATTGATGATGTGTTGTTATTACTATGCATGATTTATTTTTGGAACAATACGTAGAATTACGAAATGCTGTTGTTTTTTCCCCCTCAGAAAAAGGTGTTGTTTGTCCACAGAGGAGTGAGTCTTGGGCGCTTTGTGCTTTTTGTATCAGACGGGAAACATTATGTTTCCACACTGCTGGAGGTGATTATAATTTCTTCACATTTATGGGTTTATAATTTTTTGTAAATTAAAATATCAATCTTAAGCTATGAAATCAAGTAAGTTGCAAGCTTTTGACGTTATTCATGTGACTGTTGCTGTGATTTATATCTATGTAACTGTCTGTTACAGGTGATGGCCCAAGATCCTTATCTGCAAGTGGAGAACAACACAGGCCTTTTGGTGCAGCGAGGTGGGCTCACGGCCCTGACCTCTGCGGACCTCAGCGTCTTCAGCAACCTCGACATCCGAGAGCCGCAGGAAGTGACCTTCGAGGTCTTCCTTCCACCGCAACACGGCGTCCTCTGCATTAACGACGGAGACTGCGGCAGCGGAAAAAAAGCAGACGCTATATCGATATTCACCCAGTGGGATGTGGTGGCGGGACACCTGGCGTATCACCACGACGGCAGCCACGAATTGTCAGACGGGTTCAATGTGACGGCGAGAGTAAAAGAGAGGAGCACAGAGAGGCGACTGGTCAGAGGAAGGAGGGAGGTGCAGCTGGACATCGGAGTGTCGATAAAAATATACCTGGAGAGTCATCAGAGGCGGCCGACGGTCGTACGTAACCTTCCAGTGGTGGTGGCGGAGGGACACAACGTCTCCATTTGCAGTGTACATTTAGAGGTAAACGTAAATGATCATAACACAGTGTAATACTGTGTTATTAATGACTTAAACAGGATCTGAGATGTGTGTGTACTTATGTTTTCTTTTCACCAGGTGGTCCACGAGGACAGCCGGCCTTCAGAGATCATTTTCACCGTCCAGAGTCCTCCCACCCTGGGTTTTCTTCAGATGTCCTCCCCTCACAACAAGCACGCAATCAAAAATGGAGAGCAGCAGCTCTATCAGGTACAACTTCACATCAAATTGGGTGTATTTGTTTTTTTGTCATGCCTGATCCTGGAAACAAGGTTAATGAGAGGGTAAAACTAACACACTTGAATAATTTCTGCTTTTAAGGGCATTTTAATATTTACACAGAAGAAGAATTTGAAAGGTCTGTTGTCTCTGCTACTTCCTGCAGGGTGTCAGGGAACAGCAGGCGACTTCCTTCACCCAGGAGGACCTGAACCAGGCGTCACTCGTCTATCATCAGCAGGCCGCAGGAAGCACCAACGACTCTGTTCTGCTGGAGGCGACCAATGGGGTCACCAAGGTTGGACCCATAAGGCTGGAGATCGACATCATTCCTTTTCTGCTCCCGCTACAGGTACAGCATGTGTGACTCGAGGGTACATGAGCCTCTAAAAGATGAAAACTGCATGAAAAAAAATGGAGGTACTTAACAAACACAGAGATACAGGTGACCCACCAAACACTTGTCACAACTTTGGGTTGCTGAATTCTGCAGGTGTCTGACCTGACCGTTGATGAGGGGTCATCCCTTCCGTTGACCTCTGACATCATCAAGGTCGCCAATCGCCACTTCTCAGGCATGAACTTCCTGTATCAAGTCCTTGCTCCTCCACGCCACGGACACCTGGAGCACAGCCGGATACCAGGGATGCCCATCACTGCTTTCACACACACGGAGGTTTGACTCAACACACACAAAGACATATTTTAAGATTAAATTAAATTGAAATTGAAAACATGCATCTCTTAAAACCCAGGTAGCATCATCCTCTGTGCAAATCTGTTCCAACCAACATTTCTGTCCAGGTGGAACGCGAGTACATCTCCTATATCCACGATGGCAGCGACACACAGACGGACAACTTCACCATCGTGGCCAATCAGACAGAAATCGGCAAGCACAGTTTGCCCTGCCACGTTGACATCACCATTACGCCGGTCAATGATGAGATTCCTGTGGTCACAGCCAACCAGGGTCTGAAGGTAGGACCTGAAAGGGGTTCTGTAGATTCAGAAAAGGGCTCACAACCGCTCTCCTGGCAGGTTCATTGAAATCATTAAATGATTTCTTTGTACCATATTGTTCCCCTTAGTTGTGGGAGGGTTCAGTGACAGAAATCACAGCCGATGATCTCTGCGCAGAGGACTCTGACACTCCGTCTGAGGGGCTGGAGTTCATCGTCACACCGCCCAGCAACGGCCACCTGGCTCTGAAAGGTGCTCCGTCCAGACACATCCTCAACTTCACCCAGAGTCACGTACAAAGTGGACAGCTGGTGTTTGTGCACAACGGTGAGCCGAGCAGACGCTGGACAGATTTCGTGTGTGTTTTATATAATGAGCTTTTTGCTTGACATATGGGTAATAGACGAGTCTGGAATACAAACAAGAATGGCTCATGACTCAGTCCTAACTCGTCCTATCGTCCTCTCTTCTTGTGAAGGTGCGTTGACCGGAGGTTTCCACTTCCAGGTGAACGACGGGGTTAACTTTGCCCCTCGTCAGATCTTCAGCACCACCGCCCACTCTGTGGCCCTCACTTTGCACAGAAAGCATCCAATGGAGGTTTACCCAGGTACGGCAGCTCACGACACCCTGGTCCAAATCATGGTCACGGTCAATGTGAGAGGACACCGCAGGTAACCAGGAACATCCACTGCCTCCTCTGTGTCGCCTTCAGGCTCGGTGACACCGATCTCGGTGCAGGAGCTTCTGGTGGTAACCAGTGACGTCAGTGATCTCGGAGGAGACCGCTCTGTGGTGTTTGAAGTGGCCGCTCCCCCTAAACTTGGCCGTCTGATCCGACGCATGCCGGACAACTCTACGCAAAATGTCTCTACGTTCACACAAAGATTGGTAGGCAGATTATATTTTGTTTGCTAAATGTATCTGCCTCTTCACTAAAGACTCAAATAAGACAATTTCCTTTGCCCCCTCCTCATTCTTTTTAATGTCCCCCTACTTTCAGGTGAATGAAGGGGTCATTTTTTACGATCAGAACAAGCTGGAGACGGTGGAATGGTCGGCTGCAGACTCTTTCTCTTTCACCGTGTCCTCTCCTCCTGCTTTCCTTCCTCCACACACCTTCACCATCTTCATCTCCTATGCGGCCAACGGACATCATGACAACCCTCAACACAACACCAGGCTGCAGAACAATGCAGGTACAGTGTAATCCAATCTAAAATATTTCACTAACTCCATCTGTGTTATATAATATCTTTATCGTCTTTAAAATGAGGTATAAGTTGATTTTAATAACTAATATCCACTATTTTAAATCATTCAGGTGCTGTTGTGGCAGAGGGAGGCAATGTTACGATTGACAGGTCCAAACTTGACGCCACCAATCTCCTGGGGAAAGTTCCAGAGCTCCACCGGAAAGAACACCACGTCCTGTACCGTGTCATATCTCCGCCGCAACACGGAGCCCTGTCCATACAAGGACACCATCTCACCAGGTGCTTCAGGGTCTCAGTGTACTGAGGAATGGAAACTACAATTATACCTGCATAATAACACAAAACAAAATACAAGAATTTTTAAATGCACAGAAAGATTTACTTAATTATCCCATAAATAGGTATATACAAACAATGTGTATAGAAAATAAATGAAAAAAGGCTTAAATCAAAATATACAACTTTTGGAAATGAAATCCTTTCATTATATAGAGGATCTAACTTTATTTGTCCTAATTTTAAGGATTGCCCTTTGTTTTTCCTTCCTTCCCCAGAGACCAGCCAGATTTCTCCCAGGCGAACTTAAATAAGTTTGGCATCACGTACGTCCACGACGACTCCGAGACGACGAGCGACAGCTTCACTTTCCAGGCTTGGGTGGCTCCTTCGGATCTCTCCTCCTCCTCCTCCCCCTCCTCCTCCTCCTCCTCCTCTTTCCAAACTTCCATGTCTGCTTTTTCCTCTGATTCCTCCTCTTCCCCATCCTCATTTTCCCCTCTTTATTCAGCCTCCTTCTCGTCATCGGACGCTGTTGCCCATCATCAGGCGAAGGACGACCTGGGGGTGACGGAGACCTTTAACATCACAGTGACACCAGTCAATGACCAACCACCTCTCATCAGGAACAGAGCCCCCAGTATGAAGGTGGTGGTCGGAGAGAGAGTCATACTTGGCCCAGACAATCTGCAGGTATCAAATGACTACAAAAGAAATCCTAAATTAAAGCGCAGCTTGGCCGTCTCATGAAACCAACAACAACACAATTTGAACATCAGCGTTAACTTTGGGTGATTTTTGTCATATATCCAGGTTGAGGACCACGACACCCCTCCAGAGGAGCTGCACTACCTTGTGATCAGTAAGCCCAACAACGGTTACCTGACGCTGGGAGAAAGACCAGAGCCGGTGACCTCCTTCACCCAGTACGACATCAACCACGGCCGGCTGCATTTTACACAACAGGTGAGGAGTGACTCAATCGAAGAATAAAGAACTAAACATTCCACTTTCATCTCGTCCTTCCTGTGTTCCCTCCATCAGGGTGAGCCCTCTACAGGGGATTTTTCCTTCAACATAACTGACGGTCTTCACCGGCCCCTCTACAAACTGTTCACTTTGGAGGTGATTAAGCCGTCTGTGTTCTTGGTGAACAACACGGGCCTGTCATTGGTTCAGGGCAGGACCGCCGTTGTCCTGACAACCAACCAGCTGGCAGCTCAGACCAACGGCCGCAGCCCGGCCAGCGTCACCTACACCGTTACCGCACACCCTCGCCATGGGCGCATCGCCATCAACGACCAGGAGGTGACCGTTTTCCGCCACGAGGATCTGCGGCTCGGCCGCGTCGTCTATCACATGACGGATCTCAGCGAATCAGAGGACTTCTTTCAAATCCGTGCGTCAGCCTCGGCGCCTGGCGTGGATTTTGGGAAGGTTACGGCACAGACGGTGAAGGTGACCGTGCGGCCTCTGGTCTACCTGAGGGAGGAGGTCAGGGTGCCCAGTGGCGTCGCTGTGAAGCTGGGGAAAGCCATGATTGATGCCTCCGAGCTGGCGAGGATCAGCCGAGCCAACCCGGTCTTCGAGGTCCTGACTCCGCCGAAACACGGAAAACTGGTCAAGGTAAATCTGTCCTTTTTTAGTAGTGTTTCATTTCATTCATTCATTCTGTCCCTTGCTGTGTGTCCGTTTCTGTGTTGTATGTAGATGACCTACGACCCTAACCGTGCATCCGAGGTCCTGAAGTCATTCACATTCAGAGACGTGGTGCAAGGCCGAGTCGCCATCGAGGAGACACTCAGTGACGGGGACAACCAGCTGAGCACAGCTGGAGGCCACGCCCCCGCCAGACCCCTCAATGACTCCTTTGTCTTCTTAGTGAAGGCTGGAAATGTCCAACCGGCCAAGGGTGAGCTTCACTTCACCATCTTCCCCCACCACCAGATGCATCATGGTATGGTTGGTTTAAATGAAGCAGATGGTGCCAATCCCACCAAGCACACCACAGCCCGTCTGCCGACGCATAACAGAACTACCACCGCAGGGGGGAGAGGGGGTGGACGAGGGGGGTCCACGACGCACGGCGGCGCGGAGACGGGTTTGCATCCACACATTTTGTCTCATAAACACCACAACAGGACGCAAAACAAGTTGAGGCCTCACAGCCGCTGGGGGAACCGCACACGCGGTGGAGGTCACGCACCAGGAGTTCCCGCTCCACAACCCAACACACCTTTTGACCCAGACAAACACAATCCGATGAACCCTCCGGACGCACACCCTGTTCACGTGGAGGTTGTGGTCCCCCGACCCGCCTCTGACCCTCTCCTCATCATCCTGCCACTGCTGGCCTGTTTGCTCCTCATTATAATTCTGGTCATTTTGATCCTGGTGTTCCGCCACCGCAAGGAGAAACGGGCCCGGCTGCGGCTCCTCCAGCAGCTGGCCGCCGTGACCCTGCCCGCCGAGGACAGCCCTTACCTTGGCCGCTCAGAGCGCAGCGTGGCCATGCCGTCCGTGGTGGTCACTCCACTCGGCCACGCAAGCTGCCCCAACTCCCCCAGAGCACCAATAAGTCCAAGGAGGAGGAAGAGTCTGGCCCCGGGGATGACCTTCTGGGGTACCAGTAATGAGAGAGATAATGTGATTTATGGTAATGTGCACCCAGCTTTAGGAACAGGATTCAAGAGCTCTTCGAGATCTAGGTCCCCTTCTCTGAAACACAACCAGTACTGGGTTTGATGGAGCTGATAAAATAAACTGTGCCTTACACGCGTACATCTGGTGGGAAGGGGATAAAACAACGCACATACATCTGTGGTTGCATGGTGCTTCTGATCTGCTGTGAGCTCTTTATGAAAGAAGACACAGATATTCACATTTGATGAAGAAAATGTGTGATGGCCATCGTATGCAAGTCATTGCAAGGATCCAACGTGAACTAAACAAATCCTTATTGTAACATTACTGGAAACATGTTATTGTATGGATGAAACATCACCCAGCTATAGCAAGTGTGTTAATAATGTTATTCCTCAAGGTTAATTACTCTTTATGGGGCTTATGTAACTGTCCTTTAAAGGATTTTTTTCAGATTATGCATAAATCTGCTGCCATGGCATGGTATGAAAGTGATGAGCGTTAGATCCTTTTAAAAAAAGTATTATCGTACAAAACACTGGTTAAGCCTCAGTAGTAACAAAGACAGTATTTTATCTATTTTTTGAAGTGCTTAGACTTTCATTTTAATGAAAGATTTAATGTAGCTGCATTATGATTTCAATTTGTGGTATAACTGGAAACTTACATCTCTGACCTTCAAGCTTATGTGTTATATCTTATAAACCTAGATGTCAACATATTACCAAAGCAAATCTAAGCTTTAAAGTCCAAACCATTGTCTATAACAAACAAACCCAAAATGCACGTGTGTCATTCAACGACTGCTCTGCACTTTTTCCTCTTGCGCTTGATAGTTCATGCAGTATTGATACATCTATAGCTAGATGTAAAGGCATAGGTAATCCTCTTTTACCCTTTTCATGCTTGGATCTGTTGGTCATGCACCATGTTACATTTATTTTGAATAAAAAATATTTCTTAAAGACTAGTGTGTGTGTGTGTGTGTTCATTAAACCACAACATGCACATGCAAAACTAGTTCAGACAATATTCTGATGTTGGGGGGGGGGAAACAAACGAGGTCAACTGTCACACCTGTGAGACACACCCTCATTATTTTTCATAATTAGTTTCATTAGTGACACCTGCTGTGTCTCATCCACAGGGGAGACACAGGTGAAACTAATGAGGACAATCACACGCGGGAAAACTAAACGACGGCACGAATAAACAGGAATTCTCCAGCATCATCTGTTGTCTTGTGTTAGAGCTCCATCTTGTGGCGAGATGTGGTCATCACTGGAAAGTTTCTGCAGACTCTGGGCCTCCCTCAGTTAGGATAATTCAAGCTGGGGAAGAGGAGAGGAGAGAAAAAAATAGTGCAGTAGCAACCAGCGTCCACTAGGTGGCACATTTAGCTCTTAATAGGACACAGCTGTGCCGTAACAGCATCTGCTCCTTCTGCGGCTACTTGAAGATCAGTTTGGGAAAAAAAATAAGTTTGCTTCTGGCTTTCTGACGAGAAGGAACAATGTTCAATTCACGTTTTTATCATTTTCTCTGTCTGTGTGAAACTACATGTAAATGTGAATTTTGATGATGTTGAGACAGAGAAATGTTGATCACCTGTGTATCTGTGTCAGTGGAGCAAATAAACATGTACCTAGAGCATCAGCTGGGTAGCAGGTGAGTTATTGTACAACATTACGTTGTGAAAGAGCTTTGGATTTCATGGTTCTGCATTTAAAAAAAAAGTAATTTCTACATCTTCCAAGCTTCTAAAATCACTCAAAATGAAACAATATAAGGTCTAAATGGACTTGATTTAATAGAATATTCAAAACAACCCGCTAACCTTGTACAATGGAGCATCATTAATGAGCTTGCCCAGCCATGATTTTCTTTCCTCCTCCTCCTCCTATGTTGTTTACAAGTGAATGTGGGCCATTAGCATGTGTGCCTGGTCTCTCCCTGGCTCCTGTCTGGCTCTCAGGAGCTTTTTTTTCCCCAGGAATAGACGGATTGTCCCGTAAACGTGGCAGCGCAGGGGCGAGAGAGGAGGAGGAGGAGGAGGAGGAGGAGGAGAAGAAACCCTCCGCAGGGAATCACTCTGCTTTTGTTTTATTTCTATTTGTGGAGCTGCTCTTTGTTTCTCAGGGCTGTGCTGACACAACCCTCATCCGCTGGCTCTCAAAAATACCACAGGGTATACCCACTCTCCCTGTCTGCCTCTAAAATCCTGCTCTCATCTCCTCTCACATTCTATTGGGATTCCTCCTTTTCATTCTCCTTATCTCCTCCCCACTTCCACCCTAATGACTCTCCTCGTCCCTCCATCCTCTCCACTCGTATTGCCATGACATCCCCTCTCCTCACTCCTCCTGTAAGATGCTGTTTCATTTTTGACGCCAGCGACACATGGGAACATTTACCCACTCTTTTATTTCTTCTTTCCTCCAGGCCCATTTCCGTCCCATCCCTTTTTCCATCCCCCTTTCCCCCCTATCCTCCTTCTGCTTTTTAACCAAATCCCTTCCTGTCTACCCTTTCCTGTCATTTTCTCTCCCTTACTCACACTCAGCTGAGCCCCATTTCCCTCCTCCTGACCCTTCCACTCATTTGCCCATCGTCCCAGACACTTTAACAATTAATCATCAGTGTGTGTTTGATGAAGACAGGTTTTATTGCCATTACAAAATGCTTGTAAGTCAGACTTGCGTACATGTGGCTGTCTGCATCTGTTTAATATAAAAGTGACGCTGAGTGGTTCCTTGTTGAAAAAGTGGAAATTGACATAAATGATAACTTTTTTTATCTTTGCAAAATCTTAAAGTTGTGTTTGTCTGATTTGGGTACAAAGGTCGGATTGTACCTAAACCCCACAGCAGGCGCACAGGAAAACACACAGTCTCTGACGCCCATCTGACCACCGGCATCACACCTCATAAAAAGGTCAGTTTGTGTGTTACACAGAGTTCTTCATGAACAATAAATATGTTGTTAAGTTGTTAAAACTTCCAGCTGCCCCAGTGTTTATTGTATTGTAGGTTAGGGTTATTTAATCTTACGTAAAGTTTACGATGCATATACTGGCATGTATATAAAATCTATGCATTTCACTATGCCTTAAAAAAGGCCCTTTATCGGCGTCGCACGTGAACTTCCGTGCATCTGTCAAAGGCCGAACCTGACGTCATGACAACGTCATGGGGATTAGCACTGCCTGGAGACGGCATTATCAATCCCAGATAGCCTGTGTAGCAGATTGGAGGTGTAGATTGGAGGTCTGAGTCTTATGTAAGAGCTGTTGCTAGGGTCAACTTCTAGGAGATGTCTAGGAGATGTTTGCCGTACATATAAGGCTCTGTAGCTGGCTGGGAGAAATGTCTTGAGGTCATTCTATCTGAAATCGGAAATATGCCGCGTTCACTGGGGAAGACGACAGATGTGATAGTCATTCATTAACTAGCAATATTTAGTAACATAACAAATTTATAACTATGGCTTTGTGACCACCATCCTTTTGTGTGAGGAATCGTGTGTGTCAGAAGGAAAAACTGAGGGTAAAGTGACCTTGTTTCATTTTACAGTCTCTGATTTTAAATCAAAGGCAAACACTGTTTGCACCTTCTTTCCAACCAAGACGGCGATCTTTCCTTTACCTCCATTTTGAAGGCCAAAAATAATAAAACCTTAACCGGTAGCAAATCAGAAAACAGCCACGGTTGATTTATAAAATAGTGGAAGGAACCGCAGGCCTGTGATATTAATAGCAATGTCATACATCAGCAATATAGAGATGTATTATTTCTGACCCTCAGTATCAAATTAGTGTGCATGGGCAAGGGAAAACTTTGGAGCTGTGTGTGCGCGGCGTGTTTATTCAGTGTGTGTGCCCTTTCACAGTCAAAGTACAGCAGGTACATGGCAGATTTCCCCCTCTGTTATTTATTGTGGGAACGTGTTATATGCAACGAAAGGTCAAATGTTTTTATAAATTGCGCTCACAAAGAGTGGTTTCTGTGGCACGCACACGCGCGCAACCTACTCGCACACATTTCCTGTGTGACTTTGAGGGTCTGTGGTATTTGAACAGATGTGGGCAGACTGAGCGTGCCTAGATTTCGCCCCCCCCACCCCCTGACCCCAACGTGCACTTCCTGCCCCGAAAGCTAACACCCAGCGAGAACAATCGCTGTCTGTGTCCTCTGAACACACGCGCACACAAACACTGTGCACAAACACAAGTGGTCACAGATGCATATTGTATACGATCAGCATGCAACACCCATGAAAACGCATGCTTACAAACACACACACACACACACTTACAAAGCAGTTGTATGTTGTTTTCTAATGAGGTAGAATGAGAGAGAACCAGTGTTACTCTTTTTACCTGACGCATTTCAATGTGTGCATACACACACACTGCAACACTTTCTTTGATTAGTGTGTGTGTGTGTGTGTGTGTGTGTGTGTGTTTGTGTAGGTAGGTGTGTGTGTGTGTGCGCGCGTGCGTGTGGGGAAACGGTGTAATATGAAGAAAATAAAAGATAAATAGCAGAGGTCACACCGTGAGGAGAGAGAAGGAGCAGAGAAAGGGAAAGGGAATTAAAAAAAAAACATTGGAGGAGAAATTTGAGATGTACAAAGGGAAAAAAAAACAGAGGGAGGTAGAGTGTAAAAAGAAAAATGTCATAAATTCAGATAGAAAACATAGTCAGAGTGAAACAAAGCAAGAACGAATGCAGACAGACAAATTAACGAAGAGAGAGGAGTTTGAGCAAAAGTCTGAGAAAAGAAATACTAGAAACAGCAAAACACAGACACGAGGAAATAAATATACAAAAAAAATTGTGAGCAGGGGGAAAAAAAATAGAGAGGGAGAGTGGTCATGAACTGTGAGCTGAGCCGATGCCAGCGGGACAGAATGGAAAACTAGAGCCAGACTACTACAGAGAGAGAGAAACAGATTATCGACACACACTTTAACATCAGAACGATCGGCTACTCTTCCGTCTCTGAAAGTAGATCTGAATCGTGCATGCAACAAATGTTGTGCGATTCTGAAGTAGTCATGTGGTTCAAAGCAAGCAATCGATAACATTTAGGCCATAAAAAAAAGAAAAAAGGAATTACTGGGCCAAATTTTTTTGGCCCAGTAATTCCCAGGCCCAGTGATTTTCAAACACGGCCGCGCTTTATTGATGTCCTGTTTCCCGCTGATGGGAACTTGATCAGCAGGAAACGGGCACATCAATAAAAGCGCGGCCGCAAACAGCCATCCAGGGGCCGCTTATTTCACTGTGTAGCGGGGGGGGGGGGGGTATGGCTGTTTCTGAAAAGCTTTGGCCAGGGCGTAAAAAAAAAATGTAGCTACACGTAATGGGGGGGAGGGGGAGGGGGGGCGGTGTTTTCTGAGACACGGTTTTGACACTTCAGACAGAGAGAGAAATAAGGCCAGCGGGGGGGCGGGCTGGGTGTTTTTTTTGCTGCCTTAGCACCATTCATGGCGTGATGCGATTCCATCCCACAGATGCTGCTCAGTCCAATATACTCATATAATCATTCATTTCCATACAATGGGGCGTTTAAAAAAAAATAAAAAAATAATCATGATAATTCTTTCAATTAGCCAAATAAAATGGTTATACTGGTGTTTTGTGCAAATTAAGAGATGTGGGTCATTAGAAAGTGCACAGAGAAATAAAGGAACACCAGCCAGTCTTTAATATGCACCTCCACATCATGAGCTAACATGCAAAGATGTGCCTGTGCTCTCCTGCTTGGTTTTCACTGTATAAGCAGCTGTGGGCCTTTTACGGAAAAAACTGTCCCCGCTTTTCCAGCCCGCCCCAGGAGGCAGGATACCTGGTTGAGTGAGACTGCCTTCCTGACTGAGGACATGCGCAAAGAATCCAGACTGCGCCTCCCATCCAGTTACTGCTTTAATGGCACTAACAATGTGTTTTTTAATGAATATTGTCTGGATGGTGGCGCTTTATTTATTTATTGGTTTGCACTTTGTGTGGGTCTCACGGAGTGACTTGTGTTTGGCTGGGTATGTTCAGTTCAACCCTGGGAAAATTAAATCTGGCAGTATCACAGTAATTAACAAACCATATTTTGTGTGTTCATTCTGGCGTGCGCCACAGGAACACAAAATACGCTATTATTATATTTTCTCTGTTTAAACTGCAAATTAGAGGGCTGCCGTATGAGGAGAATTAAGACGCTGATTGAGGGTGAATGGTATACTGTACATTTTTACCAGACTTGACTTGAGTGGTGAGACAACTGATATGTCTCTTGGTAGCTGGACAATGTACAAATAAACTTTTCCTTGAAAATAAGTCATCCAAATTCAATAACAAATTCTTCAGATTAAGAGGTTTGCCGCTGATTTACCACTCGCAGATGATATTGTGATCACAAACTTTGCTCCACATCCGCTGTAGTAAAAATCAGTTGACAGAGACAGTGTTAACGACATTAACAGTGACGGCGAGAGTAAACGTGATTTACAGACACTGTGTGTGTGTGTGTGTGTTTGTGTGTGTGTGTGTGTGTGTGTGTGTCAAAGAGACAGGCCATCATGACATCACTCTTTCCACAGGAAATCGTGATTCCAAATCCCTGGTTTTCCACTCCGTGGCCGACCTCAAACACAACTCCACTCTCCGACTCACTTTTTCTACGACTCTGTGTCCAACACATGATATTGCATTAGTTTCATTATGTCTCTCAGTGTTGTGGCACCCAGCGGCAGGGAGGGTGAGGTCATGTTGTTTTCACGTGTGTGGCTGATGATTTAAAGGAAAATTGCAGTTTATTGCAAATTGGGTGTTATTTGCACAGTTACCGCCATCATTCCCTTCAGATACCGTCACGCTCAGATCCGGGAAAAGACATTAGTATAACAGCAAATGACATTAATTAGTCTGCACATTTATTACCACTCAAATGTCATTTTTGTCTGGAGTTGATTCATTCAAGGAACAGAGGGAAAATGGGGGGGGAGGAGAAAAAGTAGGTTTAGATGAATTGTCAATGATTCATATAATGGTAACTACAGATTGCCATTTGAGAAACGCATAAAAAATGCGTACCTCCACATACACACTCTGCACTCTCAATCAGACATGTTATTACTCAGTGGTGATGACAGAAGATACTGTGCAAACATTCGGATCCAAACATTTGCAGATGACGATAACAAAATAAAATCCCCATATCCCTGTGATGTTGATATGTGAAATCACAGCAGAGCTTTGCCAGACCTGCAATCGCTGCGCCCTGAAACGGGCGGCAGGAGTATCGGAGCCAGTATTTGGGTAATATCTGGTTACTGTGTCATTCTGCAGAATTTATACAGAAAGACCAGTGAGAGGAGGCAGGTGACAGTGGAAAATAGAAGAGAAGAGACAGTGGCTCCTTTATTCACCTTATTATGATTCCTGGGTATTAATCGAGGTCAAGCTGCATTTAGGGCATATTCACTTTCTAAATACACATCTGAGAGTGAAGAAGTTCTCTGAGAAGCACAATTCCTATTTGAGGAATTTTGATACCTGACAGCAACACCCCCAATATATCGAAAGATGGTTTTGCTAATCTGATTGGTTGGTAAGAGGAAATATATGTATAGGTCGGACTTTAATTGCACTTTTGCTCTTTTAAAAAAAAAACTTTGATAAAGACACTTAAAATGAGGTTGGCTTACCATTGCGGCTCCTCTTGGCTCATTCAGGAAAAATGGGCTTAAAATATTTGTGCTACAGCTGTAGAGTAGCAAATACTATAAGTAGTAAATACTAATAAAATCAGTGCAGAATCTCCTGAGCAAAGATCTTCTGGACAGATCCAGGTCAGATATATACGGAGGGCGAGCGGAGCCGTGGCAGGGAGAGGAAAAACAGGGAGAGGACTTTGACAGACGGGAACATGGAGTGTTTCCACTCTGACCTCTGACTGAACCAGCGAGGAAAGGCCTCACTGCCAAAACATCACACACGACTCCGACTTTATACTCCTGCATCAAAATGATGATTTTTCGGAAATAACAATGGGATTTTTAAAAGAGCACAGTTCACTTGTATGCGTGGTGGTTTGTTATTAAATATTTTTCGATATGCTGGTGCATTTACAGCCCGATGAGTTCAATACCTTTTGTTTGGTCCAACTAAAGGTACACCGCAGCTACAGTTCCCCTTTCTTTATATTCCTGTATATAATATTTCTACAGATTTTTCCAGCTGCCTGATGAAACCAATGCGACCCAACCACCCCGGGTCTGAGAAGGGACTGTGGTACCCAGACATGAGTCAGCGATTTGGATTCTTCTCAGTGAGTCAGTCTTTTGTTTATTTATCATTTATTTAACAATGGTGCCACATTCAGGTTGTCGGATAAATGTAAACGTTTTTTTATTAATAGCCCACTTCTAAGAAATTGTATCTGGCTATTAGTAAAGTCTGTTTAGACCCTCTCAAGCCCAGACTCAACTGAGTTTTTGGGTCCCGTTAGCTTTATTTCAGTGCCTCACCTGAAATAAGAATCTGTATAAATCTTTTGTCCATATGGACAAAGCAGCTCATGAAACAGCTGGAAAAAAGTTTTTTTTCTTCCCCATTTTATCTATGGAAAGGATCTGGCTCCAAATCTGGATGTGTAGTGAGATGGTGACGCTGCAGTGAGTCAGTGTTTAGAAAGAGAGAAAATCCATGTCTTCTATTTTCTTCCCCGATCGGTTCCTCCGTGTTTACATTGGCAAAAACACGCGTGTTTATAGGACTACTTCGCTTGACTCAGCTTTCTTCCTGTTTGCATAAATACACATGCGTCTATGTCCGAATTCTTCTCTGCTCATCACACTTATCTCCTTTTCATTCAATTGAAATATATGTTCAATAAATAAATCATCTAGTCATTTTCGAGTCATTCAAGAAAGGCAATGAGGTAATGTTTTGAAAGGCTGCGCTATAAATACACGTATATTCTCTCATTCACAAACAATGCACGTAAAGCACACACACACACACACATATGGACGCACAGCCAGCGATGACGCATTCCAAATAAACAAAAGCGCATGTGGAAACTAAAATAGGCAAGTAAACAAGGATTTTCCTCCATAAATAATTATGTTAGAAATGCATAAATCTATTATTGTAGCCCACAGGAATTGTTGGGGGTCAAACAGACATCCAGGCCAGACCGCTCTTCACCAAACACGGAGCTTGGCTGACCTGAAAACACTTTGCATGTTATTGGACCGGAATATATTTTCAGTTTCAGTCCAAAAAAAAAAATCTGCATTTTTGGCTTCAACATTTGGCTCATTTCGATCGCACCTTCCTTTCATTCTGAGAGAGTAGCCTTAAAAAGACATGACTCCACAGCAGAGGAACACGGTAGGTCACTTGCCAATTGGGGATGATGCCTTTCCAACGAAGGACTCTGTTTTGGTTGCATGTCTTGGATGCATTCCTCTGTGATTATGTTTTTCTTTCTCAATGTACTTTCACTTATCTATCGACGACACACAGCTGGACCTCAGACAAACGAAATTTGGCAAGTCCTGTTTTGAAATGTTTGAAGTTGTGCAGGAATACAACAAAAAACGCTTAATTTCATTTGTACGATGTTGAACCCGTTGCCCTTGTTAACGATCATTTGAGACGTAAGGAGAGTCTTTTTTTAATAGTAGCTTTGCACATGTGTCCAGAAACATTTGTCATCTCGGGTGTGCAGGTGATGTTGCGGCAGATACATCATTTCGTAACCAAAGGATCTGTGTCCTCTTTGGTTTTAGGATCCTGAAGACCTCTTGGAAATGCTGCTGACAGAAGTGCCAAGGCCCAACCAGGAAGCCGCTGAGGTCCTTGACTCTTCACAAAGCCGACGTGTTTTTTGTCTTGGAGCTTTTGAATCCAACTAGAGAATGTGCAGATCATTGCTAAGGTCAGTATTGTGATTAAGATCATTACCGGTATATATATATATATAAACTGTATAATAGCATGCTGGGAAGATTGATTGTCGGTCTCCAATGTCTCAATTATCATGTGCTGCACGTAAAGCTGAAACTCTGTGACCCCGACACCTCGGCGAGTGCGAGGCAGAAGGTAAGCTCGTTGACTTTCCTCAAAGAGTGTCGGGGAAGCCATCGACAGAAAGAGCCGAGAGGCTCGTTTGACCTCGTGACACACAAACATTGAGACATATGCTCTCTCTGTTTCTCTCGCTCGCTCTGACTCGCTCTCTCTCTCTCTTTCTCCCTCTCCGCCTCACTAAAGAAAGAGTGACATTCTCGCCGCTGCCTTGACGGTGGGTGATCTGCTGCGGTTGACCCCTCATTGAGCGCTGGCGCTAAATGTCACCACTTTGAAGTCGAAGCACAGCAGTCCCAGTGTGTGTATGCGTGTGTGTGTGTGGTTCTGACACATTCTTAACATGCTACAAAGAATGTCGCGCCGCTAAGTTACATACATGTAAACCACATATGAAAGGAAACCTTCAAAGCTCTGACACAGAACAGAACGCGGCTTCATGGTTTCACTATGTCAATGTGAATCACCCATTATCAGACCTGTCACTTTGCGTAACTATAATTAACACGTCTACAAAGTTGTGCACTCACATCAATAGCCTCAGTTCCCCTGTTCGCTCCCACACACACACACACACACACACACACACAAACACACACAGACACAAAGTCACTTTCGTCTCTGAATTCATCAGATTATTCATTTATTACCAATATTAGTATGTTTCACATCTCCTTTACACTGTGATCTGTTTTATCTCAAATTGTGACCCCAAACATTGTTTCCAGACTATAGCTAAGCGTTTTTATTCATCGTCCAGTCTTTCATTCATTTCCACCCATTAACATCTTTCTCTCATCTAATTCAAGCCTCATTTCATATTTATCATGTATAAGCTTATTTTAAATCTAATCTATATGAAAGCATTTGTCATGTCTCAAATAATGTCTCATACCATACATTTTCCATGCAAAAAGTGGACCTAAGGATATTGTTGGTCTGAGGTAAGAAATTAACTGAAGTTTTTATAGATATATATCTAATAACCGGGGATATAGAGCAAGTGACAAGTTGGCTATAGCTAAAGACATTGAATTAAAGGGAGCTGAACCAAACAAGGGCTTCTTTTACCTCTTTGGGCAGGGACCATTTGCTCCCCCAATGATCCTTCCTCCTTTCCTCCCTCTCTTTTTTAAGCTCTTTCTATCTTTCTTCCTCTTCCTCCCTTCCTCCTCTATGCCAGCTTTCTCCTATTCCCTGTTTCAAATCTCTGCTGACTCCCTCTTTTGGGATTCTGGCTGAAGAACTGAGAGTGTGTGTTTTCAATCCAATGCGTGTGTGTGTGTGTGTGTGAGTGTGTGTGTGTTAGCCAGAGGTCCTGTGGTTGCAGCGACTTCAAAGCTGAAACCAGAGTCTCTCCACAGTCTGCAGCTTCCCTATAAATCAGACTAATCATACTGCAGGGGAACACACACATGTGTATACACGGCCACGACACAGATTGAATCGTAAAGATAGTGAAAGACTGCCCGGAAAATCATTGGATAAAAAAAAAAATCGGGTGCAAAAGAAGGAAATGGAGACGAAACGAAGAGGACTGGATGCGACAATGTGAGAGAAGTTGGAGTGGAATGAAATAAGAGGAAGATTTTGGCAGAGATGGAGTTGAGAGAGTTGGGTAACTGCCGAAAAATGCCCGTCTTCCATTGAATTTGAACATAGAATAAACAGGGTGTTACCAGCCAAGCCCTTCGTGCATATATTTTTGTAGCTGGATTCTCCCTCCTGTTATGTATGCATAATAATACTGAGTCTTTCTTTCTGAATGATTTCCTGGCTTTTGCCATACAACCTGTTCAGAGAAATGACTCTGGCGAGTCTGGAGTTGTCACGGGGACAAAAGTCTCCAGCTTTTAAGTTTTTGACACTTACGAGATAACCTCAGTGACCTTTCCTCCGAGTGTCTTCGACCACATGTGATAGCTCAGTCATATAGAATCAAATTCAAGAGAAATAGTCCAAAGCAACAAGTACATTTGAGTTTGTTTTAGGACCCCTGCGGCCCGTGGCTCTGGTGGAGCTTGTACGATACGCTAACATTATTGTTGGGCCTGTCCAATCACCACACGAGGGAGATTACAGGAAAAATGGATAACTTCTCAAATAAGCTGTAAACGTGTCCATATTAACTCCTGACCTGCAGCTTTGCACGGCTTGATCTGTTTAGGTTGGACCATCCTTCAGAGTATTTGAAATAACCTACACTATGTGTGTGTGTGTTTCTTCCATCCAGGCAGCCCCAGTCTTCATCGCTGACAGAGAGGAGTCTAATTGAATTTCCGTGGACATCCTGACCCGAGGTTTTGGTTGGACAAACTTATCTTGGCCTGGTGCAGACGGACAGATCTCCAGCTGCTGCCGTGGCTCGAACGCACGGTTGGATTTGAGAGCGGAGCGTCTCGGACGTGGAGTTTTAAGAGGCGGATTTTTTTGCCCACAATGCCTGAGAACTGTGGCAGTCAGCACAGCTCCACAATGGGAGGTAGGTCCACATCCTCCCTGCAGCCATTAAAACAAATAGCTCTCTATCCAAGAACGTCAGTCTGTGTGTGCCTGCGTGCGTGTGTGTGTGTGTGTGTATAATAGTAAAACAGATGTGCATGTTTTCTCACTTAATGATGTGTGCACACCTTAATTGTGGTCATGTAAACTGACATGGAGTCCAATTGGCTTTGATCGTGATACCAATCTACTTGTAACGCACCAATGTAGAAAAATACATATAGCATTAAACAATTGGAAGGGAATTGAAATAAGTGTGTTGCCTTGATGAGGACAGTGGAGATGACACTGTGCTCTCGAGGATTGACATCTGCAAAGCTGCGAGCCAGGGCTGGATGTGCGGACACTGGAGACAGATGATGACAGCATGAGGTGGAGAGGGAGAGAAGAGCAGGATAAACAATGTGGTTGGGTGGAAAGAAAATAGAAAAACAGAAAAGACAGAGAGAGGAGCGAAAGAGAAATGGAGGCCGGGAGAGGGAGCGACTTTGTGAGGGTTACCACAACCATGCCACTGAGTGGTGTGTTTACATGGTACCACACCACTAGTCTTCAAACCACAGACGTAGCTCAGTGTGAGTGTGTGTGTGTGTGTGTGTGTGTTTGTGTGTGTGTGTGCATGTGTGCAGCTGTTACACTTACCACATGTTAGCTTGTGGGTAGAGATTCTATATGTTTCACTATGGAACCTGTCATTTGAAATTGCAAACCTAGTTTTATTAAATTGTCGACTAATATACTTTAGCAGACAGGTGGAATTAGAACCAAAATCTCTTTTTCTATGAAATACAGAAACATATCCTTTCAAAAGTTGGGCTGAGACGGTGAGATGCTTTATAACGACGAAAACCAAACATTGTTTTCCACAGTGTCATGATAAACCTGTGAAGTTTACATTTTTCTCAAAATAATGTATAATTCTTTGGCAATGTGCATGAGGTTTACATAAGAGGCTTAGTGTCACTTGTGTTGTCAGGGGACCTGAAGTAATTATTAACACAGCCGCCAAAACCTTTATCATCACAACAGAAATAACAATTTGTTCATTTCGCTATCAAATTTAGCCTTTTATATTAAATAATTCTCATAATAAGAAGTTTTTTTTTTCCATGGAGACTAACAGGAGATGACTGATAAACTTTTTTTGCTTAAAATGAAGAGAGTGAAGAAGGCATTGTGGGAGAGTGAGGGAGAAAAGGGTTCAGGGATTAAAATGGGGTGATAAACAGGGTTTAAAAAAGATAAACAAAAGTGGATTGCAGAGAGGCCGGGTCAGGAGGTCATTGAAAGATTATGAGGTGATGAGAAAAGTGAGAGAATTAAGGGGAAAATATATTAAACTCTCAGGAAAAGGGCGGAGGGAGAAAAAAAAAAGAGTGAAAGCAGATAGAGCGGGAGACAGGAAGGAAAAGGAGGGTTGGCGAAAAAAGAGTGAGGTGAAAGAGAGAGAGGGAGGAATAAAGGAAGGAAAGGGAGGAGAACGGTGTGGGGGGGGCTGGATGGATGGACGGAGGAGAAGGTAGAAGGTTCTTCAGTGGGAGGTAATTGGTTCCTGATGTGAACCTGAGCTTAGCTCTGCAAATAAAAGGCCTTTTCTGTCAGCTGTAATGGCTTTTCCATGCGGCGGCGGCAGAGCTCCGGTGGGGGCTGCGGCATCGCTCCCCCCCCCGACCTGCTTCCAATTAGAAGGTATGCAATAATACAGGAGTAGCGTCTGTGATGGCGTGATTAGCGTCTCAGGTCAGGGACAGCGATGAAAGAGTTTTTGGAGGTCCGATAAGACGCTTGCAGACTGTACATAGCATCAATGCAGGGTCAGGTTCATCGTGAATGGACGAATTCTACCCTGTCGTAATGACGTTGCACTTCATTCATCCTTATTCCAGAAAAGATAGATACAAAATACTCATTGTGAGACTATCTGACACACACACACACACATGTAAACGTAAAGAGTTTAATAGCATACACTTTTGGCTAAGTGCTGATGCAAGTCCAGGGAAGGAGGAAAAAGAAACAGCTTGAAATTCATCCACACTTCTGGGGACCTGCTCTCATTGAGCCACACAAAACACCAGACCTCTCTGACCTCACTGACTCAATAACAAACAGCTGCCACTTATGAGCCCTGTGTGTGTGTGTGTGTGTGTGTGTATGTGTGTGCGTGTGCGTGTGTGTCTGTTTGAGAGAGAGAGTTGGAGAGTGTGCGTGCATTTATATATTTATATCTTTTTGCCCGATTTCCTCTGTATCTGTGTTAAGTGACTGAATGTTTGCTTACCCTGGTGGCATGACAACATTTATTCATTCTTGTGCGGCTGTGTGTGTGTGTGTGTGTGTGTGTGTGTGTGTGTGCGTGTGAAGGGGTTTGAAGATGTGGTCCACCGGTGGGAGAAAAAGAGAATTGCTCATCTGGTCATGTTGTCTTAGCTGCCGATAAAACGGCCATTATGAGCCGAGCTGTGATTACAGTAAACAGTAAATCTGTCCCATTACGGGCGACCATTACGTCTCCATCCTCACAGAGACAGCCGGTCGCCTTTACATAAATCATTCAAATTTAACGCAAGGGACGTTTAAAGGTGAGGAAAAGGGTTAGGCTTGAGTGAGTAGTCGCTCGTCGTTAAGGTTGGAACAATTTTCCAGGAAATGAAGTGTGAGGTTTTAGAGGACCTGGTGGATTTGCTGTTATATTGTTTTTTTTTTTCAATTCTTTATTTTAGCCTTCTTTATTATGGGCTTACCTAATAACGGATGGTGGTTGTAGATAGATAGATGCTCACACACACACCGCCTGATCATGTGCATGTGTGTTATTTAAACTGTCCGATAGTTATCGTGACAGTACAAATCTATGAGTCACTGGAGTAAAATGAGGGAGGGAGGATGCAATACTTCATTTGGACAAAGTGGGATTTATTTCTTTTACTTCAAAGCCCCCCCCCCCCCAGGCACCGATTCCGCTCTGTCATCTGTTGCTTAGTGGCGATAGTTTTATTTTTATTTTGATCTCCTTCTTCGAACTGGCATCTAGTCACATTCTGATTGGATAAATAGTATTTTTTATTTTCAATTTGTTTTATTTACAAAGAGGCCTTTTCCATCCAACTACATTGAATCAATAGCTCCTAATAACCTCTTTTCAAGGGGCTACCAAAAAGTTTTGTTTACCCTGTGATGCCATTCATCTCTCCGCCCTTGGGCTGTTTATGTTCCCCTCTCTCTCACCCGCCCTCCCTTCCACTTTTTCTTTTTTTTTCCATTTCCTCTATTTCACCCAACCTAACCCCTCGTCCTCTTTTATACGCTGACTCCACCACTGCAGTTAAACTCTCCTTTGAAACCCTGTGCCCCCTTCCCCCTTCATAAAAACAAACCTATTTATTTCAATAAAAGTTGGGTACTTTCATACTTGTTTGATTCTCGAACCAACAACTTGGATAGAATCTCAAAATGGGATTCTTACTCTTTCGGGCAGCTACAGTGATGTCAGTATGATGCTGAAGGCACTTTGTCTGCTTGAATACACAAAATCAAAATGTCAAGCCTCCCTTTATCTACATAACCAAATGTCAGGCAGAGAGGTGACATCCGGTTTTAAGAGACAATGATACGTTGGTCATATTTGCCTTGAGGTGTGTGTGTGTCTGTGCCCGGCCTCCCGTCCAATGTCATGAATGTCGTGTATATTTTTTATATTTTCATATTTTCAGGCTTCCAGCAACTTGCACTATTTGATGATGCAGATGAAGTTTTGTAATCTTTCTTCTAGTCCCCCAGTTGCATCAGTTTGTGTGCAACACTTCACTAAACAAGAACAGATGCTACACAAGTCTGTGGGTGTGACACATGAATAAAAGAACTCCAGTGGATTGTGCTCTGCGAACTACTGTATCTGGGGACCCGGGTTATACGTTACACGCGTTTTATAAAAAAGTTGGCCAATATAAGATTGTTTGTGTGTGTCTTACACAATAGGATTACACAATCGAATAGTTTTAAGGACACAGCCCAGTCCAAACCAATTTTTGCCAAAACTGCATGAGGCTCACGCAGGATCCTTGCTGACAGCCTTCTGGTCTGTACACAACAAGTTCCTATCATCACTCCCCTCTCAGCAGCCCGCTATGTTCCTTTATTTTGACATTATGATAGGACTGAAAATGCGTTGTACCATATACCCAATCCAGCTTCAAAATAAGCGACCGATTAAGATAATCACAAATAAACAACATAATACAAACGAGCGTCAATCTGCCCGCAGCTACGCGAGTTGCTGCCCCCGTGCAGGAGGTGGGATTCTCCTTTGGCTGACTGCGAGATGTTTGCTTTCCGTTGTGGTTTAAATTTTGGTGAGCTGGATTTGTGCGAAATACAAGCGCTTCTATCACAACAAGAGGACAAATGTAGCACGGTGGTCGTGGAAGTATTTTGACAAATCAATCAAAGAGTTCTGTGTGGTTCCAGTCATCCCTCACCCATGGCAGGCGCACACATACACCACAACACAACTTTCTATTTCAGTTCTTCATAAAGATCCATATCTTAAAAAAAAAAGCAATTTGGTGTTTTCCTTCCCCCCTTCCCTCCATCTTCTTCTCCAAACTATGTTTTTATTCTCTCTACTTGAAGGGGAAATTGTTATGTGGTATCCAATATCCTTAAAAATCAATGTGGGTGGCAGAGAAATGTGAAATAACATTAGATCTTGTGGTTGTTGGATTTCCATATTGTAGGGATCATGTTGAAACCACATTTATTGTGTTTCACCGGGTAAGATTAGGTGTTTTAAACGATGGTAAGAATTTGCCAAGACTTTTCAGACTATATGCTGAACACGTGATATTCCTAATTCACAATCTCCTGGATATGATCTTTGTACTGTATATGACTGAATAGTTTGCCATTATGTTGTGGTGACAAACATTTTCACTGCCCGGATTATGTTTAAGGGAAATATTTATTTGGAGAAATGTGCGTTTGTTGGTGGTTGCACAAAGTGCAGGAGGCCAGAGCCTGAGGTTTGCCTCCCGGCTCATGTCTGTGGTTGGGTTTAGATTAACAAGACACTCTGGTCAAGGTCAGGATAAGATTATGGATAAGATTATGGTTTGGGTTAAATCTTCACAAACGTGTTGTGAAGTTTGTTTTTTTCTCATAAAATGTAATGGACATCCTGGATGTGTGGAACTGATTGTCTTCCAGTAGATTGGATAAAGAAATATATATACGGATGGGCCATTTTTCGGCCTTTATCATGAGGCTTCATTCCAGCTGCAAAATGTGGTGTCTGCATAATTCATGAGTTGGGATCCCACAGAAAAGAGTGACAGAGCATCATCATCTTTCTCTGAGAATATTTAATGAAAAACTTAAGCTCAAGAGACAAAGGATTCAATATTATATTGTCCACAGTGTATCGCGGCTTTAACACCCCATTTCATTCCACAGCCGTGGTGGTCGGCTGACTACAAACACCTCACTAAGTGTTCACAGATGCTGCAGAGTTTGGTAGACATAACTGTCCCCATATATTCCAAATGCTTTCTCACCACCGGAGAGCCCCACGTGAGAAGGTTTGGATCCCAGGCGCGGCGGGCGGGAGGAAATATTTCTCATATAGTATGTGGAAGGTTAATTGGTAAGGAATACAATATGTCTTTGAGTCCCTGGGTGTCACTCTCACGCTCTCCTTTTCTCTCTGCTTCACTCCACCCCTCCCTCCCTTCCTGTCTCTCTCTCTCTCTCTCTCTTAACAAGTTACTGAATGAAATGTGTTTTCAATTAGGGCTGAGGGAAAAGGAACAACTCCACCAGGAAC
The DNA here is from genome assembly GCA_016785305.1 of Colistium nudipinnis. NCBI lineage: Eukaryota > Metazoa > Chordata > Actinopteri > Pleuronectiformes > Rhombosoleidae > Colistium > Colistium nudipinnis. Next base: position 420,733 of record JAFBJU010001256.1, read on the forward strand.
ACTATAAGAAATGTCTTCAGCAACACACAGACATTTATATTTCAATAAGTATATTTGAAAATATTGTTTCGAAACGATGTGGGGAAATATGACGTGTGGCACTTTAATAATAATAATAATAAAAAAAGCTTTAAAGTTAACTTCTGTTATTTTTTAAGATGTTTTACGCACAGACTTGTGGGTGTGTGTGTGCGTGTGTGGGACGTCAAGTGCAGACATAGGTGTGTGACACAGAGGGAGGGAAAGAGGGAGGGAGAGAGAGAGGGAGGGCGAAGGGGGGAGGGAAGAAAAGGGAGAGAGAGCCTGGTGGATCGGACGCGCGCAGAGCCACAGAGACGCAGCACGCACGGCATCAGGGCGTCTTCATCTGGGAGAGAATAAACAACGCAGAATTAAAAAAAGAAGAAGAAAACTGAACAATAATCCAGCCACACACCTGGAAACAGTCGGAGGAAATATCGCTCTACTCCGCGGACATAAAATGAAAGGCTTACCTGGGTGCACTTTGGATTTGGAGTCTTGCACGAAATCGCTGCGACTTTGACACCAGAGCCTCTGTGGGAGTTTTTTTTTTTTTCTTGTTGGAGGAATTTAAGGCACCACGGAATCAAACTTGAGTACAGGAACAAGTCGGGGACTATACGCTTCAACTACACACCTACGGCTCTCACTGGGGATTTAAAAAAAAAAGGAAGGAAGAAGAAAACGCTGTAAGTACAATTTCTCACCTGCTGCTCTTTGAATGACCGCGTCCAGTAATATTTGGATCCATATGTGCGTCCTCTCTGTGTGCACGCGTGCTGTGGGCATGTTTCTATACCAGCAAAGTGAACTTACCTGCCACGTAGACGTGTCGAGGAGGCATTAGGCTCAGATAAGGGCTGTGATGGTGTTAGCAGATGCCCGCGCACCGTTACTCGGCTCGTGCGCTTGGAGAGGTTCACGACCAGGACGCGTTGCGCGTTGCGCGTTGCATGGGCTCTTTAAACAACTCTGGCTCTGGAACAAAAAAAACACACACACAAATACACACAAACAGGCAAAAGCACTGAAAAAAATCACAATCGGGCGTTGGGGTCTGGAAAGAAGAAAATTAAGTTTGACATCTGTGTCGATTTTCCACGCTGATCCGCGCGCTCGCAGAAACGTGTTTGGAATTTGGCTTCGGAGTTTTTCTCCATTGAAAAGTTTGGGAAAACAAATCGAGCGTCGGGTTTCCAAGCGGAAACACACGTGTTGTCACTTTCACTAATGACTAAAACACGATGAGCAGCCCAGCCGCGTGTTGGTGATGGTCCTCAATCGCTCCACTGGTCTTGGCACCTTCCCAAAGCACACGCCTTGATGCTCTGTACTACACACTGCCGTGCTGGGCACTTCAGCAATCGGAATATTTGCAGATGAATAACTTCATGATTTCTAAATGGGATGTTTGGTTATTGTTACTATCAATTGTAATGACACAGAGAGGATTTGAGGCTTTGGGTTTTTTTTATTAAATAAGTCCAAACTGGCCACTGTATTTCATCATCTTACACACACTTGCAAGTCATTCCATTGGGTATTTGATCCCATGCAAAGTTTGGGCCAGGTGCATTCTGTCAGGTATGATTAAAGCTATTATAAATCACACGAATAGTCGAAAAACTGTCTATGTTCCAAACACTGTGTGTTTGCAGTAACCAGATGCATTTCTGCAAAGTCTGTGTGGTGTTAAAAGAAACTGAAGCTGTGGATCACAAAAAGAAGCTCAGGAAGTGAATTCAGAGGCAACACAAGCTCAGGTGGGTCTCGTGTGGTGATGCATTAAGTTAAGCCAAGTTTTACTTCACTGTGCAACTCGTGATGCTCCACGGAGCCGTCCGTCATTTCAGAATACCTCCATAACTGTTCACCAATTATACAAACCAGCTGTCGTTTTCATTTGATTTGAGCAGTGACAGAGCAGATAACTCAATCGTGAAATTCCACTAAGATTATTGCTGGAGCTGATGCCATTAGGACCCGCGGTCTTCTTTGCCTCAGTCATCCATGTCTCCCAACTGGTTCTTAGTGAGGGACAGATCGGAGCAGGGGGTGTGTGAGTCAGAGGGTGAGGTTGGGTGGGGTGTGAAAATCAGTGGAGTGGAGTGACTGTGAGTTGTGGTTGTGAAGGTGGGGGTAGGGTAGTAAACTGGGGGTACAGACCAGCATGGTTGATCAGACATGTTGAAGAACACGTTCAGGATGGTTTCTGGTCCCCTGCAGCCTATGAGTCAGGATCCTTGAGTCCAGAGATGGTTTCCAGGACTCTCCAGATGCGACTTCTTCTTCTCCTTGTTCCCAGACTCAGTCCTCCTCATGAGGTGGGGTCAGGTTGGGGTTATGCTTTGGCAAGTGGTATTAAGGGTTAGGGTTTGAGCAAGTAAGTCAGCGTGATGAATGTATTTGTGTGTGTGTGTGTGTGTTTATTTGTGTATTCACAACAGAGAGTGAGAATGCTGTTGACCCACCACCCACTGCCCCGAACCTCAGGGGGTCTTTGAGGAGCATTTACACTTCAGTAGAAAGAGAAGATCAATTGCTCTCAAGCTGTGTTAATTACGCCATCGACACTGTGACTGAAAAGGTTTTCTGACGGCCTCTAAATGAGTCTCATTTGTGGTTTGTGGACTTTATACTCAACCCTTTTCTTTCTCCCAGTGTACATAGGACGTTTTGAAAAAAAATAATATATATGTATATATATACAGTATATATGGCCCATTTTCATTTGACTGTGTATGAAATATCCCATTTAATCTTGTCAAAGGTCATTGACTGTATACACAACGGCTGGCTCAAATGCTGGCATAACAGCCACAGCTGGAGGTGGAACAGGGTAACCAGGGGTCATCAGTGTTGACATTTAAACTGGTGTGTGCACAATTGTTTCTTCACTGAAGTTTTTTAATTCATTAAACTGCCAAACTCCCGCGTGTCTTTTTGATTTAGCCATGCGAGCTCTTCGGCGGATAATCAAGCGGCGTCACCATGGATATGACACAACCACGCTCCAGTTGTGGAAACAGGATAGGTCACAGGAGCTCGGTGGTCGCCTGGGTAACAGGGCTACGCGATGCGGGTTCCATCGGTTCAATGAAATTGGACTTCATCCGAGAGTTCATTTACCACTCCCGCCATGGCAAATGGAACATTTAACAGGGCAAGTCGATGCTTCTGTTATCTGGCCTTCCCGGTGAAACCAAACACAACGCCCACAGCAAAGACTCGTCGTCTCCCCATGGCGACGGCGGTTTGGTGTTTTCCCTCCGTGAGCTCTGACATCCGTCAAAGGGAGAGGGTCCTTGAAACATCTGTGTTGTGATTACCGAAAGCACGATTCCACCTCCCCCTCGTCTGAGAGACCCACATTCCACCCATTCTTGCCCCAGATTGCTTCCACATCGTGCAGGTATCTGAGTCCCATCTTGTGAGTTTCGGCCGCAGAGTGAGCTGGTAAATTTAAATGACGTTATCTACTGAATGCACTTTGTGTGTGTACACAGTCGCTTTGTTTGTGTATCTCCTACGTACAACCTGCGTTTTTTGTTCTGTCTCTCTCGTGTCAGCTATGTCACACGCTGTGGTCAGACAGCTGTGTGTCATGGCCACTACCCATGATCAGTTCATGGCTATAAAAGGACAGCTTAAAGTCAAATGTCATATCATGACACAAAGTTTTAGGTTCTGACAGGTATCTGCTTCCTTTTCTTGTTGATGACACCACTGGCATCATATAACTCTGTGTTGTTATCTTTCAGAAGGGTTCCTGTTCATTTTAAGCGTCAGCTTGCTCTTTTACAGTAGTTAGAAACTAAAAATAATGAGGAAACGGAAATGAAACTGAGAGAAAAATATGAAATTAGACACTGCCCCTGAGGTCGAAACTACCTTGCTCGCAGTTATTAATGTGAATGTCTGGCTCTGCTGTGTGATGTAGGTAAAAAAAAAAAAACTATTTTCTAATCATCTGATTGTCAGTGAGCTCGCCATCAATGGGCCACGTGCAGCCAGAGTGACCGCACCGTTTTAAGATCACAAGCCATACACAGGCTCGGTGATGCAATATCAGACATTGGGCATCAGCTGTTTAAAAAAAAACAAAAAAAAAAAACAACCTCCCATTTTTGCTCTCCATTAATTTGAATTATTTTATTCTTTTGAGGTTAGTGTGGGTTAAAATGATGTAAAATATGTCTCAAGAGAGTCATGGGAAAGACAGAAACAGGAAGAGGAACCAAAAGGATGCACAGATCCTATTTGACGGTGTAGTGTGAAGACTTGGCTCTTTTTATTTTTAACTGTAGGATATATTTCATTCTTTAATGACAAATCTATACTGATGAGGTAAAAAAAAAAAAATTTAATCCCAGACCTCTGAAGTATGGGACGGTTGTTCACCTTTCATTACAACAGAGAGAGTGAAGCACGGCCTTTATCCAGGGCTTGAATGGTTTGGAGTAAGTGGATGACGTCCCGATGTCCTTGAATGGCCCTCAACAAGGCCTGGACTTGAACCCCAGGAAGCATTTGTGAGGAGGACGAGAGGAGGCAGTTCACCGGGCATTCAGGCTGAGTCTGAAAGGATCTGCCAGGAAGAATGGGAGAAAAAGGCCAAATGCTGACATTTTTATAGAAGAGTGGAACACGCTCAGTGGGACTGAGGTCGGGAGACTGGGTCGGCTGGTCAAGAGCATTCCGGATCCACAGTTGTCTTGTCAGTGGTAAAGCTCAAATGAATCACTATAACTTCATAATCACTGGTTTGTTTTCAAGTGCAAACGCCCGTTTGAAGTCCAATCACATCAAGCAGCCAGAACGCAGCGTTGGTGATTTTCACAAGTGACAGCCCAGAGCCATCCGTGATAAACTCGACGGAGGGGCCCCCGGAGTCAAACCCTGAACTCTGTGCGGAGCGCTGACGCACTTCCACGTTGCACCGGAGCTGCAGTGATGTAATCTGCGGAATCCGTCTCCAATGGTGTGATTTCATGAGAGAATGAGTGAACACACCCAACACAATAAAACGGCGGAGACCTGACACACATATGGCAGAGGCTGTTCATCTGGAGCCGGGCCTCATTAAATAGTTGGTGATGGTTGCGAAACCGTTAATGTCACAGACTCCTTTTTGTTTTGTGGGTGTCAGAAACACACCCTGTTTCCCTGATTCCTCTTGTGTAATGCTAAGGTGGATGGGTATTCGATATTAAGTATACTGTACATCTGTTTATGTAAGTGTCCGTTTTCATAAAAATAACTTTATTGAACACTGTCAACACACTGTCCTACTTTGCATATATTTATTTCACAGCTGATGCTTTTCTTAAAATTCCCTGGCAACACTTTTGGTGCTGAGCCCTTCACCTGGTGAAAATGATCTCAATGTCGACAAGTTTATTCCAATAGTGTAACTGACCGTTTGTTTACCTGTGTTGGCCTCACTAAGTCTATGAGTGTATTAGTGCGCACACACACACACACACACATCGTATCATTCAGCTTATTCTGCTCTAAACTGCATTTCTCAGGGGGTTTTCCCCAGGATTAATTTCAGGCTTCCATTTTTTCTCTTTCTTTCCTAAGAAACCTGCTCCACCGAGACATGTGGAACAGATCATCACAAAAATACCTAAAAGCAAAGGAGCTTAGTCAGTGGACGAGTGTGTTATACATTGTTCGGCGGATAATCACCCCCGAAGCTGGATTTCGGCTTGTCACCGGGCTTTCCTATAACGCTCTGATCCCCTGGAAGAATTTTATAGTCAAATGAAAACGACTTTGACGAGTTATTTATGATTCAGGCTGTTGCTTTGAAATGAACCCTCGCTTTTGGACTTACCGGAAGCCACTGTGACGGCCACGCAGCCAATCCCTGCAGGGCTGAGCCACGAGTTAACTCCTTCTGGTGGGGCCGCGATGGGCGCGCTTGGGTGTTGGGAGTGGGGCTATCATCCACTCACTAGCCGTGATTCAGCACGTCAAACATGACTCAACGCCTCCCCTCAATCCAGCCCTTGTCCCGAGCTCGGCCGCGCCACAGTTTGAGTGTGTGTGTGTGTACTCGTCCGTGATGTTAAAGACAAAGATAGATAATTGCTGCCTGTGTGAGTGCATGTGTGTGTGTGTGAGAGGGAGTGTGTTTGTGTATATTCTCAAAGTTCTGTTTTTCTGCCTTCTCTGGTGGCTGTACGGAAACAATGGGCACATTGTGCGCAGAGTTGGCAGAGGAGGAGGTGGAGTGAGGTGGGGAGGAGACACGGGGAAAAGGGGGGATGACAGGAGATGAGGAAAAAGGGAGGGCACGTGTGAGTTAAAGTTGGGATAGGAGGAGCGGTGGAGCAGATGTGTGTGCGAAAAGGAGTCAAGGGGGAAGGGGTAAGGGAGGGAAAAATGAGAGGAAAAGGGCAGGGAGAGAAGAGCAACTGCAGAAAAATAAAAGGTGACGAGGAAAGGTAGGAGATGAAAGAGAGGAAGAAAAAGTTGGACGAGGCAGAGAAGTGGGAGAGTAGGAAAGAATGAGGGAATGTCAATGTCATGTCATGTGGAGGAAGATGAGAATGAGGTATGAGTGAGGATGAAAAAGTGGACAACATGACATCTTCACTTGGCCGACTGGGAATCTGTGCGCCAGGCTCAGGTCCAAAATCTTCACACACCCTGTCTGCAATAGAACACATGCAAAGGAAATCAGGCTATTTTAAAACAAAAATAACCTTTAGTGTTATATTGTGGAGTCAGTGTAGGGAGGGAATACCGTCCCTTAGTCCATCATCTTTATATTATCCATCATTTCCAGTAATTCCCGTTAAATATGATTCCGTAAATCCCGGTCTGACACACTAATGAGAGCTAAATCTTCTTCCTGTGTAGGAATAACACGTCAAACCTTAACCTCCGTGTTTCCCTTTAAAGCTCCAGCTCCCGCTCTAGCGTTGACTGGACTGGACCAAGTCGGTTTGTGTCTCCGTAGGTGTGCGACCAAAGATGAGGACGCTCAAAACACATGCTTTTTTATTCAAAGTACTAATATTAATAACAGTCTGACCTCAGACCAGGTTTTGCTTGGTCAAGAGTCCAGCAATGGACTGCACCTCAATTTTAAATAATCCCTCCCTGGGGCTCCTCGGGTGCAACTGCGTCGTGCTTGGCTCAGATCAGCACCAGGTGTGGGACGCGGCCCAGCAGCGGCTTTCAACAGCTGAGGGTTCTGTAGAAGTATCTCGTCCTGTGAGGGTGTGTCATTCAAGGCTTGTTTTGTAATAGCAGTCTAGCAGTCGTTACTCATGGGTGTGTGTGTGTGTGTGTGTGCGTGCGTGTGTGGGTTTGTTACTTGGCTGTATGTTCAGAATATATGGATGCAGCGCTGGTGTTGACGCTTGAGTTATGACCTCATTTGTGTGGATTCCAGGGTGGTCCATTCATGGCCTGTTGGACACACACAAATACTCTCACACACACACGCACACTAAGAGAAAACACACTCTTCTCTTCATGCTGCCAGACCTTGTGCCACATTAATAGGAAAGTGTGTCGACACACACTGAGGCACAGCAAGCATTTTGTTCAAGACATTTCACACGCACACTCCCCAGCCTTCTCCTCTCACGGACACACACAAACAGACACACGCGCACACAAAGTGAAATACTTCAACAATGTGGTAACTCAAACTTTCTCTTTAATAGTGCAGATATATACACGCCCAGGTGCAGCCACTCAGAAATCTTAAAAGCCCCTCTTTCTTGCTCAGCCTTTCCATTTCACAAGACCCACCCAGCATCGCACACACACACACACACACACACACACACAATATGACAGGATCTCGCTCCACAGGCTCCATGGGTCTGATGAAAGTGTTGGGAATGTGTTCTGAGAGGCCACTGACACTTCCTGCCACTTTCTAGTGATGACTGGCCCCAGGCCTCTAATTCCCCCGGTGGCTGACGTCTAATGGCCGCAGGCCGCGGAGGACGGGCTTTCAGCTGCTGTGATTAGTGTCACTACGCACTCACTTTGGTTCCTCCTGCATCGAGTGCTCACTGCCACGCTTCTAATGGCTGGGTTATTGCTCCCCATGTGTATCAATTAAAAACCTCGAAAATGACCAGCAGGGTGGATAATGCCTTTTTCTCAAGTCATTTGAAAAAGGAAATCCCCACAGACACTTAGGGGACAAGAAAAAAATGTTTAAATAAATGATGGTGTATATGTTAAAGTAGCTTTTCTTCAACAGGACGTGTGTGTGTGTGTGTGTTTTCATGTTCCAAGATTAATCCACCTTACTGGAGTCCTGATTATCTGCTCTCTGAAGTAAGACAAATCCATTTTGGGTTTCCCAAAGTTACGTTCCTGGTGCTTTGGTGTCTCGTCCCAATTTCACATAAACCTCCAGATATCTTTTAGTCCCCATCAGCATGAGCCCTTGCTTTATAGCAGGCATAATATTTTTATTATTCATAAAATGATGCCCTGACACATACAGTAAAACTTGTAATGAGAAAATATGGCCCTATTAAAAGGATGACTGGCCAGAGTTTCCTTTTTGGCATGTCCCATGAAAATCTATGCGCAGAAATGAAGCAGATCTCTCTGGCTTGTCTTCAAAAGTAGTATCAGGCATAATTCAATTCAGGTAATTGAATGTACCATTGTTATTATAACATTTTACAGCCACTCCAAGCAAACAGGGCTGCAGGCGGAGCTCCTTATCGGTGCGACTCAGGAAACTGGAGATATAAACAGTCCAGAAAACCATTTATTTTATTAATGAGGACTTCCTTGGTACTATTATTGGCCTACTACCTAGGCCCACATTCGGTACCGGTCTGCTGTGTAGGTGATGGGCAGTGTTGCCTTTGGCTGGGTTACGATTAAAAATGGGCTTAATATAGAATTCATGTGTGGAACAAAATCCCAAAGAACTGAATCATGGGTTATGACTACCCACAAGAATGGCCCACTACATCATGCAATGGGTTCTATAAAGCATGGCTATCAAAACAGTGTATTACAGAAGAGATGTTATTGCTCATTTACTGTTGACCTACGGGGGTTGAAAAAATCTTTTTGGCAATCTCCAGCTTTTATACAGTAGCTCTGGACTCCGCCTTATATCCCGGGAGTATCCCTTGTCTTTCATGTGAATTCTTTTTTCAGAAGATAAACGTTGTGAAAGTTTCCCCCGATATGGCACATTTGCCCAATAGGGAGGTGGTTGTGTTTGAAGTGGAGTTTTGGCAGAGTAGGTATTCCAGTGATGTCACTGCGCAGCTCAGAGAAGCTTTACAGGATCGGAGCGGTCATATTAGAGGGTAAATCAATAGAGAGGGATTTCCAGAGAAACACTGGCCTCTGACCCACCACTTCTAATACCACCGCCTATTCTTGTTTCTTCAGTTGCTTCACCCCTCCTCTCTGTCTTTTTGTATCTGTATCCCTGACACGCACACACACACACACATGCACATTCACTCTACTCCAGCCCTGAGGACTTGTTTCCGGTCTGGGGGTAGTATGAGAAACACTAGCTTGCATCTGAGCGGTGCTGGAGCTTATTACACACACACAGACAGACACACACAGACCTGAGAGCGTCGCTTGTCTGTGTGTGTGTGTGTGAGTAGATTCTGAGGGAAAAATGTTGCTGCAGAGTTTCCTTTTATGTCTACACTTGTAAAACTTGGCCAGATGGAAAAATTACACTTTTTTCTTGTTTCCTGTTGCGTGGCACACAGATAGGAAGTAAACGTGCACAACAAACGTAAACCGCCCGCACAAATGTGCTTATTAATGCTTCACATGTATATTTTATGCTTTCAGAAAGTAGTACTACTACCATGGATGAGGAACAGTGCTACTACAATGAGACCATCGCCTTCTTCTACAACCGCAGTGGCAAGTACCTGGCCACTGACTGGAACACCGTCAGCCGGCTGGTGATGGGCCTGGGCATCACCGTGTGCATCTTCATCATGCTCGCCAACCTGCTGGTGATGATCGCCATCTACGTCAACCGGAGGTTCCACTTCCCCATCTACTACCTGATGGCCAACCTGGCGGCTGCTGACTTCTTCGCCGGACTGGCCTACTTCTACTTGATGTTCAACACGGGGCCCAACACGCGGCGCCTCACCGTCTCCACGTGGCTGCTGCGCCAGGGCCTGATCGACACCAGCCTGACGGCGTCCGTGGCCAACCTGCTCGCCATCGCCATCGAGCGCCACATCACCGTCTTCCGCATGCAGCTGCACACGCGCATGAGCAACCGGCGCGTGGTGGTGGTGATCGTCATCATCTGGACCATGTCCATAGTCATGGGCGCCATCCCCAGCGTGGGCTGGAACTGCATCTGCAGCCTCAGGACTTGCTCCAACATGGCGCCGCTGTACAGCAACTCCTACCTGGTGTTCTGGGCCGTGTTCAACCTGGTGACCTTTGTCGTCATGGTGACGCTGTACGCCCACATCTTTGTGTATGTGCGGCAGAGGACCATGAGGATGTCGCGGCACAGCTCCGGGCCGCGGCGCAACCGGGATACCATGATGTCTCTGCTGAAAACCGTGGTGATTGTGTTGGGTAAGCAAGACGATTAATATCTATCGATCAATAGGCCGATTTTTGTCTCAGAAATAGAGAGAGTTTTAGAAATAAAGTGATTCGGCAGTTTATTTTTTTAGAATATGTCGATCTAAACATGAGCTATCGTAACACTGTGGCCGAGATTTCTCTCCACACACTGCAAACGCATCTCTGATTGTTGAGCAATCTATTTGCGTGACCCGTCGCTCTGCGGCTGCTGATGACTTCAGCATCAGAACAATGAATGCGTTGAGTCCGAGCCCCCCCGTCTGCCTAGCACCGCTGCAGGCCTCGCACACAATCATCTCAGCCCAGCCCGTTCACCACCGACATGCGTGCTTGTGCAGTGGCTCTTGTGTGAGCACTTTACATTTCAAGGCCTGTTCTTTATTATGAGTATCTCATCTTGATGAATGAAGGCGCCATTGCTGTTCAGTTACATTTGATTTTGCTGAAATCATACAGATTGCTGTCACAGCACTTTGATAGCTTCCATTAAACAGCGTGCATGATCCGGGAAGGAGAAATTCAAAACCAGATTCAGTCCCGCGGTGGACGGATGATGTTATATGTGTGTACTTACCCTTACTGTCAGTTATATTTGATCTAGAGTTTCATGCCATTTTCCCCGGAAAACGAAATGCTTATTTTTTCATGTCTCAAAGAAAATGAATGAACAGGGAATAAACAGATTTCCACTACTGCAGGTTTTCAGTCTGGACACACCCCCTAATTTGGTGCGGAATCACTTAAAAAGCGATCAGAGAAAGTTTAGAGCGAGGTCAGACCAAAGCCTCATGGTTTTACACCACATTGCACTGTGTAAACATTATTTTTGTCAAATTCAGCTGAGCACCGGCCAATCCGCAAAGTTTCAATCATCCAGAACCATCCTCCAATGTGATCTTGCAGTGTATTTTTTTTTCTTCTTCTTCTTCTTCTGTGGATTAATGCGGTGACAAAGCTGTGTGATGAAGCGGCGCCTGGTTTTACTTCAAACTGAGCCGTCGTTTGTGTGCAGTCTGACAGTTTTATGTCCAAGCATTCGCTCGAGATATGTTCCCCACTTCACGAGTCTCCAGGCCTCTTCAGTGGTATGTGATGAATAGACGCACTGCTGCCTTTTTTTTTTTTTTTTTTACACACAGACGGACTGAAGCACAGTAGCAGACAAACTTATCTGTGTGTGAAGTGAAGCTGAGAGTGTGAATTGTGGGAAAAGGGACTTTTTCAGTGCCTGGGAGCAGGATGTGTTGGTCCTAGACAAAACATACCAAAGGATTGTGTGTGATTTGTCTCCTATGTGCTGTGTTATCTCATCCTGTGGCTTCTGTTGTCTTTGCTCCGCACTTTTAATTGAAAGCAGCAGAAAGTGCTCTGCGGCCTATCGGAAAAGTGCGGAGCGTGCGGCACATACATTGTCCGCAGCTCTCTTGGTCCGGCATATTTTAACTTACTGGCTTTAAGGTGCAGAGACATATGCTGTGTTATTGTTGAGGGAAGATTATCCGCAACCCCGTGTGCGTCAATGCTCCATATCTTAGGTTGAAAATGGTCTCATGGTGGAGGATTTCCCCGGAATGAAACCCATGTACAGCTCTACTTTATTTCCAAGGCTTTCACAATATCAGGGGGCGCCATTAATCGCCTGGCTAGTGATCAGTGACATGAGGATATGAGCTTCTAAACCGTTTACGCATGTTTTACCAAAAAAAACCCACTTTGCTTAATCCGGCCTGCTTTGATTGAGTGTGTTGCATTCAAGAAAACAACGAAAACATCATCATGCATTCATCGCAAATCGATGCCAATGACCACTCCCGAGGGCTGGTGCTTTGGTGAGAACACTTTTACTACACTTACTTACAACAAATCTCATTGTAGTTCATTTGAATGTTTTATTGTTTCGGAATTCCGCAAAGAAACACACACACACACACACACACAGGATTTTTTTTTTAAATTGAATCCAGGTCCTTACTGGGAAAGCGCGTCTTTCGAGCCGGGGTGTAATGTGTTTTGGTTCGGTCGGGAATCGGATGCTGTTTCTGAATGAGGTCATTTTTTTTTCAAGCACAACGGAGGATATTGAACACAGCGTTATTTGTTGCGCCGGTAGATGTGAGGTGCAGCACAATCTCTGGGACTTTTCTTGCCCATTTCATTCAGAGTAATCCCCACTTTGCATTTTCCCATGTTAATTTGGCCATTGTGAAACACCCGGGGTCACGAGGCTTTCCGTTTGCGCAGGGGCTAAAGTTGCCATTGAGATCTGGGTATGATTTTTGTTCTTCTTCTTGAGGGAAGGTTAAGACGAGTTCAGCCTTAAAGTAAATCCCAAAGCAATCCACTTTCCAGCTTTTCCCATCTGCTGACCAGATGATGATAATAACTACTCCCCTGCTGCCCAGTGTCCACTTGTCCCTCTCAGGATGCTGTAAAACCAGCTATGGCTGATTTCTTCTCAGGATGAGGTACGGGGGGCGGAAGGAAAAAAGGACAGTTGGTTACGCACACATGCACATGCGTAGGCATGTACACATAGTCTGTCTCACATTCACACGAATCCCCAGGCTTAAGGAAGAACAGTGGGACTCAGAGCTGGCTCCATTCACATCAAACTCTGATGGGAAAAAACGAATCCAGAATCTGGCTTGTACTTAATTTGTTTTGCCAAAGATAATAGAGCTAGGGACACACAGCACAACACACACACTCACACAGGAATATCATTTAAAGTAACGCATACAGTACAATTGGATGGACGTCTTATGAATTGACTTGTAGATAACATATCTATGTTATATCAATATCATACAGAAACCCCTAGAAATCAATATGAGGATACCTTTTCCAAAAAGGCAAGTACCCAGAACTGTCAGCGGATCCGTCGAAGCTCACATTAAGCGACAGCTGATTTATTCGCTGTTAAGTCTTTGCGCTTTAAGAACACTCGATTTAGAGCTGAGCTGCATAGTTTGGTGCAGTAGCGCCGGTTCTGTTGTTCAGTACCGACTAAATGTGAATGCCATCGCGTGCATATCTTATTTATAAGACATCTGCAAAAACTGTGAGATGAAACGCAAACAGTCAATCAAATCTAGTCTGCTGGAGAAGGATCCGTGTCTTTGACATCAGGCCATAGAAAAGACTCCCTCCCTTTCGGCCACTTGTGCCTCTCTGCTGAAAAAAGATTTGAATGACACCAACAGAGATCTTCTTCGTCACTCATCGGTGAGACAACGGCGTTGTGAAATGAACCATGACCCCAGTGTGTGTGTGTGTGTGCGCGGGTCAGGTGTTGGCTCATGTTGGGTAGCGCCTGTGAATGATCTGATTATCTTAAAGCCCACGGTGGCGCATGCGGTCGCATCATCAGACAGCGTGGAGCGCCAACGCATACCGTGGCCCCAACACATGCGAACAGATGGCCCGGCACAGACTCCAACACGTCTCAAGACCTCTGTGCGAATCCGGTATCTGATGTTTAGCTCTGGATTTCCCAAATGAGAACAATAAAGTGATGGTGAGGACGCCTCCACATACACAGCATTTCCATCACTCAGCCCACTGGCTGACTGGCAGCAGAACCAATCCGAGCCAAACCAACCAATCTGCTGTCAGCGTGGAAACACGATCGGTATGTGGATTTCAGAGTCACCTGTTTTCTGTGTGTGTGTGTGTGTGTGTGTGAAGCGATTATTGCAAGAAATTGCTGTTCACAATGTAGCTTGTCCTATCACCATATTCAAAATGGTGACATCTGTCCCGATGAGTTCTGTCTGTCCAGGACCAAAACAGTCCTGGGTAAATTTGCTTTTTTAAAATTGTGTGGCAGTGTTACATGAGAAAGATATTATTTTGAAAATGGCCATACCCATAATAAAGTGACATTCTTTTAAACATATCATTTCGCTGTCAAACTTACCATCACAGCACAGATCTTGGTAACAAGTCTTTAACCAGAACTAATTTTAGGGACTCTAAACCAAAAATAGTTGTGTTTATGGTATGTGGCCAGTGTATGTTTAAAACAAAACTCTTGTTGTATATTGGTTATGTCCAATGGGTAAATGTGACTCACTGAAAGAAAGACAGAGACATTTCTAGTCAGAAAACATCTGTATTCATAGCCTGAACAAATATCTGATGGCACCAAACCGGCAGCTGGCAGAAGACAAAAAGACATGCACAGACAATTGCGTCCAGACGAGTATTAGTTTGAAGTTGAATCAAATAAAACGGCGGGACCAAAGTGCCGTTTTCCAGAAATGAGATGCAGGTTTTTCGAAGACTTTGGTGGTGGCTGGTACGACTGTGGTAAACTGGATTGGACCTAAACCCTGACGGAGCCTTACAGCGCTATTGTGCATTGTTTTCTACTGTCTGCGTTTTTGTTTCTTCTTCTTTTGTTCCAAAACAGAGACAGAAAGAGATAAATAGGTTTGAAAACTTGAAATCTCAGTGAGTCACTCGTACTGATCAAAAACTGTAGATAAAAGTGTTGTTTTTTTGATGAGCATTAGACGAGTGTGACCCTGGCACCAGACTGCTTTATTCATTACTGTAAACACTCGGCTACTGAAGGTGAATTTTCATCTAATCTTCTGTGTTTGTGATTGAGTGATATATATTCATAATGGTTTTTGGGCCACAACGTTATTTTATCGGGATCGTGGTCACGACCGCAGAAGATGTTGGGTTGGAAAATGATAGAGATACAGGAGACACAGATGTCTGTCTGTGGGCAGACGGAGACAAAGAAAAGAGAGGTGAGTGAGGGACGGGATGAGGGGAAAAAAATGGAGAAACCAAGACCGTAGAGAAAACGCAATGAAGAGAAAATTAAAGAAGGGCATTAAAACAAACCAAATGATATAAAAAAGGGGGGGACAGGAAACCAGCTGGATAAAAAAAAAGAGACAGAGATGCAGATAGAGAGATAAAGGGGAAGACGGGGGCAGAGAGAGATGCAGAAGAACGAGAACAGTAATTTAATATTGCGTGTTTATTCGTTCTTAAGGGCTTGAGAGAAACGCACATTAGTGGAAACCAGAGCTGGCACGGAGACATGTGAGAAATCATAGGAAGACATGGAAATCCAAGATGGCAGAACGTGAAGCTCTTTAATGAGTTTAGTATGTGGACTACATCAGTACAGCTGTGGATGATCAGAGACATGAAGGGTTATATATATGTTTTTATTTGATAAATAAAACAATACACAGTTAAAGCACTGTTTACCATTTCTGGGGCAGTTCTAAAAGTCAGTGTTGAAAGATTTGAGTAAATGGGAAATCGGATTTATTTATATTTTTTAAATGCAAACAAACATTAGCCTGAAATGAGATGCCGTTTTTGTTATCCGCTTAATGATTGTTATCTCTCAGAAGTGAACCTCTTAACCTCATAGAGACGAGGCTAGAGCAGAATCCTGCATTATTTATGCTCCCCCCCCCCCCCCCCCCCCCCCCCCCCGCACCCACTCGATAGCGTTAACGATAAACTCTGAACCTTATTAATTCATGAAATATCCAGGAAACAGAAAATACTAATGGATTATGAGATTCACTGTGATGCATCTTTCCTCCCTGAGCATGTTTCAAATCTCTCCAAGTTCGCAAAGCTGAGCCAAATATCTGGAAGGCCGATGGCAGCCTCAAACCCTGGGGCAATCCAAAAACACATTTTGTCATTTTCTAGTCAAGGAAGCTGAACACGCAAAAGCGCACCAGCGTGATCCTTTAAACCTCATATTTGTGTTATTCGGTGCCGCGCTACATGCGAGCGAGGACAATGGCAGAGAAAAATGCGCCGGCGAAAAACAAAATGTCAGTGTGTTAATGATGACGAGGGGAGGAAACACGGCACGTCAGCCATTGGAGAAAAACAGCCTTTCCTGACAGATTCAGAGTCGGAGCCGTTTCCTAACCTGGAGGGAGGGTGTTGATGTGTAGCAGGAAAAAAAAAATGTTTTCGTGCGAGCTGGCTGGGGTGGACATTTTTTCTCCGAGTGCCGTCTCCACACTCGCCCAAATGTTGCGAGTCTTGTGTTTGTTGTGTTCGCTTCTGCATCTGTCCCTGTGCTTCGTATAATTAACGTGAGCCGGCGTTAGCGTGCGCGTGTCCATCTGCACATGGGAGTGTTTATCCGTGTCTGCCCTCAGTTGTGTGTTTGTGGGAGAGTGGCGTTCGCTGCCACAGTCTGCTCTCCATTATTCCCTGATGTTTGCTTCCCGCGGTTGTCTGTTCCGTCCTGGCTTTAGGAAGCGAAAGAAACGGGAACACGAGAGGAACCAAAGTTTGGGATAATAGTAAAAGTAAAAAAATAAATACCAACTCAGCTTTTTGTCTATGTCAAAAGTTTATTATAGAAATAATAAGACACAGATTTCCTTAAGTAGACCGAACGTTTTGTTGGGACGATTTTGAAATATTAAATCTTATTTAAAATTTGAACCTCTGGTATAAAATAGTATAGTATATACCATAGTCTATATAGTCACAAATGAGGCCATTTCTTTTTGGATATCCAGCCAATATTGTAAATCCCCACTTGTAGGTCAAAGCTGATTATGAATGGGTTTGTTGAGAGGATTGTGAAGCAGCTCAGCTTTCAACAAGGTCAAATCCCTGGGTCGTGTCGTGTAGGATTATTAAAAAAAATACAAATACCACAATGTCTTGTGTAGGACCATAGGATACTGTTGCGATGACATAGGACGTAACACCCGTACATCATCTTCTCTTGTGTCACTCTGCACATTTCCCAAGATTCCAGGCCTGTGTCGGAGCCCAGTTTTTTTGACTTTCCTCCTCTGAGATTCCATTTCTTCTATCTCTTTTCCTTCCATGTGACATTTTCGAGTAGTGCCAAAGCGAAGGGATTCACATAAATCTACCAAAACATTTAAAATAAAGGGTTTCTTCCATAAACAAAAACTCCTTCACCCCGTGTGACCCCGGCAGTAAACCGGATGGTTTTTTTTTTGGTGGGGGAGGGTTAATGTAAAAAGGTCATTTTGAGATGAAGGGTGTAACAGGAGCGACTGTATTTCCTGGGATTGGGAGAGGAAATGAAGAATCGGAGGGTGAGCGCGCTCAGGTCGTAGCTTTGCACAAAACCGTTCTATTCTTTGTGCGGTGGGAACACCAGATCAACAGTTATACTGGAAAAAAATCGGAGGGATTTACGCGGCTTGAAATTGTTATTCCGATATGGATTACGTCATGTTCGGTACTACACAAAAAAAAATCCCTCTTTTATCCGAGTTTTTTTCATGGATGTCCCAAATGTTTTCGCTCGCGTCCTGGCCGTTGCGAGATGGTTCGCTGAGAGACGAATAGTTGGGATAGTTTCTCTGCTGGGGTTTTCTTTTTTCTTTTTTTTTTGTTTGCAAACGCGCTGAGAAATGTATCTCTGCCGAGTCCGCGTGCATAGCTGGGAAGTGAGGTCAAGCCTTTCGCTGCAGCTGCCGCCTGCGAAACACTAACAGATAACAGGCCTGCCTGTCAGTATTGTCTTTCTCTTGTCCCGTTTCTCATCAGGATGTTTGGTTTCGCCCTCCCGAGGGTGTAATGTCCTACAGTTGTCTTATAGTTGGGACAAATTGCATCTGTGGACTGAACTCAAAATGCTTAAACTTGACGTATGAGACGTGTATGAGTAATGGCTGCAGTGACCCCCCCCCCCATCAGAGAAATTGTGACGCATTCCAGGAGGTCAGGAGGTTGCAGATATAATGATAGAATGCCTTGGCCAAAGCATAAAAAATGAGGCAGAGGTAGGTCATTTCTGTTCCTTATTAAGGGAGGGGAGGATGTTGTTCAGGGAGTGTGTGTGTCGGTCTGTGTGTGTGTGTGTGTGTGTGATTGGGAGGCTGTTGGATCTGGAATACTGTCATTCCTAATTGAGTCTTTGAAATTGGCCTTTTTAAAGTTTGCACTTTCCGGGACTATGAAAAAAAAATGATAATAAGTAACAACATATGTATATACAACAATTTAAGACACAGAACAAGATAAATGATTTACAAATAACATAATACATTTTTTTTTCTTATTCCCCAGATGATGTCAGATCATGTCATGATTATATTTCTCTGGGATAAAAAAAAACTCTGTTCCATCAGTATCTAGACAAGTAGTGGCTGCGTTCGATGAGATCATATTGTGTTGTGAAAGTAAATACACAGATTTTCTTATGTTTATCGGTTAATGGAAAGACATGTGAGTGGTATTTTCACTTTGTGGGCTTCCACCTACGGTATCTGCTAACTTAACCTAATGGACCCGCAATCATAAACTACTTAAAAGCACTATAAAACGAAAGTACATTGTACAGACGTTTTGCCATTTTAACGTTTAACATGTGGTCATGGAGTGACATGGTTGTTGTTGTTGTGTGGATGGATAGTGTTGCGGTTGTTAAGTGATGTTAGTGTGGTGTGTAGAGGGATTTTTGTTTGTGGCGAAACAGCTTAAAAAGCTGCGATTTGCTCTCAGCGGAGCAGATGCCTCCAAACCGAAGCCACAAATGTCTGTCTAGCTCTTTACGGTACTAAATAAGAGGAAACAGGAAGTGGTCCGGCGTCTGTGCTCAGGTTTGGTGCAGATCGGTTCGGTAATTTGATCAAGATCCAATTTCAAGTCTTCGGTCCTCAGTTTTCGAGTAAACCCAAGTGACACATCCAATCTCAACTGTGAGTCAGCGAAATGTAGCGCTGACTCGAAACCAAATCATCAGCTTTCAAGTTTTTAAATCATGACTCATCAAAGGTTCAACTCCACATGGAAATACTATTTAGTGAGTCACTTGTCGTTGCCCTTACAGAAGCAATAAGACTAATGTCATAATAAAGCACTGGGTTCACCTTTTCCTTAAGTCTTATAATACTTTTTTTTTTTACCTGTGTCTATAACTCTGTTGCAGTCTGGCTTGTTGGAAACAACAATAATCGTCAGAAGCTCCAGTTAAATGGTTTTTCCTCCGCTGTCCCATCAGGTGCGTTCATCGTGTGCTGGACGCCCGGCCTGGTCATCCTCCTCCTCGACGTCTTCTGCGCCAACTGCAACGTGCTCACCTACGAGAAGTTCTTCCTCCTCCTGGCCGAGTTCAACTCGGCCATGAACCCCATCATCTACTCCTACCGGGACAAGGAGATGAGCGCCACCTTCAGGCAGATCCTGTGCTGCCAGCGGCAGGAGAACGTCAACGGCACGGCGGCGGAGGGCTCCGACCGGTCGGCGTCGTCCATCAACCACTCGGTGCTGGGCACCAGCGGCGTGCACCACCACCACCACCATCACCACCACAACAACGAACACTCGGTGGTGTAAAGGCAGGCCGGTTACCACGGAGACCAACCCCGGGCTGATGGAAACGGGGCGTTGGTCTTCCGTGAGGATAGTGACTGGTAAACAGAGGTAATGAAGGTCAAGAGGGACCGTGACGGAGGAGGTAGAGGAAGTTGATTGGATGATGAGCTGAGAGAGTTGCAAAATGAAGAAGAGAACCGGCAACGATGAAGGAGGATAAAGAGCGAGAACACGGGAGTCGTCTGATCTTCAAGGACTCTGAGAGGCTGTTAGTATTTTTTGTTTAGCTGTTTATTATTTTTCAGTTTGTGTTAAATGTGCTGTTACGAGCAATGCTGATATGAACTATTTAAAAAAAAAGTAATCTGTGAAATGAAGGTATTGCCAGTATAACCCATCCACTCTCTCCAGTCTTCTCTAGCTTTGTGTCGCCGTGCTCGCCATGGCCTCCATGAAGGATAAATTCATTCAAAATTTAGTTGCAGTGTTTTTGGGTCAGAACCCCCAGATTTGGTTCTCTCATTTTTCATTTTATCTGTAGCAGAAAAGAAAAGACTTCAGTATAAAATGACGCATGCAGTTGACGTGTACTTCAGTGTTATTACGAGCTCCAGCAGCTTTAACTTTAAAATGACCGAAAAGACTTGAGGTCAGTTTTCTTCTCAGTGTTTTAAACTTTACTGGAGACACCACAGTGGCAAATTTATGAATTATCCTGCCAGTGATTTTAAAATGAGTATATATGTAAATATTGACATGTTTAGTGACTTACCAAATATACCGCAGTCCCATATTATGGATTATGGACGTGTGCCGTTTAAGTCCTTAGTTAATTTTTAAATCAAAGTAAATATGACCGGGACTGGTAAGTCTACTTTCCTAACCTTTGTGAATCCGTCCAGTCGTTTTCATCTCAAATATGTGAGAGGTCAAAGATCTGAAAGAAATCCCGGGTTGTTTTTTTTTAAGGAGTTGTTTCAGGGCACTTACCAGAAAGAGGAAGAGGAGGATGTTTGCAGTTTTTAGAGCGGGCCCCGTGCCACAGTGTTATGTGGAGACAAGGTGAAGGTCGTAACTGCTGAGTCTTCACAGGCATGACATGAAGTTTGCTGAGTTGTTGTTTGCCTCTCGTGATTTTATAAACGGTTAGGAAAGGCTGAAAGAGACGATTCTGAAATAAAAAATGACAGTTATTTTTACGATCTGAATACAAAAAAAAAACACACAAGAAACGAACACAGAGCCAAAAGCCAGACTAGAATGGCTATGTTTGCATTTTAATTAATTGGCAAATTCCAATCCTCACTTTTAGTCTGAATTTGCTCAGTGACTTTTCTTTGCAGTCCCCTAGACTAATCTGTGGCTTCAACAAACCCTTTGATTTAAGTACAGAAAAATATCTTTCTCATTAAACATAATATACATTTATACCATCATATCAGTGGGTTGATGATATGATCATTTAGATGTTTCCCTAAGTATCTTTATAAAAAAAAAAAAAAAAAAAAAGCGTTTACCTAACAACAACACCGAGCATTTCCTGTTGTCAATTCTTATTTAAAGTTCTACTGACAACAATGACGCACAACGGTGTACTCGTCTGGTGAACAGAGTTGAGCCACTGCCATATTGAATGGCGTTATGCTTTTTTTCCACTCCCTAATTTCTGCTTTTGACTTGTTATACCATGTCAGCTGTATGTCAAAATCCCACATTTCTGTGACTTGCAGTGTCAAAAAAGAAAAGAAAAAAAAAAGCCAGCTGGATGTTTTGTCGTGACTTGAATCAAAACATTTTTGGCCAGAATATACAGAGAGAGCTCCACAACAGCTGACAGCCCAAAGTGTGTATGGAAGCCAAAAAGTACAGTCCAATGTTTTCCAGGAAGCAAGATGTTTGCAAGGGACTTAAACCGCGGTGCTAGCGTGAAGTCAGCTGGCATTCGAAATTGTCAAAGCTGCACAAACAGAGAATCCATGGCAACAATCTTTTCAGTCAAATTCGTTTTTCTTATGTTTCATCTTTTTTCTTTTGTCCAAATGTACCTTTGTCGACCAAACGCCTTCGACCCACAACTCGACCCTCAGTATTTGACGTTTACTGTCACCATTTTTCTAACCACATATTGTTTTCACTCTGTGTCTTTGTTTACCAGTGAGTCACTCTTTGTATACCAATTTAAGTATATGTGTACAGTATGTGTGTATATAAAATATATTATTCAAAGTTAATCACCAAAGGGAAAATTGTTTTTTTTGTGTGTTTGTAAATTTAACTCTCCGTATGTACTGTAGGATTTTATTTTGGTATTTGGTTTTGATTTCCTGAGCTCTTTGTATTCCTTAATTACATTCTGGTTAGAGTTATTAACATGTTTGTGACCCAGAACTAGATATCCATGTGTGCAGTGCCTTCCTATGCATGTAACGTAACACAAAAGCAGGGATTTACTGCCCTCTCTGGTTGTGTTTCCTCTGACTACGCCCAGCAGTGATGTCACAGTGTCCTCTACACTTGTACATCACTGCGTTAAGGGGTTAAGAGGTCAAACCACTCGAGGTCAGCTAACCCAAAATGTCCAGGTTGCGTTAAGCTACTCTTTTGTTGTGCGTGTGCGATGCTAACACCTTTTTCTTACCTTGGCCCTTAAGCAGGAGAAACTTTTGTACAATGTTTTCGCCAGAAAGCATGTTGTTTTTTTTACAATAATAAAGGTACACAACACAGCCTTGAAAACGGCAAACCACAAAAGTAGTATATAATATTGGTGATGTCGAAAAACATTTGTAAGCGACACAATCCACTCCAGGTGTGTTGACTTGTGTAAATGTGCAGTTTCGTGACACAACTTGTGTGTAAGTGTGTGTTTGGTTTTTATCACGTCGTGTCACATAAAGTCCAGTCAAGTCACAACATGTTATTTTATATGAAACATTACTGTTGATTCCAAAGATTATCTGATAATAATCATATTATTAGGACCAGTGACCGTTCCGCAAGCAAAAACTCTGATTTAATTTACCATGTACCACTTATTTGTAGAAAGTAATCGTGACACATACTATCCATACTGTACGGGCCAATATCGATGAATGTCCAGCCAGAGTCATAGTGTTGATGTTCCAGCAACAATAAAAACATGAGAAAAGTCTGAATTACTGTGGGGTTTTTTTATGTGAAACTTGGCTTTGTTGAAACTAAAGAAGCGGAAATTGTTGCAAATAAAACCTTCTTTTTTCTTTTTTTTTTTACTATGAATAGAACCAATCATCTTTTTAAAGGTCTTGTGTGTCTCGTGTATTTAACATGTTTGCCCCCGCTATGGTGACTTTTTATTCCACAGTAGGAATTTTATTTTTTCTGCAAAATGTCTGTAAAAGGCAAACAGCGGAACACACATGGTCACAGACTGATAATGTACACTCGACATACAGGTCGTTTTTTGCTAGACCTAATAATAATCGACAGACCTTGAGGCTCTTGAATCATTTTGGTCGGCCTTGACTGTCAACATACTGTGTGTGACTTAAGATAGTTCTCTGCACTTAAATAGTCCATATCTGGCAGAGACGTGCTGTAATGACACTGTCATCAGATGCATGGTTATTCTAAAAATAAATAAATAAATAAATAAATAAATACAAAAATATATGCGTGAACTGTTTCTGATAACACAGTAAGCGTATTGTGCTCTCGAATCACCCGCTGAGAATAATCTTGAGTGGAATATGCTTGCTAAAAAGTAGAGGTCCAAAAATCCTAATCGCTTAGCATTATAGCAGCAGGGCTGTGACATGAAGCAGACGCTGCATGAAGTACTGCACTGTGAAACTGTGTGTCTGCAGTATATGAGTGGTCGGGGCCACTACGCGTTGTGTGTGTGTGTGTGTGACATGAGTGTGCTGTGGAAGCAGCAGCCAAATGTTTTTAAAGGAAAGAATGTGTGTGTATGTGTATTTGTGTGTGTGCGTTATGTTTATTGTTCCACAGCTTTTGAGCGTTAGCCTCCAGTTGACTGATATATGTCTGCCCATTTCCTGTTACTCCCTAAAAGGGCCAATCAGAGCCAACGCAGCTACACAGGAAGTTCCTCTGCGCTATCGCTGCATGTGTGTGGGGGGGGGTGCCACATCTTCGTCCCGCAGCGGTCTGCTGACGGACAAATATGTCCCCGCGGTCAATGTCCCTCTTTATGTGCGGCAGATGGGTTACAGCCAATGATATAAATGGACAGTATCAGCAGTCCTGTTGCCGGCGTGTTTTCTAATACACTGAAGAGGTCAACGACACATTAAAAACTGAGCTGTTAATGTACCAAGATATCCAGGAATCACACCATTTCCGCTGTACCATTCATTTCATTCATTATTGTGCACATGCAGATATTTAACACAGCCAACGTCTCCTGAAACATTATCAAATGTCGAATATACTGGACCAGAGGAGATTATTGTGACATAACAGGAAGACATTTTTTATCACAGTTTTAACACCGCAAGCTGCCATTCCAAGTTGGCTGGAAGAATCGAAATAAGTGGCTAAGACGCTGTGAATAAGTATTGCTTACTTAAGTATCCTCGGCTAGTTGTGGCATATATTTGAACGAAAATGCAAATGGAGACAAAATTAAATGGTTAAAGAAGAAGTAGGTTAAATGATGGGCAGGGGTGGAGTCCGATCAGGAGAGCAGATGAGTCCCAGGTGTGTGAACTCACACACACACACACACACACACACCTGATGTGGATCAGCAGATTAGGCCTTTAAAAGGCCTCAGGAGTCCAGAGTCACCCGGGGACAGAGAACCTGAGACACTGAGCCGCACACACTGGTGTTAAATCAGAAACAGAGCTCTACCATATACAGAATATAACGGGAAGCTCCTCAATCGCTCCACATAACAAAAGCCAAACCAATATGTGTAAATGGAGTTAGTTGATTCTCTTTGATGTGCAACGTTTTTTCTTTTACACGCCTCATTCCGTTGCCCAATGTTTGGTTTGAACCGAACCTTCATATAACACTGTGGAAGTCTTAGGGTACGTGTCATTTGCTGTGGGTATGGTTGTGGATGTGGTTTTGTTTTATTGATCTTCCACACTCCTACCATGAAGCCACACCGGACACTGCCTCAGTTTTTTTTCTCTTAACCCAGATCTAAAAGACACATGTTGGAAATTGTTTTGTTTATTTCAAGCAGTACAAAGAATCAATAATAATTTCACACCACAATTTAAAAAAGAAATAAAGCACGTTATTCATCCAACGTCAACATTTTGTCAGATGACATTAATTTCTTAATCAAATAAATTCACAAGACAAATGAAAAGGAAACACAAAACTGTCTCGTGTTATCCACAAGACACAGCAGATGTTGATGCTGATTAATTAAACTGAACACAGTTGTACAAACCATTGAAGTTTTGCCTGTGTGGGATTATTTTTATTTTTTATTTTTTTTCCACATCGAGGCGAGTTTGGCAATTTTTCTCAGACGGAAGAGTTTATTTTAATTATTTAATTTGTCAAGTACATGAAGTTATGTGGAACAATAATTCACCAGACGTGTGTGCCTGTGTTTCAGTTAGAGCTGATGATGTAAAAAAATTATAATACAAATATTTAAAAAATCATTGATAAATCTTTTTTTTTTTAAAACATATGTCTCCTTTTTTTACATCAAACTCTGTGAAATTAAAAACTAAAAAACTCAAAGATCAACATCAATAAAAAAGAAAAGTTCATATATGTCAAGAATGCCCCAAAAATGGAATAGCAACTTTTCTATAAAACAATCAACAGCAATGGTTTAAAGTGATTGTGTGCCACTGAGGAATTGGCAGTAGTCAACACCTTGATGATGATGATGATGATGATGAAGAGGACAAAAAAGAACCTTGCTATAATTGTACGTGCCAAAGAAGATTAAAATGAAAGAATAACAATACTAAGGGATATTCTTCTGACGAGAAGCTTTCGGTTTTCGGGCTCTAAGTGACCACGGGACGAAATGGTTTTCCCGGCACGTGGAGAATCATCTCTCAGATTAACAGTCGGCCTCGGGCCCGGCGTCCATGCTCAGCGTGCTGTGATGCATGCGCTCCAGTATCCGGTGTATGCTGCTGAAGCTGGGCCTGTCCGAGGGGTGCGTGCTCCAGCACAGCCTCATCAGGTTGTACAGCTCCAGGGGACAGTTCTCGGGACAGGACAGGATGTGGCCGTCCCTCACGTAGTAGATCACCTCCTCGTGACCCATGCCGTAGTACGGCTGCATCCCGTGGGAGAAGATCTCCCACAGCACCACGCCGTAGGCCCACACGTCCGACTCGCTGGTGTAGCGGTTGTAGAAGATGGACTCCGGGGGCATCCAGCGGATGGGGATGGCGTCGTTCTCGTTGGCCTTGTAGTAGTCGGCCGAGTAGATGTTCCTGGAGAGGCCGAAGTCGGCGATCTTCACCACCATCTCCTCCCCGACCAAGCAGTTGCGGGTGGCGAGGTCGCGGTGGACGAACTTCCGCTCGGAGAGGTACGCCATCCCTCCGGCGATCTGCTTGGCGAGGCAGAGCAGCTCGTCGCAGGAGAGCCGCGCGGCGTCGGCGTCCGACGAGAGGCTGGCGCAGCTCAGCGTGCGCACGGACTGCGTGGGCGTGCGGCGACGCAGGAACTCGTTGAGGTCGCCGTGGGACATGTACTCGAACATCAGACACATGGGTTTACCCACCGCGCACACACCTGGTGGATACACACACACACAGCGTAGAGTCAGACTTACTCTCGCTCCACCACACACAGGTTTGACAGGGAAAGAAAAACACAAATAGAATCTGGAGTTTTTCACCTTCTATATTATATAATGAGTTCATTCACCGTATAAGGTAAACATATATATATTCAGCCCAGACATAAACACAGACGAAACCATCTGTGATGTGTACGTGCTCGTAAATAAACCTTCAAGAGTGGACGTACACTCACACATTCGTTTGACTCAAAGTTAGTGCATTTCCAGATGAACCTTGTGTTCTCCTGTTTCTAAAATGACCAGCCTTATGATCGGGGCTGCGGTTCTCGGGAATCTCACTTGTGATGATCATAAATAACGCTCTTTAGGTTAACGGAAACCTGACACGCCGTGTGTATGTGGCAATGAGAATCTCTCGCAGCTTAAATTGTTGATTTTTAACCACCTTAAAAATATCCATTTATTAATCGCTTTCTCACCTCCGCGAATGTTTACACCCGCTTCATTTAGTCCTTATTTACTTTCCCTCTATAAAAGAGCAGTTGTCTGCTGGCTTATGCATGCATTCCTGAAAAAGGCTTTTTGCAACGCGGAATTAGAGCTCACAATGTTAAGACTGTGCAGAGCCCCCACAGCCCTCACTCACTTCATTCACGGGCCTAACACAGACTCCAAAATGTGACTTCTCCACCGTGCTGTGGAAAATATAATAACAAATCCCCAGGGGTGCCAACAAGTACAGAAATATCCAGAGCCAGAGCCAGACAGTAGTTTCAGCTTCTCTTTCTACAGCCAATATGTAATGTTTTTTTTTTTTGTTCCTGTTTTAGTGCATGGCTATTACTCTATATGTGGTTAGTGCACTGAAATGTACTGAGTCATATCACCACAAGCATAATTTTGATTGAATCCATTTCAGTTACTGTGAAAACCATGAGAAGGAACCTCTGACTTGCCAGTAGTCCAGTTAGTAAACCTCCCAAAGTCAACTCCAGGAAGGCCGGAATTTTATTTTAATTTCTTGTGGGAATCCCAAAATCCCCCAAAATAACTAATATGCCAATTGAAATAAATGACGTGCAAGATAGCGAGAACATTTCCAACTGATATAGTCAAAGCGTTACATAACATAGACAGCTTGATTTGCAAATGTGACAGTGTAAACATTATTAGGCTCAAACAAACAACTACAGCAACACAGAAAATTGTTATTGTGGATAAATAAATAATTCTGCAGTAAAAATTACTGTGATGTACAAGAGAGGCAGTTCATGTCCTGTGTGTCACAGCAAAGATGCTCTGATTACTCTCTGTGTATGTCTGTGTGTGTGTATATATATAGATATAAATATACAAAACACTGAGGTCTCATCTTGCGCACGCGACAAAGCAATGATGCAGACTTAAAGTTCCAAAGGATAATTAGAGGTTAAGTACATAATCTAAACTCTACTTTCATGTGCTCCGTTTGTGTGTCACACTCCAGGTGCGACACATTTGTTTGTTACAGCTCAGATTTTTTCTTCTTTTCTTTCGAAAAATATTTTCTCAAGAGCTGGGGTTGAAAAATGGACCAAAACCAACCAATGTCCGCCAGTGAGCAGCAGATTTGTTTACGCACTGTGTGTGTGTGTTGCATCTCAACACGTTTTCCCAGAAAGATTGTTTGTTGTTTGTGTTAGATTAGATAGACAGCATTATCGGAGATAAAGTTGAACAGAGGACGTTTGTTCCACTCAGGCCAACAAAGGCACATTAGTTGTCAAGCAACACTTATTTACAGGCAAACAGACGCGTCTGGATCTCTGGTGGTTTTATAGAAATAAAGGGGAAAAGATGTGAGGAGAATGACTTGATTCAGGAGAATCACCGCAGTTGCGTGTGTGTGTGCGCGTGCGATAGCTTGGGGACGTTATTGCATCTTATTTCTAAAGCAATTATACTTTCTCCACCTTTTATTTTTCTTCCTAGTTTTTTTTTTCCCCGTTAAATTGTTTTCCTTCCTCCTTAAACAAACTGATCCAGAAATTGTACAGTGTAAAACAAAATAAACTAAACAAACACTCTTACCCAGGAGTCGCACAATGTTGGGATGGTCGAATTCGGCCATGAGCGCCGCCTCTCGCTGGAAGTCATTCTGCATGTCAGCGGAGGCTTCCTCTTTCAGCATCTTCACGGCTACCATCGTGAAGGATTCCATCGGCAGCAGGCCTGGAGCTCTGCAAAAAAACCACACACACACACACACAAATGTTCAGGCACACATTGGGATACGGCAAATTTTAGTATTGACTACAAAAATAACAACACAGCACATGTGCAGGCTTGTGCAAGTATATCTTTCCTCCTCTTGGATGCTTGTGCATGCAAAAGGCACGTTTCCTCTACAGGTGTTTGTGTGTGTGTGTGCGTGCTTGTTTGTGTGTGTGTTCCCAGGGGTGTCCGTATACCACAGCATTCCAGTTCTCACGAGGGATTACCAGCTGGCCAGAAGGACATCTTGGCCAACACCACCGGCGCTACTGTTAAAATGCCAAACTCTATTATAGCACTGTGTTGTATGCTGCAACTTGTGTAATCTGTTGTGTTCCATGTGTTGGCATTCGCTCGATGCTGAGTCCATGTAACATAAAGGGGGGGTTGGGTTAGAGGGGGTTGGAAATATCAACATGTGATGGAAAGTTTCCGAATCCCCATAAAAAAAAATTATGTTGCTGATAAAAATCTATGCAGTTATTAATTGTAAAATTATTCTTTTTTTTCTGTGTGCAACGTTGTTGTTTTTTTTGTTTGCTTTAAGTGACAAAGTTGTAATAAAATCTCACAATAATCATTTCTGTCTTTGATCACAAAATATTTCATTTGGCTGCTGTGGGTATCTTTTATTATTCTCCTGCCTTACACTGTTGTCACATACTTAAACCAAGTATATTATAATATATTATATTATAATTTGGAGAGATTAAGCGGAACATAATTCTTCCCCTTTAGGAATCCCTGTGACCCCTGCCTGGTATTTAGTCTTATCATGGAGATTAGTTCCTGCTGTGAACAGGGTCAGTGTAAGCGACACCGGTAGCTCCTGAACCTGTGACTCTGTGAATGACGCGGCCGTTCTCGGCATGACTGTCGGCCTTGTTTGCCCGCGCTACTACTTCACTCTCTCTCTCTCTCTCCTCTGAGGTTTAAACCCCAGCTACTTTTGACCACATTCACTCCTTCCCATCTCTCTCTATTCATACTTTATTCCGGCACATTTTCCCTCCCTGCCTCTCTCACCTGGCTTGGAAAACCCGTCCAAACGCTCCCTCTCCAATGTCTCTGACGTATTGGATATTATTCCGCGGGTACTCCAGGGCCAGGAGCTTGGAGTTGAGCAGCAGGGGAACCCTCTGGTACATGGGGTTAGGGTGGAGTCGGTCCAGCAGGAGCTCTGATGGAAGAGCGCTCAGCGTCGGGTTCTCCATCGCTCTGTGGACACGTTAAAAAAAAAAAAAAAAAATTGCGCATGAGTGAGAGAATTCGAAAGCTGGAAAGAACCGCGCATCTCGTCTGTCTTGCACCTCTTGCGGTTCCTCCACTGTCTCCTCCGCCTGCGGCAGGCCAGGATGCTGATGAGGAGGAAGACTGCAGCAGCGAGCGCGGTCAGGATGATGACGATGACAGACATGGAGTGAGACGGAGATGACGCCGTGATGGTGGGAGGGAGACGAGCGGTCTGACGGGGGCCCGCTGACTCTGGAGGCTTCATGACTGACAAACACACACAGAGACAAGAAGACATCATCAGAGTGCGATGTCGTGCGTCGGATAGTCCAGAAAAGTTAGCAAAGCACACCAAAGTGCCTTTTCCAAACCATTTTACTTTTAACGATAGTGTTAAGGTAGTAATAATATACTAACATAAATGTTTATTGTGTCAACACTAAACTCTAACTATAAGCAGAGCAGGGATAGAGGATGAGTGCCAGGCAGCAGACTGCCTGGTGTGGGTTTGCTCGGATCTGGGAATTCGATGAATAATTTCAAGTCAAATATTGATTCAATATGACACATTGTAGTTTGCGATCCAAATGTAAAAAAAGAGGAAATTCGAGTACTTATTAAAAACAAAATAATAAGATCAAAATATGTCAAAATACTGTTATACTGAAGTAATCCTGCAACATGTGAGCCGTATCAGCCTGCAGCCTGTGTTAGTGGTAGGAGAGCGAAGGAGGTATAAGAAGGCGGAGCTTACCCGAGGCCGCGCCGGCCTCCCCACACTGCAGCACGCCGCAGTACTCCCAGCGGATGTTGGGATTGGAGGTGTAGCACCAGGGCTTGTCGCTGATGCCTCCTGGGTTCCTGCAGTGGTTGTGGGCGTTCTTCAGCTCAGGAATGACATCCACGGACAGCCGGTGCTGGTGGGGAACCTGCGGGGCGAAACGTAGCGCCACATGAAAAAGATTAGCAGAAAGTTATAATTAGTAGAATCTGCTTTCAGGGTTCAAGGGAAGAGGGGAAGTGAAGTATTATGAAGAATCGCTGCATTTTGGATTAGATTAAATTTCCTGCAAGATGTTTAAACGTTGCTTCTTTCTACCCCCAAAACTGTTGGGACACATCTGGAGGCCAGCCTCTTGGGTCCAGGTGTTTTGGAGCATAACATTGTCTGCTCTGTGCCGTTGCTGACCCCACGCTATGGACGGGGGGTAGAGAGGAAACAGACTTGACTCGAGGGATCATGAATATCTGATCAATAAAATCTTTTTTCTTTTCTTCTGGAATGTTTCAGAGCTGTTTTGAGTCAATTTGACAAGCTAGAGTTTTTTTTACTTTTCGTGTCAAAACTTAAACTAAGATGGCCTCCTAAATCATATACCGCCATTTCTCAGGCCCTGTTTTAGGATCCTTAGGTTACAATTGTAAATAACGACTGATATTATGGAGTCGCATGTTTGTGCCAACTCAAATACTGAACATCTGGCATCTTCATGTGTCATGAGCTTGAGTCATCAAAAGAGCAGTGGTCCAACCGCTCCCATGAGATGTGAGCTGAAAAGACTCCGTTGGGCAAATGTGCTGCTGTAGCTGCTCAACCATCGTGTAAAATGTGAACGTTAAAAACAACAACTTTTGTCACAGCCCGAAATAGTCACGTGGCAAGAGATGGAATGCAAGTTGTTGGACTATGCAGATGTTTTGCATCTTCACAACAAAGGCAAGGACACCTTGGCTTCCAAATGAATGATGCTTCATAATGTGGATATAATATATTATTTCAAGAGGAATGTTGGTTATCTCATCCTGTGGAAAATCCATCGCAGGCCTCTTTGGGTTGCAAATGGTGCAATCAGCCTCACGTTGCCCTCTGGGAGAACTGTTCCAGGGAGACTTTATCCCAATCACGCTATTATTACACTTACAGGAGGAAATGAAAGCTTTGGTTCTGGCCAGGAACTGAGGAGTCATCAGTGAAGTAATCCCATCGTGTTTAACACTTATGTTGGGCCAGAACACTGTATCGCAAAATTACAGCCTCTTCCTGGACGGAGAGCAGAATTCATTCTCACTTGCCCGATATCTCCCCATATTATGGTCTTAACTTTAAATCCAGACTTTACTACTAACAATACATTTTCAGCATGGAGCTGTAATTGACCTCGTCATGCTTTCCGTTCTCCCACCGAGCACACGGTGTATGGTTAAGCATTTTTTTCCCCCCCACAATGGGACCTTTATGTCAGACAGTGGCAGACAAAAAGCAGTCGTCTCCTTTCTATCGTGTGGATTTTGTTAAAAACGCTCTTTGGCTGACTTTTTAATGTTTGGAGGTGACTCCATGAGGAAATGAGAATCTTGTAAATGGGTCTTAAATAGGCACCTAAAGGCTTCAGAGTGTTAGTGCTAACAGACTGAGGTTGAACCAAGAGTGAAAACACACACTTAGTGGAGAAGTTGCTAAACCAGAAGTGCTGTGGTTGTTGTGGGAGAGTTGTTAAACCCATTCTATTGGCCTACTTACCCTATTTATTTATTTTTTCAAAGGATAAAAGAAACATACTGCCCTTCATTGTCTTTATATGTGGTGCAGTATTTACTACAGCTCAAGGCTTATTGCTTAAAACTCTAGAGAAATTCAAGCCATGCACTTTTTTATAGTTAAATGTAAATAGACCAGTAGTTATGAAGTAGTCATGACTACACACATGTACACTGCAACGCACACACATGAACACAAGCATCTCTGCCAATTTCAGGCAGTAGGAGACAATAGATCATGTTGTGTGTGTGTGTGTTTTTTTTTAAATATGGTTTTGATTCTTCGTGAGACAGTAACGCAATCAGATTGTATTTGTATACATGTATACATTTTGGTATACATACAGGTCTGGTGTTGTGTCATGCGTGTTCTAAATTGTGTGAATGGCATCAGAGAAGATTCAGTCAATCTCAAACTCACAGTGCACATGGTGTGTTGGAGAAACTTTAAAGTGTGTGTGTGTGTGATGGAGTATGTGCAGTGTATGCGTGTGAAAGCTAATTGCTTCCAGAAGCAGGATGTGTGACAATGAGCCCCTCCCTCTCTGCTGACCTGGCACACAAACACACACGCACACTGCACGGCAGAATAGTAATACTTCACCCTAACAGACCCATCTCACTCGAATCCATAAAAAACATAAAGGGGCTTTTGGGCCACAGGGAGTGTGTGTGTGTGTGTGTGTTTGTGTGAACACATGTGTGCGTGTCTGCGTGCGCTCGCATAAGCACTTGGAAGCACTTTGGTGTTCTTTCGCTCATTCTTAGTGGAGGTCAGGAACCTACAAAACGGAAAATCCAACACATCAGTCACACTTACTTAACACCGGCTTGTATTGGCAGCCTTGCTATCAATGACTCGAAATTTCACCAACGCTGCTCAAACATTCCTACCTTTCAACTTTCTGCCCCTTCAGTCAACACCCAGTCATAAAAATATAGTTTCATATATTCAATTTCAGTCTTGCGTGATTTACAAATTTGCACTCTTTCTCGAGTAGTTCAATTTATCTACACTTCCCATTTTATTAGACATTCTGGCTTTCATAGCTTATACACACACACACACACACACACGCAGTACCTGTTGGCTCCATGGCTGACACGGTACCCCAGACCTGGTCATATTCACTCTGCCTTGGTAGAAGCGGCCTCTGTCATTGTAACACATTGCTGTTGACATAAAAAAATAATAATCAATATAGGATAACCATGCTATATGTGTCATAAATGATCAATTTACGCGGGGAATATATGTCTGCTTCACTTTTTATACTAACTTGTAATGTGATCTTTCTTGATGTCTGAAATGTAAACAATGCACAGGAGAACAGCTTGAATATTAGCAATAATTCAGCACAGAAAGTAAAACACACCAAAGGGTCTCGGTTGGGGACACCTTACCTACGAAAGGGACATGTGTGCAGGCCTCGGGGTCTGTGTGGAGACTCGGTAAGGCCTGACACTGAGGCAGCAGCGAGGTGTGGGAGCCGGTGAAGAGGCCCGGCTGCACCGACCCTCTGCTCTCCAGAACCAACCAGTCCTTATGGCAGTACAGCTCCTTCACTGCCAGGCAGTGCTCCCTGATTTATAAAAAGTGTGGAAAAAAAACAATCAATCATCCCTCGTGCACTTAGTGCAGCAACAAGTAGAAAACGGACGGTACCTGCAGACAGGTTTGGGGGCGGGTCCTAGGCCTGATGGGTTGCAGTCGGGGAAGGTAGAGTGGCAGAGCAGTGACTGGAGCGCGGGGCCGCATAGCGCGCTGAGTCCCTCCGTCTCCGCCCACCAGCTCTGGACCAGGTACTCCTGCATGTCCTCGGGGTCCGAGAGGGAAGAATTGAAGAAAACCAGCGCATCGTCTCGCAGGATGCTGCGGCAAGCGTCTCCTCGGTAGGCACTGCAGTAGCCCGCGACACCTTTGTACAGTCTGATTGAGGGAGACACCAAAAAAAAAAGCCAAAAAGCAACCCATTGGTTAACTATCATCATACAGTTCTGAATATTATAGCTATCATTGCATAAAATATTGTTTTAATATTGAATTTGTTCCCATCCGTCTTTGGTTTAGAGTTCACTTTAGTGGAGATGTGTATTTAAAAGTAGGGATAAATGACGCAAAATATCTTCTCTAACACAATCCAGATGTTGATTATGAAACGACATGCAGAAGGCTCACGTGACATAACTTCCTGTCTGCCGATCTCATACAGAACATAAACCTGCACGTCTGTCTGTGTTGGCCTGCTTGTCTCCCAGCGTTAACGTCTCCAGCGTGGACGCGGGCCACGTTTCTCTGAGTCTGTCTCACATCTGTCGCTCTAACACTCCTCTCTCTCTCTCCTCACAAACTCCAGATGTCGCCTCTCGGGGAGTGTGTTGCTCCAGCAGAGTTCGAGACAAACCTGTCGGACCTCTGTCTGACCTGTAAATCTATCAGCCCCGTCATCCCACCGTATCGTCCCTCTCTTTACTTTCTCTCTTCTTTCTCCGTGTGAATATAGGATCCAGATGTGGTCATGACTTGGCAAATCTTTTAAGTAAACCTTTTAGTCTGCGGGCCACTATCTCTTTCTTCATTTTTACCTCAAGAATTCTCATCCGAAATCCAAAGGCCAACATTTTCTTATACTACTTATTCTTTCCTGCTCCCTCTCTCTCTCTCTCTTTCTCTCTCTCTCACTCTCTCTCCCCATAGTCCAGATGTGGTCATGGGGAGCTGTGCTGTGGTGCAGCAGAGCTCAGATTCACACCATATGGCTTATTGAGAGAACAGCTCCCTCTTGGCATTGTTGAGTTAATCGACGCAACTTAAATGCACGTTGTCTTCCCCAAAGGAAGCAACAAACTTTAATGTTTTTAACACGAGTGGTTTCGTTGGCGCCTGTGTAAAATTTTAATGACACGCAATGTGCTGTGTAATTATTCCGATTCACGCTGGTTCGCTCAGAAATGACATGAAAACTGGATTGCTGCATGGAAATAGTTAGCAGGACACACAAAGCATAGAACACACAGTAGCTGCGAAGCTGAAATCATTACTCTTACCTCCACTCTACGGGGAAGTGGCAGGATCCGGAGGACGCGGGTCGAAGGAGGACGAGAAGGAGGAGAGGGCCGAGGAGACGAGAAGGACAGAGGAGAGGAGACAGAGAGATTAAAATCAGCCTCAGCTGGAGGAGAAAACCAACCATGGTGCTTCTCTCACCGGCTCATAGCTACATTTGAGGAGAGTGAGGAACAATCAGGTAGAGGGACAGTGTGTGTGGCCTGGAGGGTAAATGTGTGAGTGTGTGTTTGTTTGTTTAGGGGACAGAGGTCATGGGGGTCACGGTTTAGAAGAATCGGCCAAATGGTTGAAGCACCAAACAGCTGAGGCCACACAGGGTGCCACCAAATATAACTGACAGCTAAAATAGCACAAGACAAAGCAGAAACGACAACAACAACACACATGCACACACAAACAATATATATATATATATAAATGTGTGTCCCTACCTGCGACAGTGACTCTGGCGGTTGCTTTGACGGTGTTGGCTCCCGCACTGTGTCTGTTGGAGGCCAGGCAGGTGTACAGAGCCGGCTTATTCACCGTCACTCTGAGGACGGACAGAATCACTTCTCCCACCAAAGTCTCTTCAACCGATGCACCTGAAATCTGAGAGAGAAAGAAAAAAAAAGAGAAGTGTCATGTGTCGTGAAGTTCATGTGAAAGGGGAAATTGGACATAATGCTCCAATTATCACCCTATTTTTCTTTTTTTTGTCACTTGGAGGAGGATCACTAGAAGCGGAAAAGCCTAACCTATGTTTGGTGTACTCTTGGCTTGTCAAGTTGATATAGGGAGCGTGTTAGCAAACTACTGGCGCTGTGGAAATCCAGCACGGAGAAGCGTTCAACATAAATTTAGCTCTGTCTCGCTACCAAACACCGGCGAAAAAGATTTGGCTCCTGAGATGCTAAAGACTCCGTCATGTCTTCCAGCTTTCTCACGGCTACGTATGTGGGAGCCAGGGCCACTTTATTATAGCGCCAGTCAGACACCAGGCAATTTGAAAGTGTCATACAAAAAAAATTTGGAAAAACATTGAAATTAGATATGGAAGACATTAAATGAGGACATTGGGTAGAGATGGAAATCACATTTGTAGCAATAAAATCAAAGCAATTTGAAATACTTTACAGAGGCAATGACACTGCACAGGCTAGCGAGGTGTATAAAAAAAACAGCAACTGACTGTTAAAATATTGAAATCTATAAATTATGAAAATGGACCATTTTGTCTATGAATGTTCTTGTGTGTAAACAAATGACTGTCTCATGGGTGTTGAGTTGACGAAATCACACGCACGCACTTAATGTCTGGCATTGAAAATACACTGGCAATCATTTGAAATATTTATATTCCCTGGTATTCACACTGCACAGATATAGTCGGATGAGATGTGTTTGTTTGTTTATAGTTTCACATTAACATACTGTACAAATATATTTATGTGATTTATGCCATATGTGAGATTCTGTTGTGTGCGTGTTTGTGCGTGTGATTGGAGGCCCTGGTGTGCAACTTGTCTATATTTGAAATTGTGTCGATGGGTGGACATTAAAGCCAGGACAGTTGTGATGTCATCACCTGTGCGGTACTCTGAGGAGATTAAGGGCAAAACAGGAACAGGAAGTGACGCTGACCATGAATAACGGGGCAGTTTGCTGTTGAACCTGAGGGAGAAACACGCATTCTACTTTTGCTGGATCCTCTCAATACTTTTCTCTCGACGGAATTTCTTCTCCGGGGACAACATTCACGGATTTGTGTTCACCGGAGCGAGACACATCGTCACAAGGAGGAAAGGATGAAGAGAGCAAGGTGCACGGCGAGCCTGGACGCCCGCGTTCAGGATTACATCAGCACCTGGGAGGTGGACGTCTTGAGCAAGCTGAAGTCTGTCAAGGCAGAACTTTTACTGGAGCACGCTCCGCGGCTTAGAGCTCAGATGAAAACCGAAATCGAGACCTTGTTCGGCGTCCTCGATTTTCTCCAGGGCCGCAGGAAACTCAACCGTTTCACGTTTGAGGACCAGAGGGAGGAACTCGCCGCCCTCAAGCTGCAGCTGCGTGAGGCCGAGCACTCGGTGCTGGAGGCCGACACCGCCGTGCGCACGCAGCAGAAAATCATCAGGGACCTCAAGGGGCAGCTGGATGAGAGTTTTGGGATGCTGTTCAAATTTCAAAACGCAGCGGGGCAAATGCAGATGGAACTCTGTCGGCTGAGGGAGGTGCAGGACACCTCGGCTCAGAGCCCGAGCGAGGACTCTGCGCTCAGTGAGGATCTGGAGGCAAGCCGCACAGAGCAGCCGTGGACCGTGTGGGTCGAGGATGGCCTCCAGGTGGACCAGAACGAAGCACCCTGCTCCACTGTTTCGGAGATTGAACTAGAAGTTCCAGTTCTGAAGGCAGGCCCCACAGAGCAGCCGTGGACCGTGTGGGTCGAGGCTGAAGGCGATGACATGGATGTGTGTGCATACACAGAAGACATCCAGGTGGACCGTGACGTCAAAGAGAACGAAGCACCACGCTACACTGCATTCTGGTCCCAGGTGGAATGTGAAGAGGAGGGGAAAGTGGCTTGCTTCAAGCGGAGTGCGGACCGTCACGTTTTGCAGGAACGAGATGTTGAAAACATCACTAAGCTCCAAGAAAGGCCCAGTGAGGAATCTGGGCCCATTGAGTATCTGCACGCAGGGCGCGCAGAGCAGCCGTGGACAGTGTGGGTCGAGGACGACATGGAGGTGTGTGCAGACAGAGAGGACATTCAGGCAAACTGTGACAACGAGGAGAACGAAGCACCCTGCTACACTGCCCTCTCTGTTCAAGGCTGATAATACGGTGTATTCGTGACTAAATGGATGGCAATCTTTTCAATCGCCGGTGAGTATAATGAGTGACAAAAGCCGACCGTCAAGCGTGTGCGTGTGTGCGTCTGATCATAAGACATTGGGGGCTAGCGTATATAATTGTATTTGAGTGTATTCCAAGTAAGCTATTTAAACGTTCTCCCTCTGTCCTATGATCAGACAGACACGCGCGCGCACACGCTAAACAGTCGGCTGTGACATAACGGCAGAGGACTTCTCATTGGTGGCTAAGGACGGCTGCCGTGTCTCCAGCTTTTGTCTGTGGAATGTTCTCCGGACATGGAGCACCTGATGATTGGATGCAGACCTTATTATCTACCGTGGGAGTTGTTTACATCCGTCGTTACAGCGGTGTACGTCCCACCACACGCCGACACCACCCGGGCTGTGGACGCGCTGAACGCAGTGATCGACAGGAGCTCACGGCCGGAAGCTGCATTTATTGTGACCGGGGATTTGAACAACGCCAACCTGAGGACAGTCTGCCGGGGTACTGCCAGCGCATCAGCTGTTGCACGCGTGGTGAGGACACGCTCGGCCATGTTTACACTTATTTCCGGGATGCATACAAGGCCCTCCCCCTGCCTCGCCTTCGGCCAATCAGATCACGTCTCCGTTCTGCTGCTGCCTTCCTATAGGCAGAAACTGAAACGTCACAGACCGGTGACTCGGATCGTTCAGCTGTGGACCGATGAATCAGAGCGCGGGTTTGTGTTCAAAGAAAAACCACATTGACACATAGGCGGACGCACATCGGCAATCGTTTCGATGACGTCACACCGAGGATCACTGGACGGACATTTCCCAATCAGAAGCCCTGGGTTAACGGTGAGGTTCGTGCCAAACTGAAAGCCCACAGACGCCTACAACTCAGGTGATCTGGAGAAGTACAGGAAGTCCAGGTACGCCCTCCGGAGAGCTGTCAGCAAGGCAAAGAGACCTCCCCCGAACCCTCTTGGACATGGCATGATACAGATGGTCCCGACATACAGACAGCAACTGAAGGGGTCCAAATCATCCAGGACTACATTAAGGAGGTGGACTCCAGGAGTCAAGGACATGCTTCAGGATTGCATGGAGTCTACTGAGTAACGAGTCACTGATGGGCCCTGTGGACGTCAACACGTTTGCTGACACTGTGTGCTCATATTTCCACTTCTGCGAGCAGATCTGCCTCCCTTCCAAAACCAGCACAAAATACAATGACCAAAATCCCTGGTTTTCCAAACAGCTCGGGGAACTCCAGAAAGAACAGGCGTATAGAGATGGTGACCACTCTTAAGACCGGAGGATTTCAAGAAGGCATTAGATCTGCCAAAGAGGACTACAAAGCCAGACTGGAGAGTGATTAAGCCTCCGACGTGGTTGCGTGCCTGTAGAGGGGAAAACTGAGGGGCCGTCGGTAGGGTCAGGTTTGTGTAATTGGTGAGGGTGGATTTGCAGCAGGAGGAGAACTTCTGTTTTATGGCTGTTGAGTTTGAGAGAGATGGTAAGGGAACCATAGACAGCAGAGGTGAGGAGGTTGTTGGGTGTCTCTCCACTCTCCCCCTCCCTCTTCTCTTACAGGTGCTGACAACCCCAGAAGACCTTTGGCTGTTCCATCTTCTTTCCCCCTCCCTCTTCTCTTACAGGTACGTGGAGAGAGCCCCCCCCCCTCTCTCCTCACACGCCTTTCCCTCCCCCACCCCTCTCCTCCCCCTCCTTTACAGAGAAGGATGTCATCGAGGTCTTCACACGGCTGAAGCCCGGGAAAGCCCCTGGACCTGATGGCGTCTCCCCGGCAACACTGAAGCACTGTGCCGCCCAGCTGTCACCGGTGTTTTCAACTATCTTCAACTCTTGGGTCCCGGCATTCAGAGATGCCGGGACCCAAGAGTTGAAGATAGTTGCTACTTGCTTCAAAACCTCCACCATCATCACAGTGCCAAAGAAAGACAGGGTAAGGTGCCTTGATGATGACAGACCAGTTGCTCTGACATGACGTGCTTTGAAAGACTCATCCTTTCCTTTCTTCAATCTCTCTCCAGATCCCCTCCTGGACCCCCACCGGATCCAACCGCTCCGTGGACGATGCCATCCACCTCAGCCTGCACCACATTCTCCAGCATCTGGGCACGCCAGGGCTCCTACGCCAGGGCCCTGTTCGTGGATTACAACTCGGCATTCAACACCATCCTCCTTGAACTCATGTGCCACGACTATGCTCCGTGAAGAAGACGTCAGGGAAAAGAAGACCAGGAAGAAGAGCTGGCTGTTCAGTCAATCAGTAGGCCTCTCTGAATCGGAGTCGCTGATTTGACATTATTTGTCTGAATATCGAGCCACAAGTCAGTGATTAGAAACGTTTCTATGCCTAAAGACAGTGAAGACTTTACCTCTGCGTAAAAGAAGACTCTACTGATAATACTGTTTATTATCGATTTAATCGATGGCATATAATGAGAATTCCTCTGCTGTTATGTCAGTGTGTGACCAACGGACAGAGGAAGACAGTGTAAATAGTGTAAATAAATTGATGTGTGTATTCAAGTATATTGCAAGTGCCATTGTTCCCTTTTTTTGAACCACTGCTCATATGCAGGCCACAGTCAAAAAGCATCATTCAACATACTCCACTTAAGAACAATGCGTTAG
The DNA here is from genome assembly GCA_016785305.1 of Colistium nudipinnis. NCBI lineage: Eukaryota > Metazoa > Chordata > Actinopteri > Pleuronectiformes > Rhombosoleidae > Colistium > Colistium nudipinnis. Next base: position 461,975 of record JAFBJU010001256.1, read on the forward strand.
TTCTAGTCCACTGAATATATTTGCTTTTATACTATATAGTAATAATAAAAATAACTCATTTAGAACTGCCAACAATAAAGTTGAATGCTAAAATAAAAAAATAAAAAAAAATCTTGTTTTGTCACAAACCAAGCAGCCGTTTTTTGTACAAACTGAAGACGTGAGTGTTTTTTGGCTTTGGAGCTACGCATATGTATGTGAAGAACACTTGGTGCGGATATCTTTCATCAGGCCTGGTTTCCTTGCCATCCACTGCTCCCCCGTTATGTGAGGATCTACAGCTGACAATGTGTCACAATGCGTGCGATGTGGTCAAACTCCTCTGATGCCGCCTGTGAGGACATCTGAGCCAAAATCAATCTCGGTAGAGGAGATAAGATCACAGACATTTGCGGGTGCAGGTCATGGGCCCCTGAAACACAAAACTTACAGTATTCCCGTTTTCCAGCCAGGTGATGGTGGGGATGGGGTTTCCTGTGGCATTACAGTCGATGCTAATCTCGCTGCCGTACGCCACTCTCTTCTCTTTCGGAACCTTCAGGATTCGTGCCGGAGCTGGAACACAGACACATGTACAGTTCAAAAACAAACAATCGTCTCATGCTGTTTCTATTAGCAAGTTTGGTGAAACTACGTTAAAATACGTACCCTGCACTTCTATAGTGACGGGTTTGGAAAAGGCCAAACCAAAGCTGTTCCGGGCCACGCAGCGATACTGCCCCGCATCCTCCTTCTGGATGTTGTGTATCTTTAACGCACCGTAGTCCAGAATGGTGACCCGCTCAGTGATCTGGCAGGGATAAAATACATCATCTTTTTTTACATCTCATATCTGACTCAAAGGTGTGAGCATTTGGGTTATTCTATGCCAACATACCACCGTTTATGTTCAGCCAGTTCATTATTTCATAGACTAAGTGGCAAACCTTGATCAGCTCGTCGTCTTTGAGCCAGGTGACGTCTGGTTTGGGATTGCCCAGGGTCACACAGGGCAACACGGCCTTGGATTCGATTAGTAGGGTGACATTGGTGGGGTGGCGTTTGATCTGTGGTTCTGATGTGGAGATATGAAATGCTTTTTCAATGCCACTGAGGATGCGGTGCACAAAGTCTGTATTTAAAAACAACGGACATACTCATCTTGAGCTGCAGCGCTCCGCAGCTCTTGGCCGAATCTCCGATCCCGTTACTGGCCAGGCAGCAGTACTCTCCGTTGTCCGATTCCCTCACATGAGGAATGATCAACATCTGTCCCTGCTCCTTGGTGACGTACCGCGGGTCATAGTACCTGACGGGGGACCAAAATGGACACTGTGATATATGTCACGGATTACCAGAGGAAGGTAAACAGATCTCTGGAGCCGGGCTGCAGTTAAAAATGGCTTTGTTGGGGTTCACTCACATAATGGGGAAGTTATTCTTGGTCCAGGTGATGTCAGCAGAGGGGCGGGACTCCACTTCACAGATGAAGGTGGCATTGTGATCCAGCAGGACATCCACCGTCTCCAACAGGGTGATGATACGAGGTGCTAGGCAGGACACAGGGGGGGGGGGGGGGAACATTCTTTATAAAACAACAAAGGCATTAGGTATTGTGGGGGAAAAAAAGACTAAGCATGTGGTTTCCATATAATACATCACCGTCTTTCTCAGGAAAGACAGCTGAATCCTTTCAGCCAAATGACCAAACATTCTCGGCATTCCTATTTCAGACCGCCGCTCGGTGGACAAATAAGAGGTTTTGAACAGCTTTGACCTGAATGACAGATTCAAAAATGTACATTTATAGCGGTGATATGATAGCTGAAGCATGTAGAGTTGCGCCACGTTCACTTGAGTTGAACTGGGGCGCTTTGCTTTAGGTTTTTGATTCAAACAGAAGTTGAAGCGAGGCCAGCATCTCTATGCGGGGTTCAAGGACGGGCTCCATCACCAGCGTGCGCACGCTGCTCGAGATCTCATTTCAACACACGCTCTTTGTTCAGGGCGAAGGACCAGTTGTGTGTTCGCCGCACATCCAGGTCGCACAACCACCAGGTGGGTGAAAATTAGCGACGGGATTATTTTCAGACCACTGAGACAAGGATCCAAATGAAAGCAACTAAAGGAGGTAGTCTGATATGTTTTTTTATTGTTTTTTTTATTTTCATTATAGTGCGGATTAGAAATTGAGAGGGAGAATATAAATAAAGAAAAGGAGAACGAGTGCGAAGTAGCACAGGGATGAGAGAAATATTGTACGTGGATTCCGATCCGAGACGTCAGGGTTGCTTTAAACTTTGTGTGAACCGTGTGGGGGCCGACATTGAAAAAGAGAAGAGAACACAAAGAACAGAGAAGGAATGAAAAAAAGAAAAGGAGGAGAAGAAGAAAAGGATAAATGATTGTGTTTTGAGGGACACTGTGCTTGTTTTGTCTCTTGTGAAACAAAGATTTCACAATAACCAAACGGAGAGAGCCAGTTCACATCCTCGCAGTCGGGCCGAGGTCACTGACGTTTGGCTCAGGAACGAAATGATGATGGGAGAAAAAAAAAACGAAATCAGCAAAACACTGACACGAGCTCGGGTCTTTGCTCTAATCACGTGGATGTTAATGAGATGATTATGGCACGGCTTCCCAATTCTTTCTTTCTTTCTTTCTTTCTTTCTTTCTTTCTTTCTTTCTTCCTTTCTTTCTTTCTTTCTTTCTTTCTTTCTTTCTTTCTTTCTTTCTTCCTTTCTTTCTTTCTTTCTTTCTTTCTTTCTTTCTTCCTTTTTTTCTTTCTTTCTTTCTTCCTTTCTTTCTTCCTTCCTTTTTTTCTTTCTTTCTTTCTTTCTTTCTTTCTTTCTTCCTTTCTTTCTCTTTCATTTTTCAAAGTGCCCAAACCAAGAGCCTGTAGTTATCAATCCCTCTCTCGATTCCTAATGTGCGCGTCAACTCCAGATGTTCTCTGTGAAGTTTCTGATCGATGTGCAGGACGTATAAATGCAACTGCGTCACGCTCGGTCGTTGCACTCCGCTGGTTTCAGATGTGCATGTCTTTGTGAAATCCACCAATACTGCAGCACACTGCAAGGCTTCGTCTATATTCCAGTCACATATCATTTTGAGAATTTCTCACTCAATACCAACTGCATCACGTCTTTTCTTTCAATGTCCACTGACCTGTCCTCGGTCAACTCCATTTATCTAGGATTTCACTGTCACTGTGACTTTTTTTCCATATTTAAAGTCACAAGGTAAACACAACGATCAAAGATGTCAGACGTGTCTAATATGTAGAGTCGCTTACACTCTACCGGTTATCATTTACATTTTAGGTTTCCATTACATGTTATTGACATGGAAATGATGAACTAAAAATAGAACTATAAGTTGAAGTAAATCTTTATATTATTGCTGACAGGATGACGTCGAGGATTTGTAATGACGATGAACGATGGACACCATCTACAGTAAATATGTGTCAGCTTTGTGATGACGCAAAAGCACAGGTCCTCGGCCAAATCCAGCCCAGCCCATCAGCGATAACACACACTGAGGCATAATGTGACAGCATCTACAGCACCTGTTTCTCTGGGCCAATGTGCAGCATGTAATGCTTATAAAACATGTACTGTATGTGTCCAGTCTGTAGAACTGTGCCAGCATGTTATACGGTGCCAACCCGACTTGGTATTTACGGCAATCAAGCGTCTTCAACGTTCATTTGACCTCAGTTCTGAAAGAAAATGTATTTTCTTTTCACCAGCGCTTTTATGGCCGCCTTCGAAGTTGACCGAAAGGCCTGACGTCCATTAACCAAAAAATACGGCTTCAAAATCAGTTTCTGATCATGGAAGAACAGAAAGAGCAGCAGAGGTAGAAAGGAATTGTTGATCCTAAAACCACCTCTATGTCAGAGTGTAAGAAGTATAGATTTAGTCACATTCACACTACCTAGGTCCATAAACACTTTCTCCATTTCCCTACAGGAACAGGTGAGCAGAGACTGTCGCCCTGCACCAGAAAATACTTTACTGTGGCAAAAAGATTTCCTTTTGACTTGCCTATCATTGAATGACACAAATTGATCTGTAGCCTCCTCCTGACCTCGTCTTATCTACTCACACATGCCCAGTCGTGAAAAAGATAATGGCCAATATCCTGATAAATGTTTGTTTCGAAAAGGACCTCTGTCTTTTTATGAATACATGACCATATTATTGGGTTTCTTGGTGGTACTTTTGACAAATAATGTTTAGAGAAGATAGAACACTCCGTGAGTGGCAGCACTCACCTCTCTGTACACTGTAGCTGGAGGGGACCAGGACCAGCAGAGAAAGGAGATTGATCACTGAAATGGGTTCCACGCGCCTCATATTGTCTCCAACTGTCAACGTGTTCTGACCGGTGGACAGTGGTCAGATTGCCATGGCAGGTAAGGAGACCTTCTTGTTGATTCCACTCGCTGTGTCTCTTTCCCCGTGTGCGTCTGCGTGCGTCTGAGCCAGGGTCGGACCAGCTCAGCTGATAGTGTGAGTGTGTGTGTGTGTGTGTGTGTCTTGGTGATGGACAGTGGCAGCTGCTCGCTGCACCGTGTCTCATTCACTCTGGTTTTTCAGCTCCAAACTCTCCAAGTCTCCAGTGCTGGACAAACATCTACACTCACACTCATCAACAACACTCTTTATTCACATTTATTCCACTCTTTATTTTTTATAACTTCAATAAAAGCCACATTTAAGATTAGCCTAAGTTGCAGCACAGAGAATAGCGCATTATACATATACATCATGCAGCTGTATCCTCTTTTATGTATTGATATTCAAATAAGCATTAGCATTTTATGTCTCTACAAACAAACTGACAGATATCTATTTAGATTAAATTGGACTCACGTGTACAGAGTGAGTGAGAGAGAGAGGGAGAGAGAAAGAGAGAGAGGAAGCAGCCTTTGTGTCCACCTGTTGCCCGCTCGCCTGTATGTCCCGGTTTATTTTGGGAGAGGAATGGTATTTCACTTCACTTAACCCTCATCCATTCTGCTTTGGATGGACCTGGACTATTCTGGTAAACCTGACACATTGTTACTCAGGGTAAAACTATTGTCTAGATATGTTGTGTGTTTGTTGTTATTTGGGTCTAACTGCTGCAATAAAATTAAAAAGGAACTTTGATGGTTCTGTTATGGGCCTTGCCAGATTATCATCTGTAACAACCACATCGTGGGTTCATACACTGTAAAGGAGGATTTCACATTCCAAGCTGTGTCTTCTATATTATGATCCATACACGTACATACATACAGTGTATATAAAATAAAAGCAGCCCAACTCCATTGTGTGTAATTCCCTTATTTCACCACTAGATGGCGGTGTATGCCAACACTTGCGTGGCAGAAAAAATAAAACTCCTTATTGGTAATATCCATTTTAAAATGGATAAAACACACAGCTGAAGTATATCAGACCCATCCAATGAACCAATACCAGAAAAAAATAAAAACTTTACATTATTAAACAAACATTTTAATAAAGATCACTGTCTGATCACTGCCTGAATGTGGATGGGGTTTTTTTTTGTACTGATGCTCTGACTCCCTCGTGTGCCCCAGAAATAAACTGCACTCCATAAAGACTCATGATGGATCCGGGTCTCTTCCCTCTCACCTGCTACTCATCAACTCATTACCGCCCACCTGTTGTGTATGTATCTTATGCCATGAGTGAAATTATAATCTGAAGCCTGTCCTCCGCCTTTGCTCCTGGATTACTATTCTATTTGTTTTAAGACATGAGTTTGCAGTTGTCATCTTTGCACATGTATTGTGTGGTAAGCATCATAAGCAAGGACAGAGATTTGATGATTTGGCACCTCATGTTCATATTCAGCAAAACTGAGTGACAGATTTGAATTCATTAACTTTCCTCTCTCTCTTCCAGTAACACACACACACACACACACGCACAGGCACAGGAGGAGGCGAGGCGTATCTGGTGTCAGTCTGCCCCTCCCTCTCCTCACTGTCTCAACGTGTCCTGTAATAATTAACCAGCTGCTGCAAGTTCACCCTCGAACACACTCACTGTACTCTGGACCCATCTCACACACACACCTACACACAGATACATATTTGCACAAATGCTCACTCACGCAAGGTATAGGACCTCAAACATGGAGTGAATCAACTTTGTTTGTCGGAGGATTATAAAACTGGCTGGCCAGGTAGGATTGAACATACTTTTCATCATTTGATTTCACGATTTGAATGTGTTTAAATGTGTTACTGAACCAAAACTGGAAGTAGAACCAAAGAGAGATACGATAAGCAATACATTGAAAATGTATGGATTCATTTCAGTAAACACGTCTGTAACTCACGGTAAAGGTATCACCGAAAAAAGAAAATGTCGATTGCAACAAACCAACAAAAAAAAAGGATAAAAGGGGAAAATCTGTGCATGTCACTGACGAGAAGCAAGTGTAGCCTACAAGGAAAGAAAGACAATCAGAGAAAGAGAAAGAAAAGGGGGGAGTGACATACAAGAAGGCAGCAATGATAGAAACCGGTTGTGTCTTTGTGTATCTTGGCTTTTTTCCTTCTGGCTACATTTTTTTTTCCGGCTTACAACTGACAAAGTTTGGATATCACTGTGTACGCACGTCACACCTTCTGCTCCACCCTCAGTATCAGTTTGGTTTTGTGAATATGATCATGGTCATATAAACCACTCTCTGGTGCATACATGGGACCCGAGGACAAGTTGTTGTTTTTTTTCAAATTTAGATTTGTGGGATCCTCCTCTCATAGTTTTTGGAGCAGTTGTCTTGCAACTTGAGGTTATTTGATCTGTGTCGAGTTTACGAGCTCCCACATTTTACTGACCTGGCACTGTTGACAGTTGATCAGTACTTCTCCTCTACTGTTGACTTTGCTTTGACTCTCTGACATGCCTGTGATTTGTATGTCGTGCACACAGACACGCGCTCGCATGTGCACTTGGCCCTGGGATCTTCAAAACCGACGTGTTGTGTCTTGAATGACGTGCGTTGGACTTGGACTTCACACAGTGTTCCCAAAACAGCACGATAATCTGCGACAACTGCCACGAGGAGGCTTTTAGGAACTTTATTAAGCTTAAACAATATTAAAACTCACACTTGCAGCTGGGAGTCAACCTAAAAACACCAGTTTGCGACATAGCACTGTTGTGTCATGTACTGCCTCTGGTCAGGTGCCAATTGATCCTCCTTGAGAGCTAAAAAACAAATTATGAAACATCTCTGAGCTTTGTAAAGTGCAATATTATTTTGCATTTGTTTCCCTCAGCTGAGGAAGAAATAATTATTATGAAAATATTCCTCTTCCAGATCCGTACAGCCAAAATGGTTTTAAAAAGAGAATATTGCAATTATCCGAGCATGTAAAGTTGTGCATTGCACCTTTAAATTGTATTATTTCTGCCTGGTTCCTTTGTTTAAAAGTGAAAGAGTCAATCAGAACAGTGCGTGCTGTGTGACAGCTGCTGAATACCTGAGAAGGTGTCTACCAGCAAACAGGCTGAGACAGAGAGAAATGGAAAAAAAAGAAAAGGAAAGTCTGCTGCTTTCAGACCGATGTGTCACATGCATAATTCCAGAAGAAAAAAGAAGAAAAAAGAAAAATATTTGAAAGAAAGGAGAGAGAGAGAGAGAGAGAGAGGCCACGTGGAAATTCCAACAATCTCAACAACAGGCCCAGGCCTCAGTGTTTCTGAGAATAAACAAATGGTCGGGTCCACACACTGTCATCACTGGTTACTGGGTGGAGTACTGTTATTAAATCTCTTGGAGGCGAGCGCAAAAAAGAAAGCGGGAGAGAGAGAGCACGAGGGATAAATATAACACAAAAACTTCAGAGGGACGGAGAGAGAGAGAGAGAGAGAGAGAGAGAGGGATAGAGCGAGGGACTGGAACGAGATATTTAAAGCCCGGACAGAAGAAAGAGCCACAGACAAAGAAACTGAATCAGGAGGACGGCTCTGATTTGCCATGTTACACGAGGTAAGACTCGTTAGTGTTGCTAGTGTATTTTTGTCGCGGTGGCCTCCCGGGCTGCAGTTTGACACAACGTTGCTCAGGTGTCTCCGATTAGGGGACACGCACAGAAACACAATTCACCAAGTCCACGACCTTTGCCGTCTGTTTCCTGGCTCTACCAGCAGTTTTACACGCACGATGTGATTAAAAGAAGATTGTGTTGTTGCTCTCTCCCTCTCTCTCCCTCTCTCTGCAGTAGTTGATGAAACCAGAGATGAACGAAGCCGCTCTGCTCCCAGTGATCCAGGCGGGAGACGGGAGGACACTGTCCAGGTGGGTCAACTCATGCATCTATACATATACGATAAATCGTCAATTTAAGTCATGCATTTTAATCAAAAGCAGTGTAGAGCATTGAATGAAATATTATCATCCCTCAAAAGTGTATTGTCGTGGTCAACAGGTAACGGCTGTCTTATATTTACCCGACATAGTCTTCATACAGTTCATCCACATTAAGAGAAAATATTATACTATAAATGGAATAGCAAATTAGAAATACAAAAACATCACACACAGTGTTTCTATGCTGTGCTGTCGTCATACATTGTGTGTGTGTGTGTGTGTGTGTGTGTGTGTGTGTGTTGATTTCAGAGCAGAGTTTCTCTCCCTCTTGAGCACCTACAACTGTTTCCTGAAGGACCAGACTCAGCTTCACCTCAGTTACTCCCAGGTACGTACCACCCGGTCTTTGCTGCCGAGTGTGGATTGGCCGTTTGGCTCCAAGTGTGCCTGTCTGCGACAGGGAGCTGATGGAGACGTGGTGGTGGAGGGGTTCTTGAACATCTGCTGGGGCGTGCGCCGACCCATCAGGCTGAAAATACAGGACGACAAGCAGATGCTTCCCGTCTGCCCCCTGCTCTCCCCCGACCTCCTCAGCCCGGTCAGCCCACTCGGAAACAAGAGGTGGAATTTTGCGTATATGTTTTATTAACAACCAGCTCACAGTGTGAGGGATTTCCCAGATGTATAATGGTTTCGAATTAGCAGTGAGAGAGTAAGGGAGCATCCTTTCTGTCTCTGCAGGGGTATGACACGGTGGGGTGAAGTTGTTGACCTCCACCAGATAGATGAAATGTCCGAGACGGCACAGGAAACAGTTGCCACCGATCCATTGCCAGGTTGTTGTTGTTTTTATTTTCCTCCTATATTGCCATAATATCTTCTAAATCTAAACTTGGGGTTCCCATAATTGAAGCAGATCAAATTGATGGTTTCAATGACGTAATCAATTACAATCGTCACAGGAAGGCATTAATACGTCACACTGGAATCTAAAGCCACATGGTGACTATGAGACATCGTATGACTGGGGGTTCTGCGCTCTCTCCGAAGGTCCCGTTGTTTACGAGACCACCACCCTGCGTCTCACGAGGCCGAAGAACACGGAGTTGGAGGCCGAGTCCAACCTGTTCCGCTGCATGAGCGACGCCTCGCTGGTGAAGAGGCGGAGAGGCCGACCCAAGTCGGCGGCGCAGAGAGAGAAAGAAAGACAACATCGCTTTTCAATCAATGGACACTACTACAACTATAAGGTAGAAGACCCTTTTTAGTCTGAATCAATAATACATTTAATTTCTATGTCATCTACATATCTCTATTTTCCCCTGTTGCTCCACATGCACTGTAACTCACCGCCTATTTTTCGTTTTTTCCCCAGACCTCTATCTTCACTCCATCCTTCGGTACGCCGACTAAAGTCCGCATCTCCAGCACGATGACCACAAACAAGGTCATTGAACAGCTGCTAAACAAGTTCAAGGTGTGTGTGTGTTTTGTTTTTTTTAGATCAATGAAATGAACTGCGTTATTAAGTCTGATGCATGTACTTGGCTCACACTATTTCTGTGCAATACTGATTTTGGGGGGAAGTCATTTACACTGTTCTCTGTTCATCTCACAGATAGAAAATGACCCGCAGGAGTTTGCTCTGTACTGTATTCACCAGAGTGGAGGTGCGGTTTGTCTTTTGTGTCCCCCCTGATTAACTTCCCAGGGAAGGAAAATGCTTCACTGATGTGCTTATGTTTTGTCCAGAAAAGAGGAAGCTCAGTGACAGTGACCAGCCGCTGTGGGAGCGCATACTGCAGGGGCCCTCCGATGACATCATGAAGCTCTTTTTGATGGACATGGACGTACAGGAAGTCAGCAATGATGTGAGCGTCCAAGCCCTCCAAAGATACACGCACACACACGCAAATGTTAAGATGCAGCTTAATTTAAGCTGAATCACAATTATTCAGAATGGACATAAATCTCTCCATGCGCTAAATATTGAGAGATTTAGGTCCATTCTGAAGAATTATGGTTAAGCTTAAATTGGAGCTCATGTGCATAAATCCAGTTAGTGACACTTTGTGGCCACATAAATGTGAAGTAGGAACACAATTGAACACTTCCCCTTCCACAACTGAAAATGACTTTTGACCAATTTGTATAAAATGTGTATTGGTTGAATTTAAAGTCATATAAATCAACTTGAGAGTAATATAATGTTCATTAACAATAATTACGAGAATAATGTCATAATGAACGTCAATCCACTCAGTGCTCTGTTCCTAATTAAGTATGTTTTATTTGTCTTTCATTTTGTTTTTATTCTCTGGTTGTCAGGTAGCTCAATATCTGAACCTGGAGCTTCCCATCCTGGAGCAGGTTCTACTGAAACTCAGAGAAGAAGAAAACAGAGAGATACAAAGGGTTATAGACAAGTAAGTGAAACACCTCATTCATGTGCATTCTTAGTTCAAGGATGGGTAAATGACTTGAATCCATCACTTAAAAAATAATATCTACTCTATCATGAAGAAATGTTGCATATGCGTATTACACATGTGGCAGTCACCATAAACTCGTTGTAGTTACATTTCCAAGCCAGATGATGGAGCCATGATGATGAATAACATTGTGTGGGTTTACTGCTCTCTGAAACTTCAGTGCGTATGTGTGTGTCTGTTGTGCGTCAGGTACCACAAGCAGCACCGACTCCTGTCCCGTACGCTGAGCAGTAAGATGTTGCCTCACACTGAGACCAGCGTTTGATCATAGCACAGCTTTAAAGGTAAAAAAAAAAAAAAAGTTGCCATGGAGAACAGTTCTTTTTCATCTGATAAACCAGTTCCAAGTTTGGACAAGACATACAGAGGTGAAAATTGTGGGTAAAAAAAAAACAAACACATGACATAGTCATAGTGTTAAAGCAAAATGCAGGGCTACAAGCAGAAAAAAAACTTATTTGGCTTTTATTTGCCACATGACTTTCTTTTTTTTAACTGTAAAATATCAGAAGATCAAACTGCAAGAAGCTGTTGTACATAATTGTAAATAACTGCTGCATTTTTATTGAATAAATGTGAGTTGTGGGACCAGCATGATTACATTTGTTTCCTATTTTCGACCTGTGGGTTTCAACAGGTGTGTTAGAAACCACCAATACAAAATGTGCAGCCATCAACCACAATAATAAAACGGATCACTGGTTTTAACTGTGTGGCTGGAAAAAAAAACCAACTCAAAGCTATAAAAGGGGAAGTAAAGGGAGAAACTAAATAGTTATGCGTTTAAGTGTGCGTCTGTGTGTGTGAGACGGGAAACTAAGTGGAAAAAAACTGTCTGATGGCAAAATAATGGCAGAGTGAAGAGTGAGCTGCTCAGCCTGGGCTGTTTCGTAGAAAATCTTTTACAGTCTCCTGCCAGCCCACGAGACGCTCTCATATTACCCAGCACTGCCTCTAATTTTCCTCTGACATGATGGTTTGATGAGGATAAATGGTAACTGGTTAGTTTTATTTGGTAACTTTGCTTTCCATGAAGCCTTGGCCAAAGAGCTCAAACTGGCACAGTGTGCTTTTTAGAAAATGGAAAGATTGTACCACATTGGTCTCAATCTCTATGTTTTTTTTGTCATTTCAGTAAAAGTGAAAATGAATGTACAAACACATTAAGCTTGCTGTGTTACAAGTTTTGTACGTGGTACAAGTAGGTTTGTTCCCCTTAAAATATATATATTTGCCCTTATTTACTTACATTTGTTTGCTTCAGTGTCGTAATTCAATTAAATATTTCAGTTATTTCAAACACTGAGGAATACACAATAATAACACCTTATGGTTATTATTTAAAAATCTATGATACAAATGTTTTTAACGTAGCCAGTTTTTACCACACTGTTTTTACACGTTTTGGGTGTAGAGCAGTGTCTTATGGACTGTTTGCCTTCATACGATTGTGTGTGTTTACAAAAGATTAGGCCCAACTGTGCCAACACGTCACTCAAATGACATCAGCATAGAGTTCAGCTAAAGTTCCTCAGCACTTCCCGATTAACAACCAAATGTTTTGTACAGGAGATGTATACAGAACACATCGGTACTATTTTCCGTACTGAAATTGTAAATAAATGACAAATAATTGAAATACCCATCGGAAACAGCTCAGGGCGTTTCCCCTGTGAGTTTTTCCAATCCATAAAACCTTTGTTTAAACCTTTTCTCAACTTCTTAAGTCTATTTACAAAAGAGGTTCCTCCCTATGTGTCTCTACAAAATCAGGAACCCCACCTGTATTGTCAGTGTTTAACAGAAATCCTCCTGAGCTTCTCCGTCCACAGGATGAGCCCGCATCTATTCTCTGCTGTACTGGCCCTCATGCTGGGGCTTTCAACACAAAGCGACTCACTGGTAGAATGCCCGCATTTCTCTATGTTGTTTTCATTTCTGCAAATTCCAGCATTTGTTGAACGCAAAGGGTTTTGCTTGAGCGAAGCCAAGGTCTCGTAACTTGTTTGGCAGCTGCTTTGTATTTCCCTGTAGGTGCGACCACGTGCGGAAGGTAACCGCCCTGGGCAGAGACGGGGGTCTGCAGGTCATCTCTCTGGCCGTGCAAGGTTGTCTTGATCACGGGACCATCCAGCACGAGCTCCTCCACGCGCTGGGCTTCCACCACGAGCCCACCAGGAGCGACCGGGACCAGTACGTCAAGATCCACTGGGAGAAAATCCCAGCAGGTCAGGTCTAAACCTCTCAGGTCTCAAATGTCATGATATAATCCCTGTATGCTTTTATTGGAACGTCACGTTATGCGCATTGTGATATTTTTTATTCTGTATGTGTGAAAATAAGTTTTACTCATCAGTACGTGCATTCAACTTCAACAAAATGGACACCAACAACTTGAACACACCATACGACTACTCCTCTGTTATGCACTATGGAAGGTAACGCATCATCTTCATGTCTTTAACATTTACAGTATCTTTAAATAAATTGGTTTATTCATTCAAATGTTTTAAATTCTCCATGATGCTTGAATGCCCCAGGCCTTTATAGAAAAAATGAATCTGACTGTTTTTTATTCTTTTCTAAATGATTTTATTTTCATTTTCATGTTTTTTTTAGCTAGGACTGCTTTCACATCAACGTATGGAGAAGATACCATTACTCCCATCCCAGATGCTCCTGTGCCAATTGGACAGAGGTACTATATGTCTGATATAGATATCCTCAGGATCAATAAGTTATATGAATGCAGTAAGTATATAAATCATTAAGTATACAATATAATTGTTTCTTGACAGAAATGTATTCAAACTTGAATATTTTTGTGTCGTTAAAAAGATGTAACAATGGAGTCATTTTAAGATTTTGATCAATCTTTTCCAGTTGAAAGGGAAAGAAGACAAAAATATAGTTTGTACTGTTTTCAAACCTTAATGAGTGTCTCATCAGATTGCTGATATACTTACATTAATCCATCCATTAAAATGCATACTGATATTAAAATGAAACTGGTCATGATCTATCCTTTATCTATCACTTTCATATTATCTGTACAATCAGTAAATATGAAATAATAGAAAAACACCAAAATCAATATCGACTCCTGGTCAAGTTTTCAAAGCTTTATTGAGTACACTGTAAAAAAAAAAGAATGTTAATCTATCCATCTAAATTGAGCTTGAAAATATTTCTCAGTAATAAAAAAAATGAACATCAGCACTTTTTCAAGTTAAGAAGTTAGTCAGTTAGTTAGTAAAAGCTATAGAGATCAATGATGTGTTCAAGTCTATGAAAAAGTTAACTGTTGTGCTCCGCAATTCTCTTGCACTGGTGTGTCTGCAGCTCGTGTTTGTTGTTGCGCGGGTTAAACGTCACCTCAAAATGGCACTTCAGGTGCTGTGGAGGGAGAGAGGAACAAAGCGGAGACTTAGGTCATGGAAATGACCTCAAAAACCTTGTTTCATATAAAACACGCACTGATAAAAGCAAATGTACCTTTTTAATGAGTTTGCAGTTGTCCATGTCGGGATTTTCAGACTTGAGACACTTTGTTTTTTGCAGCACCGCATCAATCTTGAAGTTGATCACGCTCGTCACCTAAACAAGGTGACAAGTGTACAGAGGTGAGAGTTATTCGATGTCGTGATGCTGTGGTGTGAAGGCCATGTTGTGGTGAAATGGCTGGTTGGATGCTGGGTGGCTTCGTGTCCTGGTCTGACCTGAGTGTGAGCGGCAGTGATGGAGACCAGTTTGAACACGCGCTTGCTTTTGGACTGCATGTTGTACGTCTTCTCAGCGTGCTGGGCTGCATTCTGGACCTCAGAGGAGTCGGTGCTCCTCTCGGACCAGCCACCCAGGAGTGGGACGTTTTCTAAGGGGACACAAACCCATTTCACGTACTGCAACTGCGTGAGGACAACATACGTTGGTGGCGTGTCACGCAATGGTCTGCAAAAAGACCCCACTCGTATAGGAAATGTGCACATTCATACAAACGATAATGCAATGGAATGCACCGCCACACGTACGCCACCGCTCCTATACGCTGGAGCAGAATCACAGCCACACAAACAGTGGGATTGCAGGAGTTGCGGTTGGCTTTGATCCCTGTGGGGTTTTTATGCTTCTTCATCCTGAAAATGGGTTTGGAACTGGAAACCTGAGGGAAAACCAGAGACCCTGGATTCGTCCTCCAGGTTTACTGACTTTTTTTGGCCGCGCCAAACCATCTCGGCCTCTCTGCCAAACCAGGCCTCAGACATCAGGCCCAAGATATAGAGCAGACTTTTTTATTCGGGGAAATAAAAGCAAGATTTAGAGATAATGGCTCCAGTTCTTGTGACCTGGGTGGCCAAGGTACTCACACTGGTGTTTGTTTTGCTTTTGCGTTGAAACAGTCACAGTGTTGTGGCTCTGCGGCTGGCAAAGTCAGCCGTGCTTATTTTGTTAGGAAAGGAAACTATACAGATGACTGACTTTCTGACTTTTCTTCGAGATGGACTGGAACTGATTCCACCGTGTCATAATCAATGGGCAATATTTAGTCAAAATATATAAACATATACTGTATATACTTGGAATCAAAGAGCCACTGCAGGCTCATGATAGACTATTTTCCATATTGCGCATTTATATTATTTATTGTCCTGTTATGCATTCAATATAATGTTGCTGTCAGCAAAGAGTGGAACTAATGGATCATGTTTCCTCCACAAACCAAACTTCACTGGGCCACTGAAATCTTTGTCTGATTGCTGGCTGTGCCGAACTTTTCTGACTCAGTGTATCCAACCAGACTTTGAATCACCGTCTACAGGCAGAGTCCAACTTGTTTTACCACTGTGTCACAAAGACACACCCTGTCAGGGAGAAATCCAAACATGCCACTTACTGGACTAAGTAAGTCCAAGTTTTGTGCTCATTTTAGACTAATGATGATGACATGTCATTCGGTACAATACTGATTCATATTCTCAATATTCATCAAGTTGGTTGTACACCTGCTGATGGGAAATAAGTTCTTGTTTTTTAATGTGTTTCATACATTACTAGGTTTATATCTATTTTTTTGCGAGAAGTTGTTTGTCGTAGCTTCTTTTTCACAGCCCTTCTGTAAATCGCTGTCCAAACACCCTCCTTATTTGTTTGATTTCATTGTATTTCATTGTATATGAAGGCACACAGTCAGAATGACAGAGTTGCAAATGCTTTGTTTTGGCCAGTTTCTAGATTGTGAATCATCGTTCATTGACACCTATCCTTTTGCTGCTGTCATTGTGACGTATAGGTAATGTTTTGTTTTTCCAACATATATAACCTACCCTTCTGATCTTGGAGGCCCCGTTTCAGTGTGTGCAAAACTAATTCTGTACTATATTTTTCCCTTCCTTTTTTTCGAACTTCACCAACTTTCCGCATAACCCTGGTACTCAATATAACGTGGTGTTTTCAGTTTACCCATATGCCTTGGCTCGTTTTAAATGGAATCATATATACTTTTATATATATATATATATATATATACTATTTTATCCACACTCAATATATTAACACTGCATTTCCACGACAGGAACTTTCCCTTGGAACAAGGAGCCTTTGCAGGAACCGTGCTCTTCATTATGTTTCAACGGAAAAAAAACAGATTTAAAATAAGCACAAAGGAACTATTATATTATACTATTGTCTACTGTTTAATTACTAACAATGTTTTTAATTAGGGTACCAAATAAGACTAATCTGGATGCACAGGAAATAAATATGAAATGTAAGAATTATATGTTGTTACTTGAAAGACATCCTTTGCAGTGCAGTGAAGGTTATTTTGAATATTATTTCATATTATACGTTTATTTGCAGGAGTTATATCAAGATAATGCCCCAGAGTCACACAAAGGCGCTCTTATCTCTTTCTAATAATATACTGTTATCTTGCTTGCCACTCAGTAACATGTCCAAACAATGACATAGGCATTTGTTTTTCTTTTTTTCCACGACTCACTTGTTGTGATGATTTCCTCCACCGGCTGATCTCCCATACACAGCTGGACCACTGACAGACATATCAGCGCTGACACCGGGAGAGACATATTTACTGCTGCTCTTCACGAGGGGAGGACTATGGGAAGATGGATCCTCAGGAAAAGATGTCGAATAAACAGGATACTTGAGCAGAGCCACTCGTCAGCCAACTTGCAGATGTTCCACAGTGTTAGCAGCAATCGGATGGTTTCCAGATCCACAAGGAGAGAAAGGGAAAGCAAAAAAAAAAAAAAGAGTTACACAACCCAAATTAAAATTAAAACCTAGTCAGAAAACACAAACAAATCAGATTCAGAAATTCTACAAATAAATAAACATATTTAAATCTACAAAAGATGTTTCAATTGAAATCAGACTTCACCTCGTGAACGCTGTTGCAATAGTGAGCCAGTCTGAGAGCAATAATGTGGCTGAGGAAGAGAGAGAGATCAGGCGGGAGGGGGGAGGGACGGGGTGTCATTAGTGAACAACATTCAACCATTGGTATGTTTAACAAGCCGGTGAAGACCACACCCACACACTGACTGGCAATGACGCCATGTAGGGATTTAACAGACATCAGCAGCTTTGGTGTGTGTCTCTGTGTGTGTGTATGAGAGAGAGAGAGAGAGGGAGGGAGAGAGAGAATAAGAGAGGGTGTGCAGGTTGGGTTGGTATGGTGTGGATGGATGTGGGATGGGTGTGTGTGTTTCTGTGCTCTTTCTCATCCGTGTGTGACGTAAGGGTGTGTGGCCGGCTAATTGGGATGAATCTACGTGGATGTGATGTGTTGTGGTTGGGCATTATGTGGAGAGCTGACTCGACCTCAGCTGGTAACATCTGCAGGCAGGCGGCGAGTGAGTCACAAAGTAAACTACATCACACAGCACAACCACACTGCACGCTTGTTCTAGGTACAATAGCATCCCAGAATCCCCTCCAGAATATTTCTTATCATGTGATCGAGGGTTTCACTTATTTGAGTTACAGTGAATGAATGCACAAACGTCAGCAAGCGTAACTTTGCAGATTTATTAAAAATGCCACATGGTCTGGGCCTGCAGTGATAAAGATGTGGATGAATGGCCAGGGGCCAGAAGAGCTCCACAAACCATCTGCCTCTTTTCATATTATCATCATTAAGCTTTAGTAGTTTGCATATTGCAAAAATGATCTTACACATCAGTAGACATGGGGCACTTTTTATGGTATGCATGTAAAAGTATATGCTGCTGTGTTCAGTGTGTTCTAAACCATGTTCCTTTTCTTTTGTCAATTTCATGTGAGGAGTCCAACTGTCCAGCAGAGGGAGGCAAAAGAACATGGTGCATCAGGTGGGAACCAAAGCTACTATGGGCTGAAAACAACCTCTCATGGTAAGGAACTCAATATTAATATTTTTTAAGAATATATAATGAACCAGCTTTAGTTCTGCCGCAGTTCAAACCTAAGTTTTAAGTGATTAAAAATATGAATAAACTTAAAAAAGATAGAGACATGATTCACACAAATACAGTCACAAAAAGAAAAAAAACTCTTTAGCTCCAAAAGAGAAGGATAAATAAAACAGATGGAAACAGACTGACAGGTACGTTGGATCACACATTAGTAAAGCAGATGGTTAGACCACAGAACAGATTGAAGGAAAAGCACTGCGCAGATGGACGAGCCGTCAGAAAACAAGGAGCAGATGCAGCGCGGCTTCACCACAATACAGGCGATGGCCTCAAGTTGTTGCGTGAAGTTTAAACCGACACCACCCTAAACACGCTGCCTAAACAAGGAGTTCAAGCTTTGTGAAAGTAATATTTGTCACAAGGGTTACACTTCAACAACATTATGTAATGCAAGTATGCCAAGGGTAAAACAAATCCAAGACATGATAAAGAAAGAAATGGATATCAAATAATGAACATGTAGGAAGACAGAGATCAGACATCTGTTTCAGGCCTGGTTGATAGCCACTGCTCCCCTGCCTCTAATGAGACTAAGGTTATTGTACTGTAGCCTGTCCCGGGCCGTGGCTGACCCGTCAATGGTCACTAAGGGGAACGGCTGTATCTGTTCAAATTGGAAATCCCCTTTTTTCAATGGACTAACTGATGTGAGTGTCATTTGTCTGCTGAGTGGACAGGACGCGAACTGTCATTTGGCTTTTGTTTGTTAATCATACAACTCAGTTCGAACGGGATGTGACCAGCCCTTTTTTTTTGTTGTTTTGAGGGAGATCTAGGTCAAAGGTCGGAGTTACTTCATAAATAAACAGACTAGAGTTCAGCACATGGTTTGCTCCTCTGTTTGTATCATTATAGCTATCACACTGTGTTCGACTACATTCTATAATGAAAAAAAAGTAATTTCAATGAATGTAAAAAAATCTTATGAAATTGTACATTAAACCACATGAAATCAGGTATGATCCCAGACTCAAGACACAATGCATACCTATATACAAACCAATATAACACCAGTGCAATAAAATATTACCTCTGTGAAGTCTAAACCAGTTTCTGTTGAAACTGAATGAAAGAGGTGTTGATTCTACCCCGCGGTCATTTTCAGGCTGTACTGTATCGTGTTGAATTACGGTGACAGATGTGTTTTCCTGCCTCCATTTACATTTCAGGGGAAGGATAAAAGGTCACTGCATTCGATAATGAGATGTTGCCGTCATTTAGTTTATTGTCTGTTAAAACGTAGAACGAGCAGTGGAGCCATTACGGGTTTTAATGAGCTCACGTCTCTCATCACATAGCAGGTAGGTAGTAAAGAAATATATCATGGTTATGTCTCAAGAGGCAAACTGAGCATGAAGAGCAGTGGAAAAGCTTGGTTTACTTATTAACCTCGTCCACAGGCTAAGGGGCTGAGCCAGAGCAAAATTGTCCAAATTTTCTCATGGTTTATATAAATGCTCCCAACCCCGGTGCACGGCTACTTGTGGTTATGAAAATAATAAGCTTTTTGACAACCAATCAAGATCTGGTTGATTGTAATGTGCTGGTTAAGAAAAAAGCAGCATTTGCCGACCAAAGCTGCTATGCTCAGGGTTTTTTGCGCCCATATGTCTACAATTAGTGGAAGACAGTCATTAAACTCAAAATGTCTCTCCTGCCCTACTTGTTGTTACCAATGGAAGGCTGACAGGAATTTTTTTCCCTCTCTCCTTCAGAAGACTGAAAACAAAGACATAAGTAAATGATTCAATAACATTAGACTAATTAAGTTTTTAGTTTATTTATCAATGTAGAAAAACAATACAAAAAAACAACTAAATGCATAATATTTGATCCCCAAAGAATGATTATGGATGGACGTTTTGAAAATAAGATTGATCAAAATTAAATTAGATTACATACACACAGTAAAATGTAATAAAGTCATTTGTTTTATTAACTAGCACAGGAACAGGCAACTAATAGTTTGAGTGCTGGCTTGTGCAAGTAAACAACAAACAACAATTATTTAAAATAACTTCACCACAAACAAATTAATACCAGGACACAAAAAAATGATACACAATCCACAAATCAATTCACATTAAAAACAAATCAAAACAATCATAGCTGTCATAATCCTGAATCTGTTTTTCCCCAGACCACATTCCTCAGACCTGGGATTAGATAAAATAGGGGTCGATAGCTCGGCCTCGGTAATCCCTTTCAGTTAGGGCCCTCCCACTGGATCTGATGATTGGCAGCGGGTTCTTCCAACGGGAAGTCGGCCTACTCCGACGGCCTCCCTCCTCCCCCCCAGTCCGTGCGAGGCGCTCCTCCGTCCCGCTGCTCCGTCTCCAGACTCTCCGGGGAGCCGAGGACCAGCCATGGAAGGCGACAACAGAATAGAGCCAGTTTGACCCGGGGGACGTTTTCCAAGGTGAGTGTCAGGTCGGGGGTTCGATAATCGGGAGTTAGCGGGCCGGAAGTTGTCCGCGTGCGGGGCAGAAAAGTTTGTCCCCCTCGCGGGACGGGGGGAGGGAGGGTTTACTCCAGTGTTGTCCACCGTGGGGATATCGTGCTGCTAGCTTAGCTTGTCGGTTAATCTTTTGCTTTTGTATCTCTGTGAATATCAATTGCTCGTTAAATACACACTTTACACGTGTCTGCAACAATTTGTTGTTGTTTTATACGTTAAAGTTGCGAGTTTGTGTGAACGTTGGGTAGGCAGCGTCTGTGCTGATTAGGCGTGTTGCTGCAGCTGTGTTTTGGGTTCACAATGAATTTTCACCTTTTCAGGTGCATGTTGCGTTACGATTTAATTTCCATGAATAAAATATGTGGATATATTTAAAATGTCATACATACCGGTTTAAGTCATTCCTCTTGTGTCATTTGATAGGCTAATAGCCTATGTTGTGTTTTTGTGGAACATTTTGAATACGTTTGTGAGCTTTATGTAACAACACAAACAGCTGCAACACAGTTGATTGTTTTCATATACAGTATACTGAGATCATCGATTATAATATTTTGTTGAGGTGTGTATGAATATTTGTGTTTTTTCTTGCGATTTCTTGCTCGTTGTAAAATGTATTTATTTAATCATTTTAAGCAGCAGTGTAAACATGAATCACGGAAATCATGCAAAGTACTCGCTGATGTTATAAACCACACCGGCCTTCGTCCTGCTCTTTGCCTTTTTATAAGTTTCTATGCCGCATTCTAGTTCTGGGGCGACAGGAATGGTTAACACGCTGCAAATAAAAACAAATACTGTGCACATACTCAGACGGAGACAGTGGGACGGGGGTCCCACTACAGATGTGCATTCCTTCAGCCAGTGGAGTGATCGGGCCTTTAAATAGAGTTCAACAGGAATGCAAACACATTGAGCAGTGAGGTGAAGCGCCAGGCGGCCTCTCAGCTGCAGATAGGTGGTAGAAGGAGACAGGCACACAAAAGTTGTTCATGATGAGCTCCTCTTGTTGCTTTTTCTGAATGTGGGTCAAAGTTCTAAGGTAAAGTCAAGGTTAGATCATTAGGACGAACCATTTAAATGCAGAGTTTGCTTTTGCGTCACAAGCCCGAACTTTGCATATCAGTGGCAGAATTTGAGCCTGACATGTCTGTGATCAAGTGCGATTCAAAGCAGGCAACTGGACTGGTTGAAGATTACTTGAATACCCACAACTCCTTTTACCTGACGTCAATGTGCACTGTTTATCAAACAGGTCGCCCTGTGATGCATCAAAGAGATGACGAAGTAGAAGGCAGAGTAAATGTACGCACGCGAGGAATAGGAGCCCTGTTTCTAGTTGCTCTGAATTTACTCGCCCAGGAGACTTACTGTATCGTCAAAACAGATATGATCGAATAATAAGATATGTAATGTTGGACAGAGCACATGTTGATCAGTTGTATCGTGGTACTTCAGTTTTAAACAACTGGCCTTTTAACATTTTTGCAGAAAATGACAATTCTAATATGAGCGAGGGGCCGCAATCAGTGTGGATGGGATGTTCCGTTTTACTGCAGAAGTGTACTGAATGACAAACTAAGTCAGTGAAATCCCAGCATTACAGTGAGTTTGCTCACATACCCACCTGCAATAATTTGTGTACTGTCAACAGGTAGTAGCATCATTGTTTTCTTTCTTTCTTTGCATGTTCAGAAAATCATGTTTAAAAAAAAAAACAAAAAAAAATTTGACCCCCAGCTTCCCTAAAAGTTTATGTCAGGATTTATTTAAGGATTGTAATCTGTTGTAATCTCAATTTGCTCAAGGGATTACCTGTTTTATTTTAGCCCTTAGGATTCATTGTCGTTCAGTAGGTGGTCAGAGTTCGGTACGTGCAGTCTTCTTTAGTTAAGTTTTTCCCATCACATTTGGCTGTTTTGTTGTTGTTGTTTTTTTTCACATTTTCAACACTGTCTGTTGCTCCTCTTTTGTAAAGGAAGTGTTTCATCCTCTCTTGCAACGTTTACATGTCCCAGGAGTTCAGTCCATACCACTGTCAGCTGTTTATTTCTTTGCTGTAAAATCCATTCAGTTAATTGAACCTCATCAGTTGAGCAGACATTTTGGCTTGTTGTTGTCACTATGCTTATGTGTTGACTAGACTGGGTGGCCTGATTATGAAAACACATCCAAGTTTTATTCTCTAATTTGTAAATAGCAAGTCTCTATGCAGAACATCTGCTCCTCCAGTCTCTTGACTGCTTCACCACTTAAAGTACACACTGAATGAAAAACCTGAGACACCGGGTACCTTGTTTTTTTTTCTGGGAATGAAGCTTACCCATGTATGAAAGTCTCTCACTCTCTTTCTATAAAAAGAAAACTGGAGTGTATTTTTGTTTTGCAAACACGGTGACCAGAAAGCTTGTAAAAAATACCATTTACAAATACACATCTGTAAAACATAAAAAGTGTTCTTTGGGGTTACAGACGTAACCAAAAAAAGAAAGGGAAATCCAAGGTGCACGGCTTTAGTGTAGCTGATGCTACACTGTAATGCTTGATGCTTGATTCACTGTAAAATATACAGATGTGCAACCTTATTGGAAAATCTTAATTTGGCATACATTCAGGCATTGCAGCAACTTCACAATAACTGTAGCGTTGACAACATGAGGCAGTTTCATGGATTTTAAGTCTGAGTTTCATAGCCATCTTAACATTCACAAGTCCTAATTTGTCGTTGAGCCACTGAATACATTCATCCCTAGAACTAAACTGTATAGTCCAACTCACTGTGCTTTTTTAATTTATGTAGTCACCTCCAAACACCTCATTCTACTCTGAGAAAGGTGCTGTTATTCAGCTTGCCTTTTTGCCTATGCCTGATTCCCTGCAGACGGCTCTGGCTGGCGGACCGATCTCTGCACCAGCTCTGGCCAAAAACCACACACGCGCACACATAAGTATTCTGAGGCTCCACTTAGGGCCCTGACACAGACCCATGCGCGTGCATATACATGCATAGGCACAAACGCAGTTTTTTTTTGTGCAGAGCTAAACTCGGTCCAAGCCTCCGCCGTCTCGTATCCACACTCATATTTCACTAGTCACACACACGGGGCCCACGGCAATCAACTTTAAATTAGAGAGAACGCTGCTCCAAGAACTTGAGCGGTGCTTGCCAGGTCTGAGGCCACACTGTTCTCGGTGTGTGTGTCTGTGTGTGTGCGTCTGTGTATGTGAGAGGCAGAAGGAGCCAGCTCTTGATATTAAACCAACTCTGAGGGGCCTGGATTGGGGTGTTTCTCCTTCTCTGCACTGCTGTTCATGCACTCTGTCCCAATGTGTTGAACTGATCACTGCGCTGGAGGGGGTTCTTTCTCGACTAGTTAACGAGCCGCTATGACGAGTTATTTAATTCCAACCTGGTTTCTCTTATTGGTTTCTACTTTTACCATGATTGTGTATGTTTGCAACAGTTCCCACAGCTCCAGGCCACAAGGTCAAACCCTACTTAAGTGGCTTGACCTTGCGGCTTGGAGCTGTGGCTTCTTCTGAGATCAGCTGGCCAATAGGGACAGCGATAGCATAGTGCAAGTGTGATATAGCCTTGATGGTCTTCTGTTAAGATGCTCCTTGTGTAGCTATAGCCACTCTTCAGTGTCAGTGCCGCCTGTTCTATAATAAATGCTCCCTGTTTGACGGGTGAATCATGGTTGAATATGGCAGCCATGCAAAGAAACCCTACTCTCTCTTTGATTTATAGCACATGATCCCAAACATCTGAAGTCTGCTACATCTGTTTCAGATAGAAAAGCTCATTTTTGCCAACAGACTCCATTTTACAATGGAAATATGTCAAGATGATTTTATATCAATTGCATTTACTCCGGTATCATGTGTCAGATTGTATTGTATATCTGTATGGCGGTTAAAGAACCGTATCATAGCCAAACTATAGCATTTCAACCACGCCGTATCATAGATATTCAAGATAAATTCAATTATATAGTATTTCTGTCTTTTTGACCCTTAAAATGCTCTCTAGCAATAGACAGTCAGTAATCCTAAACCTAGTCACTATAACTCAATCTGTTGTTACTCAAAGGTTAGACTCTTTTATTAGAGAGGCTACCTGGTGGCTTTGCAGGAGAATGGAAAAGTTATTTAAATACTCAAATAAAAAGAAAGAAGAGAAAGGATTGTGATAACATCCTGATTGATGATAAAAAGACAGAAAAGCCACTCTCTTACTCGTTAACTGCTTCAGTGGACAACAGTGGAATGGTTGATGTTGCTGGATATATGCTTATCACTAACTGGTTTGAATAATTGTGAAGCTTAGCAGTTCTGAGGAACAGCATGCAGGCTCAGACAGTTCCAGGAAATATACATATTAAAGAATGCACTTCCTTCCCATGCAAATGGGCTTTATGATCCTCTGAATGCCAACACACACCACTGCAGGAAAAAATATACATCCATTGTTTATCTATTGGCCACTGGGACTGCTAAAGTGGCAAAATGCAGTGTTTCCTTTTGGAAGTGTGAAATTTGTATATTTGACTGAGCCCAACATAACCAGCATTAGCACAGAAATTCAACACCGTTAACATCACAAATGTGCTGCAATCTTTCACCGAAAGCTACTATTTTGTAACTATTGTGTGTAATGTATTGTTGACTGTAAAAACAGCCAACTTGAGAGGTTACCATAGTTTGCAGAATATTAGTTTGTTTTGGAGGAGAATGGATTGCTTTCTTATTAAATGTGCTGCTTAGTTATAAGGGGTTACTTGCCAAACCAGCGTGGAGAATAGTGCGGATAGATTTACAAGCTGCTGTGGTAAAACAGTGCGAGTGTTTTGGCTGCTCTGTGTTGTCTACCACCCTGCCGGTGATCATATTTACCCTCACTCCCATCCCTGAAATGTTCTGGGTGTGAACCTGACATGAAATGAAAGTTCCTTTTGTCTAATTATGCTCCATTTCCTTATTTTAAAAGAATAATGTTTATCAGTTATCCTCTGCTATGGTTTAGGTGTACATTTCCAAAATGTGTCCATTAAATATTTGTTTGGTCTAATAGTTAACCTATAGTGTGCCATTTGTTTTCACTCGTGGAGAAAGAAAGTCAAGAAATTGTCGCTTCAGGAGTTTGTGACATCACAACTATTTTCTGTAAAGGATTTTCTGTTTATCCTTCTTTAGGTTGTGAGAATAATCTTTATCGGTGTTTCCATCGCCCAGTTACAAGTAAGACCTAAAAGCACAAGTTAGTTTTGTGATTCAGGGGTAGCTGTGAGGACACTGATATAGTCAAGCTGGCCCAGTACCCAATAACATATTTTAACAGAGCCTCCGGTCGAGGCTGTGAACAGTCATAACACAGCTTCAACCATTGGATAGATTGTCTTCCCTTGTGGAGGTTTTGCATGAGATATACAATGTGATTCAGATTCACATGATTGATTGTTTTTTTGTACGATTTGCAGTATAATGAAATCTTTTCACATGTACAGATTGCAATGGTGTTCATATTAAGTATACCCTTATTTGGACCAGCTGTAAGGATTGTGTGAGCTTTGTATGGGGTTAAGATTTGAATGCTTAAGATTTCGATGGCATTACACAGTGCATTGCTCATGTCTCTTCTCCTTGATGCATTGAGCTTCAATTAAATGCTTCTGTGCAAGACATCTGGCACCTCCTTAAGCTTCTTCTCCCACAAATAAATCAGCTCACAACTTTTCCATTTCACTTTGGATGCCGATCTTGGACAACAGTTTTTAATTTAGACAACTGTGACTTGGAAACCTGAAGCCGCCAGTGCTCACACACTGAGTAAACTAGGAAACATCTTGTCTCCAGGCGGTATGAGTTGATCCTTGTTGGCATTTTTTTGATGCATCAGGCACTAAAAGAAAGAAAGTCATTTGAAATCTTTGGCTCTGGAAAAGTGTTGCAGCTCTATGGCTACAATTTAAAGGTTGGTGGTCTAGTACTTAGAGGTCATCCTTTGTTTTAAAATGTCACTAGTCATCACTTTGGGTAATTCCATCATCTTAGTGAATTTAAGTGTGAAATATACCAAAGGCAGAGGGATGTGAAGGAGTTAGGGTGAGGGAGTGTTTTACAGGACTAGGTTCTTGTATTTTTTACTGGACTGATCATGCATTATTGATAGACCTGCCTGTTTAAATTATTTGACAGTTGGCTATGGTGTAGCAAAATGTGTGTGTGAGTGTGTGTCTTTGATGACGTAATTCTGCTGAAACGTCAACAGAAAGATAAGTATGAACCTGCTCCAACCTTTTAACTCACATTTTAGTTTTTTTTGTCCTCTTTCTCTTCTTTCAGTTTTGTTTCTCTCTCTCACTCACTCACCCTTAATCCGTCCTCTCTCGCTTTACTGCTGGCTTTTATTGCTGTATTAGCTCTTTGTCTCCCGCTGTGTTTCCCTCCCTCCCAGCTTCTCCCCAGGTTGTTGTCTCCACGGAGTGTTAGCTGTCTCAAAGGAGGCCAAATGGGTGTTATCGAGCATGGTAATCATATCTGATTTGGCAGGCAGGTGACAGAAACAAATGAGATAAAAGCTAATCCTCCTCTCGCAATGTGTTTGATTGCGAAAGCATTTTGATGATTTCTTTTTTGAAATGTTGATTGTTATTATGATCTATTTCGGTGGGGCCATTGCATTGCTTAAAAATGCTGATTGCACTTAGCCCAAATCACGTCTTTGTTCAGAAATCACTTCATTACATGTACCTTAAACACGTAGTCCAGAGAGCTGGCGAAATATGGTATTATCTGCCAGTTGAAGTTTGTTGAAAATTCCTGTGCCAAACCGACTGTTCTTTTGAAGATAGTTTTATAGCTGGGGTTAGGGTTGGTTGCAATGAGTCAAGCAGGCAATGTTGACATCATTGCATTACAAAAACAATGTTCAGTCTCAAAAACGAATGTTTGGCGATAAAATCTAGAACTGATTGGTATGAGAAATGATCCTTGACCTTTGTATTGTTTTGCCAAATGTGTGGCGTTAAACACATCAGATTAAGGATGCTTGTATATGAAAGTCAGGTGATGCATACAAAATATGCAGCAAAAAAAAAGTGTCCTCAATGACAGAATATGAGAAGCAACCTACTTTTTCAGCTAAACCGACCTCCTGGCTTCTTTTAAGGACTGGAGAAGCAACAAATTGTAGCTTGGCACACTGTTCATGAAGGGAGTCTGCAACAGGATGAGAATAGTGTACATCGATACAGTATTTTAGTATAAAGTCACATAGAGATACAGATAACGTTGTGTGGGAGACTGTGACAGAATATAGGAAAATGTCTTTTCCTGATCTTGTCATATCTACAGACTTGACTCATTTTGTCACCAGCCGTTCCTGATGTTAGTTTTGGCGACTTCAATCTTTGTAAATAGAGAAAACCCCCAGGAGCTTTTATCAGTGTATGTCTTGTCCCACTACGAGAGACGAGATACTTGAAACGCCCATTGATTTGGCCCTGTAGATCACAGTTGTGTATATCTGGTTATATTATACTGTAAATGTCTCCAGAGTGGGACAGTGACCACCAAGAACAATTCACTAGAGGGCTATTTGGGCTGTGTGATACAAACAAAGTCTCATACTTGGGTATGGGCCATTTTATAGCATAAATTGTAGGCTCATGTCTTTGCAGATGCAAGTTTCAGTGGAAGCCGTTATCTCCTGCCATCTTCATGACTTTTGTTATAAGCAACTGTCTCTTGCAAAGAGTGAGCCTCGAGTTTGTTTTGAGAAAACGCACTCATCTGCCGACCATCTCCGCACTGTTTGAAATGAGTCCTGTTTTGTGAGGTCCGATTTTAGTTTCTGTGACGAGGCTTGGACTGGTTGGAGTCCTTCTCCTGTTTTGAATTACCCTGTGGCCTTCATGATAATTCACTGCCATTCTTTGTGTGAAATCAAGATAACAAACATTATTTTCGTTTTGTTGTAATTGTTTGCACTGTGTTTTCATATGTGCTGAATTGATCCATCCCACTGTCCTAACTACTCACCTTACTAAACGTGTACCATTATAAACATTCGGTGTATATTCGATTTAAACAATATATTTGGTCCAACGTGACAGTCGTGGATATAATCTAATGGGTTAAACTAAAGAGGTCCAAGAGCTTTTTCTGGTTTGGCAGATTTGAACTCTCCCTGTACTTTTGCCTTTGATCTTGAACAGCCTTTTAAATCTGTGTGCCGGCTCACTCAATAAACACACACAGATACACACCAACACAGTGTGTGTGTCTCAGATTCAACAAACCTTGAGACCAAGTCATGGCGGTGCACTGTGCTATCTCTCGTCCCAATCTCGAGCGGCCTGGTCGGATGGTGGAGTGTTTGTGAGCCAGGTCCGTGCAGCAGAGCCGAGCAGCCTAGTTCAGAACATACAGTTCACACACACCAATGAGATTATTGATTATTATTGACTTTATATTAATTACACTCTAACCCACTTTACTTTTACCTGAATATTCAACCTGTAGACTCTATAGTGAACAGTGCAGTTGAGCTTTGGCTGTAGTCTGACATACGGTATATACTGTAGGTATATAAGATCTTTTTGCCTCACTGTCTCCCTGGACACAATAGTCCTATTGTAGATCCTTTAGTGTGGGTCTCTACAGCTCCACTCTCTCATTGTGTGTTTTCTTGACGCCTGGCTTACACTATATGGGGGCTGTTTGCCTCAATATATGATCTGTTTGCCTGATTCTGGCCTGGCAGAGCTTGGCATATTTTCTTTTTTTTTGGTCTGCACCTGTGTTGCATGAGAATGTTGTGTTACTAAAATGGTAACAAAAAAAAGCAGGCAGGAAATGTTGGCAATTCGAAGAAAAACATGTTATGCAGGTGCTAATTAAGTTAATCCAGTATATGATTTGCTGGTCTGGCTTGTATTTTTTTTGACGCAGCCAATTTCTTGGAAATGAATGATCCTCCCCAAAGTTTTTCTATATTTCCCAATAGTGAATTGTTTGGGTGGCAGGTGTCCCAAGGTTCTTTTTCTTTAAAGAAAATGTCTTATTTTCTTTCTATTCTACCACTTTATTTTTTCCGTATCCCCTTTCTTTTGTCACCCCTCTCATCGTCTTCTTCTCCATCCTCCTTTCAATCTTACTTCCTCTCTCCTTGTTCTCCTCCTTTCCTTTCCTCCTCCCCACTCCTTCCAATTTAACATTCCATTGGTGAATCTGCAACAAATTAAACAAATCCATGACAAAGCTATACCAAATATTCTTCAGAAAAAACAAATCGCTTGGATTAAATGACTCCCTGTGGTCAAACGTTGATTGTGATTTAAACTAATTTTTTACATTTACACCAATTGAAAACACCTGACATACTCTTAGCTGTAAACATAAATGCTTGATGAAATGCCCAAAGGGGGTCATTTGTATTTATTAGATTTTTCTTTGTTTCCATTTTTCCATTTGGTTTTGATTTGCTTCCCTTGACACAAAGTGCTCATTCATATCTTTTTCTTTTGTCTTGATTGGTGGTGTGAAAGCTCCATGTTCTGGTGTTTTTCGAGCATAAATTCGGGCAATTTGTGTTCAGTTTATACATCTATAGTGATTATTGAGGTCTTTATCAAGCCATAATAACTTTCTCAACCAAAGCAGCTCTCCTTAGCGTCGATTACAGAGAAATCGCCAACTTCTGCGAAGATTCATAATCTCGTAAATGTATCTTATGTTTAGTTTAAACATTCCTTAATGAACTGTATATAACTTCTAACTGCGTTGTCCTTGGGTGCATTAGTGACGAGCATGGATAGGCATTCAGTCAGTCAGACAGTAGTAATCAGGAAAACATGGCGTTCTCCCTTTTTATGCTCTCACAGGATTGTTTTTCCATCCTTTTTTAGTGTGCTATGACTGGAAGTTAAACCCGGTGTTTCACGGTGCCCTTGTGAGTTGTTGAACAACCCTAAATGTAGATGTAGAAAAAGTACAGTTGACTGAAACCTGTCTGTCAGGTCCCTCGTTTTCCCAGTGTCAGTCACCATCAGTTTATCTTCCCTCTGTCTCTTTCATTTTCTTTGTTTATATCCGTTTTTTTTTTCCTTTGTCCCTTTCTCTCACCTTCATTCTGTTACCTACGAAACTTCCTACCGTCTCTTCCTCAGCGTGTCAGGACAGTCAGTCAGTCTGTAGTAATGGGGAAAGCATGGAGTTCCCAGCAGAGTGACTCATTGCTCCAGCAAACAGGGGTCGTGTGTGTGTGTGTGTGTGTGTGTGGGTTGGTGTGTGGGTGGTAGGGGGTGGGCTCTCTATGGTGTGTGTGCGCCCTAACATGTTTGTGTAGTTTGGGTGTATACGTATCCCATGTTTTTCCTTCCTGCTGAACGCATGGCTGCAAAAGATTTTTTTTTTTACCAGCTGGATCTTCAGTCAGTGAAAGTCAAACACACATGAAGACACTCACAACAACACACTCGTGTCAATATGGCACCATAGGAAAAAATATATATTTATGATTTACTTCCTCCCATTGATGTTACTTTTTTTTTTTATCTTTTTTAACTATTTGAACCTTAAAACTTCCTAAACTGGACTCACATTGCTCACAGGCTCTAGTTGTGATGACACACAGCCACGGTTTCTCTAGTTTGTGTCTATGTATCTTGACACTGTCTCAATTAAGGGTGAAAAGGTAAATTAGGTGTTGCCTTCACTGTATAGTTTATATCTGTTTTTGGAGGCTATGTGAGTCCTGAGGATGAGGATGCTTGGCATTTGTATTTATATGTCTTATTGTCTTAGTATTATGACATCGTGTCAATCGGGACAGATTATAATATTCCTAAAATGCTGACAGCTCACTTTGTCATATTTTTTTGTTTATTCTTGCATGTGTGTTTTTTCTCAGTGTTGCATAAAACAGCAATCTTCAACTATCTGCTTCATGTCTTTATAATTGCTCCCAGCAGTAGTGTGGCGCCAGTCAAATGTATTTGGACTTGCACACACACACACACACACACACACACACACACACACACACACACACACACACACACACACACACACACACACACACATCACTCATGTACAAACACACACACAAGGGCATGCACACAAACACATACACTCAGGCACGCACGCTCGCACACAGGCACGCACACAGACACACACACACACACACACACACACACAAACAGCTCTTGCAACAGATGTTCAGTGGAGTGTGGCAAAGCGTAACTGGGCAGAGACTGGGAGCTAGCGAACCTGCTGCCTTCTTGACTTGGACCAAGTTGATACAGCTATCATCACTGGCTTGTGTGTGCGTGTCCTTGTGTGTTTTAATGCATCAGATAGACTTTTTTAAAGTTTTGACAGAAAGTCATGGTGGTTTCAGATCAGCCATTTGTTTGTTTAGCACAGGGAGCAAATGTGGTTGTTTCAAGATTTATATCATAATTCTACATTATTATCAGGAATTGTACATTTGAATCACAGAAAAAAAAAA
The DNA here is from genome assembly GCA_016785305.1 of Colistium nudipinnis. Lineage (NCBI taxonomy): Eukaryota > Metazoa > Chordata > Actinopteri > Pleuronectiformes > Rhombosoleidae > Colistium > Colistium nudipinnis. The sequence continues at coordinate 494,243 of JAFBJU010001256.1, forward strand.
AAAAAATATATTTTTTTTTTCCATGTCATTCCTCCCTATTTCCGTGGTCTCTGGCTGCCTGTGTCAGTAGTATTTTTCTTTTGTCTATTTGTGTATGCTGATTGGTTGGCCGTGCAAGGCTGGTAATCGATCACACAGAAAAGATTTGTGTGTGTGTGTGCCTGTCTGTGTGCGCGCCTGTGGCTATGTCTGTCTGTATGTAGGGCCTTGTTGGATAACAGGGAGCAGATGTGTGCGGGTAGGTGGTGTATGGTTAAAGAGCTTGTCATTGGCTCATACTGAGCAGATGTTTGTTGGGCCGTCTTCTTCCACTGGCTACTCGCGGGGCTGACTCAAACTGCTCTGCTACATTTCAGGTACGGCACCAAACGGCATGAAGCGACGCGCGATCATACAAAAGCACACAAACGCACACTCTCCGGCCTGGCGTGCTCCCCCGTCACACTGGTATATCCATTGGCATATGTTTAGGTCAGTATGCAGATGACTGGAAGTCTTAACCAGGACACTATCGCTATGGAATTTTCCAGACCACAGTAATAAAGTGCTGCGGTTTACGGTAATATTCTGGTGCTGCCAGCTGACACCACTTGAATTTAGCCCAGACAGTTATGCATAGTTTAACACAACCGAACCTGTAGAGAGGTGAGATCATGGCTGATTTTGTTTGTGGAAAAGTTTTCCATTGTCACCTAGTTGCACTTGGTTTACTTGCGTTGACTGTGTAGTTTAACGAGAAAACCAGAGGCTGTACACAAACAAATGTCGCCAGAGATTTTCTTCAGATGGTTTGTTTAGCATTCTCATTTCAAATGTCTTTTGCAAATAGTGCGAGGTGCTGCAGTTTACCGTCATCCAAACTATGTTTGTCTGTGTATCCCACCATGAAATCAGGCATTTTCTGTAGTGAGCGAGAAAGCGGAGGCCCACCTGCTTTTTGTTTATAGGCGTTATAGTAAAAGCAAAAGCTGAAATAGAAATGTCATTTACATATAGGAGCCAATGGTGCTCATTTTCAGATAGTTTCTACTTCAATGCTTTCATGCATTTTCTGTATGAAAAGTTGCACAAATGGGCTGTTTAAACAAACAAGAATAAGATAGGACATCTGTGCAATGTGTGTGTGTGTGTGTGTGTGTGTCTGACTTGTCCAAAGCATTGAAATATAAAGACGATGGTTTTCTAACCTTATATAATTTTCTTTCTTACATAACCCCTTTCCATTTAGATTTATAGCCTGGTTCTTCATTGTCGCATTTGTCTGTGTGTATTTTTGAAAGGTTAAGGTGCGAGTCATTCAAGCAGTGCCTCGCTCCCAAAGGTCAACCTTAAAACGCTGGTAGTTTTTAAACTATGAATTTTGCAAACTGTTACGCCCTCAAATGAAGGTTTTTGCCATGGTTCGTGTTGGCAACTGGGCAGGTTTCACTGGACAACATCTGCTTGGCCAATCCAATCCGTTCATGGTCCTTTGGCTCTCCTGCAGCAGTGAGAGCCAGTAAGCTGGAACAAAATGTGGCTTATGTAAGTGGTTTTAAATGCAGAGTTTATGAAGCTGGTTACCAAGCAAAGAGAAGTTGGATAACTTACTGGAAAAATAAGTTCTCTTTAGGTCACAGAAATGACATCAGTCCTGGAGATCAAGACTTGTCCTGTAATCTCGTAAAACTTTTTAAAAATTATCTCCACGGCTTTCCAAAAAAAAAACAGTATTTGTCCCCATTTGTCATTTACTGTTTTCAAGATATATTCAGCCAAATGGCTTGAGCTTATTTCATAATATTAATTTATGCAAAAAGTGTGCATAATTCATACCCAAATATCTAGTTATTTGATGATTTGTGCATGCGGTGCGTATATTTGTCACGGGAAGTGGTTATAAATAGTTTTCTACAAGCGTTTCGTTCAGTAGTAGCTTTGCTTTTTGTGGGGCACTGTAACAGTACAGGGCCAGAAAGAACAACAGTGATGTCTTTGACTGTGTGTTTTTTTTTTATGCCAGTGAAGGGTTTGCACTTTGCTCAGGAGAATTAGCTGCAGATCCTCTGCGGTCAGTCGTGGGTACCAGATCTTTACTTTTCAGTGCCACCATGGCTCTGTACACGAGACACGGAAGATTTAAATTCTGTGGCTTGCATGAGAACATGGTTGTGTTTATTGTGGCACTCACTGGCAGCATAGTGTTTTTTTTTCAAACATCCCTTCTAAGCAGTGTAGTATAAAACATAGTAAAAGTAAGTGGTTGGCTCTCAGTGTCATGCTGATGTCTTCTCTTATCACTCACATTTTCCTCTTCCTGCTGCATCGTTACACAACCTAATCATTGCATAGTTTAATAATTCACCAGATATCCACCATTTATATGGCTTGATTACCTGAATGACAGGTCTAATCAACACCCTGTAAAAGCCATTTGGGTATTATTGACCATTCATGTTTCCACACATGAATTTTATTTTCTTTGCTTTTATTTCAGTCTGCTGAAGCTGTTGTGATCACTTTTTATGATGTCGCCTCCATAGTAAAGTGTGTTAGTTGGCTGCAGATAGCTATTTTGTTCCCAAAGTTTAAGTTTGAAATCTTAACGGCCTTCAGTATTTCTTATCTCCACATGACCCATAAGGTTATGACAGCATCATTTTCTGCAGGTAAAGTGATTCATCTTTTTCGCACACTGGCTCAAATCCCCATCCTTTGTGCTTTGACCAAAGTATGGGAAATAACGGGGGGCCACGAGTCTCCGGCACCATCATTTCAGATTAGTACATGTGAAAATGAAAGGCACAATGGGTGTCAGTATTGTTATAATTGTGTTGCTCGCGGTGAGAAATAGTAATACAGTTTGCCCATTCATCCACTGGATAGCTTTATAGCTTATTTATTGTGTTGCCTGTGCGTTTCAAGTATCTGTTCCTCTGCACAGTGTCTGAATTTTCTCTCCAACTTGTCACACACATTTATAATCATTGGTATAACTTAGAGGCCAAGTGATGTGTGTGCAGATGTGTGTGTTTTTAGTTTAGCTCTCACCCCACCATGCATTTCAGTTAGTGTTTGTTTATATGTGAGGTTGGCTTCAGTATTACAAACTTGTATGCTTGCAGGATTGTGGTCTTCATTCAACTGTGCGTGTGTGTCTGTGTGTGTGTGTGTGTGTGTGTGTGTGTGTGTGTGAGTGTGTGTGTGTGTGTGTGTGTGAGTGTGAATAGCTGGCATATGGTAGCCATCTTGCACTGGCGGCATAGCTGGAGGAAATTCCAGCGTTGTAGAGCTGAATCCAAGATACTGCTGCTACACACACATATACACACACACAGGTTTGTAATACCAGTGCCAAACTTAAACACACAGAGTAATACATATATATATATTTAAAGGACTCAAGAATTGATGGAAAATGTTTTTTTCCGTAATGACCCAAAAGCTTTTTGCATTTTTTCACTGCTCAGCATTTATTGAGTTCTCACTATTTTTGTTTTATTCTTACATCTCTGTCTCACATACAGCAACACACAGTCAGCAGTTGGTCTGTGGATTGGCTGGTTACTATCTCAGTATCTCTGTACACACATGGCAGCCATTAGTCCTTGTGTGTTTAGGCTTGAGCTAAAGTTGGAAGTAAGCCTAGCAGCTTGACTGATAGATAGTAATGGCAAAGTTTATTTTCTGTAGGGTCCCTTACACCGTGTTACCAATTGCTTCGGGTAGTAATATGAAGCAAGTTTTTTTATTTTTATTCATTACTCAGAGTATGGTTCAAACCACTGCAGAAGGCCAACTTTATGTATTTCTCCTGCATAAGGAGTCCCAGTGGTGGGGGGCTCCTCTCAGTATTGGTTCTAAAATGTTCCTTCTAAAGCCAAAGTTTCTCATATTATCAGAAGTACAGTTGCGATGTAGATATACACAGCATTTGATTTATTTAAAGTTATTGTTTGGCTCCAAAGAAACATGCACACATTTGAAGTAAATTTTAGCAACTTGAGTTCATGTATGTGTTTCTGAATCGAAATGCATGTTCTCATTGTGTCTCTTGTTTATTTTCGTCTCTACCCTCCTTCCTCCGCCCCTTGCTCCTCGGATATTTCCTGTATGGATTTATTTTCCAATGTAACAGATTTCCCATGCTTATCTACTTTTCTCATCCTCATCAGGAGCCTTCCCTCGTTTTTCATCTTCAGCTGTTTCCTTATCTCGTGTGCACTTGAGGCCTGTTCACATTAGAAGGGTTGTGATTTCAAAGCCTGACAGATCCTTTGTCGGCCTCTGTTTTTCTAACCTGGACTGGACCCTAATAACATTTTATCTTCCTCTCTTTGGTCTCAGTTGTCAGCGTCTTCTGTCATTTTCTTCCCCTATGATTCAAAGCCCTCTGTAACTGTTACTAGGATATTTATAAAGGTTTAATGTAAGAATTTAAAAAGAGACTAATTGATCATCAGAGCACCACATACTGGAGTCTGACCGACCATTAGGCCAAAGTGTTTCCCCTCATTTTGACAGTTAATCAGATTATCCTGCTGAGTGGAACAGACTCAGTACCGGACACGTCGGCCTTCCTGGTAACTTGTATAGCTCTGCGACCTAACAAGATTTGTCCCATGATTAATTCTTCCAGTGGGGCTTTGTTAAGTGGGGAAAAGTTTTTTTATTACCCCTAAAAATATTTGACATCAGAATGACACTTTAATATGTATGAAGAAAAGAAAAGAAATAATCTTCTACCCCAAGTCTTGAAATTTTGGATCGTGTACGCAGGAAAAAAAAATCAAATGTAAAGTTAGTGTGTGGACTAAATCAGGTAATGTTTGATGTCTTGTCAAGTCTTGATGTCTTTCAGTTTGGATGATAAGGGTTAAGTCATAAGCAGTAAAATATATCAACGTGGCACAAAGAGGAAAAAACTAAAAGGGCAAACCAACTCAAGAAGAAGCTGAATGGCAGCAGACCTTGGCTTTCAGTATCATCGGGGAAACAGGCGTTGAAGGATAAAGACGGTAGAGGCAGAAAGTCTGAGCTATTTTTCTCCACACCATCAACCACCATCCATGGTGTATCATTAAAGTTTTTATTTTGGTTTGCTTTTTAGAGAAATTCTCAAAAATACAATACAATTAAATTATAGAGCAGGTCACTTTTAACTGATGTTGATGCTTGGCTGATGTATGTTTTCACACGGAAAGCGTCAACCAAAAGCTTCAAAATATCTTTAAACTCTAAACAGTCATACTCGTACTATTAATACTGACTTTATCGATCGCTATTTGCTAAATGCAGCTTATCTCCTGGCTACCGCTGGGTTCCACTGACCCAGTCCTTTTTTCACACACGCACTCACGCACACGCACACAGTAACTCACAAAGAAAGCAAATGATTTGCACACATTTAAATACTGCATACATCCCCATTTAAACTGAAATGCACACACCCATTTGGAGAAAGACGTATGTACACAAACCCGCAGAGAGCCAGACTTGAACTGGGGAGCTTTACTTATGGAAACACAACACAAACCCCACACATACACACTCACGCACACGTCAGTCAACAGTGTTGTTATCGTCTGGAAAAGGTCAGATGGACTGGGTGTGCAGTGGTTGCCATAGTGACCCAAGTCAACACGAGAGTCGTTGTAGTAAGCCCTTGCAATCTTGGCCTGACTCTCCCTGTTGTTAGTTTTTTTTGCGCATGCACACAAAAAGACACACACACACACACACCCTGATACAGTAGTTGTATCATTTTGGTTAACTTTTATACCAACTTGTCATCATTTCCTCTGTCCTGAGCACAGGTAGCCACAATGACTCGCAGGCACACACACATGCATATAGACAGTGACGACAAAATTGTGCAGCCAGTACACTAAATTAAACATCAGTCTTAGTTAATTTTTAATTTGTGACATACACTGTAATGACCCGTCTTCGGTTACAGGACATCCTGTTATAATTTGTTATGTCTGCACAGTGAGTGAGTATTTTGTGTTTGTTTGTGTGTGTGCGTGTGCGTTTGGTGTGTGTGTGTGTGTGTGTGTGTGTGTGTGTGTGTGTGTGCATAGACGTGGCTACAAAGCTGTTTGTGTATTATGTTATTACCTAGTGTTTGGATTTGTTTGGATTTTCACCCCCTAACTCCTACACTTCTGCTCATTTGTTTGGATCACTGTGTGTTAACCCTCCCCCTCCCCTCTTCTCCCTGTCTTTATCCCCTTTCACTGTCTTGCTTTGCTTTTCCTCTCGTAAAGCTGACTAAATGTGCAGTGGCATGCCAAAGTGTGTGTGACTCACCGTGTGGGATTGTACTGCCACAGACGGAGGAAGAAAAAAAAGAAGCATTGGATTACTCATCATCATTGTGCGCACACCTCCTTTTACTATGAAGGCCTTTTTTTTATCATCAACTCTGGATTTTCCCTCGAAAATTACGGCTCACTTCCTTCTGTCTTTCCTCAACTGGCTTGTAGTGCTTCCATAGGCACTGCTGTTGTTTTTTTCAGGATGCGTCAGCTTTCACCCTTCAACTCGTCACTTCAAGGACCTTCTCTTCACCCAGGACTCTCTGCGTGTTTCTGTTTTTGCTTTCATTTTTCAATAGTTTCAATTGCGGTACTGGTATGTATGTGCTACGTCTGCACATAAAACGGGAGATGTTTTATAATAAGGTTAAACTGTGAATTTGGGTCTTTGGGACTTGAGACTTTGGGAATACTTGGACTGCGGCTGCATCCTAGTGACAATATCCATGACTACATTCCCCTGTTTGCTATGGTTCTTGCTGGAAGAGTTACAGCAGAAAGGTGACTTTTGTGGTGAGTCACAGAATAGGCTTGTGAGTACACACACACGCGCATACTCTATGCTCTCACTCAACCTATGGAAGTTAGGGGTGTGGAAATCGTAGATGCTCATAGTCGTCCTTGACATTGTTGGTCTGCTGTTTGCAGGTTTACAGTGTAACATGGCAGCTGATTATTTCTCTCTGACTCACGACACACGATATAGCGTTTTTCCTCTCCATCATGTACCTCGGTACCACTGGGGAGTCATCTCCCACCGTAGACATGTTTACACCAGATGAAAGAGTGGTTTTTCACATTAGCTTCAGAGAGAGCTTCTCCGGTGGCTGGGGGGAAAGTGGTCTGTGGTATTATCGGGCTTGTCGAAGTGTAAGTAGCCGTGTGGCTCTCGGAGGGAGTTCCAGTCCTCCTCTGATAGACGAAAGAATGAGTTCATCTTTGTCTGTGCTGTTTTTTTAATGAACTGTCTGTTATTTGTGCCTTTTGCATCAGGGGACAAACTTTGGTGAACTTTCACACTTCTGCTAAGGAGGTAACTCTTAGTTTGAGATTTTTACTACATCGAATGTATACTTTCGGACATCCTGCCCAGTAGACTGTTGAATGTTTTTCTTCCCAGGAATCAGATTAAACTTAGAAAGCAGAGATGAAAGGAAGGTTTACTCTTGATCTTGATTTTTTGCCTCAAACTGTTTCCGTCCGATAGATCACATCAAAGAAGTAGCTCTCCTGCAATCCGCTGAACTTGTTTGCAGTCTGGTAGCGCAAAAAATGGCTAATTGTCCCCAAAACATAAAAGGCAAGGGGGAAATGAATACCACATTTTCAAGTTTACTTCAGGTTTTTCAGGTTAGTTTATGGTATCTAACCTTAGTTTGAGATAAGATATGCTGGTTTCTAAAATGTTGAGGTGTAACCGGAGATTCTTAATGTACGCATGCTGCTGCAGTTATTAAATACATACACCTAGAAGAAAAAAATAAGATTAGGATCCTTTATTAGGAAAAACACCACATAAACACACATAGGAAAAAAAAAAGCAGTCGCGCTACAGGTCATCTCAGGGCCATGGAGACAGCTCAACATTTCGCTCTCAGGGAAAAGCATTGTTTCCAAGTGTTGGGGAAGGATAATTAGAAAACTGAATTTGTTTACTAGACCCCGCACTGTTTGGCATTAAGAGATGGAAAATAAAGAGAGCCTGTGCTGGAAAGTGGGAGTCAGGAACGAGCTCTGCTGAGGTGGTGAGGCAGAGATAAGGGAGGGCAGATGGGAATTCATGGAACGGGAAGTTGCAGTGAGGTATGAGGAGATGCGGCCTGCATTTTCTGATCTCTACGTACTCTGCAGGGAGGCAGGAACGGGGAGCGGGTAATCCATTAGAACGTGTGACATAAATCTGTTTGCTGAACCTTGAACGTTCTGGCATTAGAGCGCTGGAGAACACAGCCAGGGACTCAGAGGAGCAAAGTGGGGGGAAAATAAGTTGTGTCAAGGTCTAAAAAAAGTAAGAGACACAGACAGACATTGGTGGTGTCCTTGGGATTTATCATGAAGCCGGACAAGCGTCTCAATCAATATTCCCTTAACCAATGTCTACTTTTTTCACTTATTTTTAATTGCATTTAAGTTCCAGCTCCTTTTCACAGTAAATATGTAAGTTCCCGCAATGAGAAAGTACCATATATCTTTAAAGCTGCTATTTTAGTTGACACCATTTTGTCTTTGAGTATCTTAACAAAGATCTCCTAAACACAATCCTGACTACAAGACTTTAGAGCAGTCCTGCAACAGCATACTCCTAAATTGTGCTTTAATAATACTGACAGGAGAGTGATGTATTTATTGCATCGTAAACACTGTGTCAGCTGGTTTGCGCCTACAGAACGTAGCGAGTGTACAGAAGCTAAAGAAAGCAAGGAGGGGGAGGGATGGAATGGGGCAAGGGAATGTAAGCAAGTGAAGGAGAAGAGATTTGAATTGGCCGAGTGCACTGTGTGAATTTAACCGTGCCGTGGTGGTGAATGTATCACGGCTGTGTTACATCATAAGACACCAGTGGACGTCGAGTTTCTCTGTGAGCCCCTATAAAGATTCGAAAAGGACTCTGTTTACCTTTTGGGAAGATTTGACCAACTGTGAGTTACTGTTGGTTTTCTTGGTCCTCTTCTTTAGCGGTTTACTTTCAGAGGGCGAGCTGCGCAGATTGGCCTGGGTACAGTATGTGAGATGAGAGACTAGGATGCGGTTATTTATCAGACGGTTGCGTTGGCAAACAGGGCTGTGGCATCGCCCGAGGCCAGTGGTGTGGCTTCACTCACGGAACAAAAGCCACAGGTGTTCTCATGCTTCTCACACCACGCAGGTGTGTGTTGCCCATATTGCATATCTATTGCCCTGTGACTGAGTCTGTGAAATTTCTGCCCCAAGGTTTTTCCAGTCTCTTGTCTTTCGTAGCGTTTCGTATACTGAAGCCAAAAGTCATTGTCCCATTTGACTCACCCAGCTGTCACAATATCACTTTGTTTTATTATTTGACTTCCCCTGTTAAAGCAGAGGCCACGTCGTCTTCTTCCTCAGTGTCTCAAACGGACAAACCGCATTGTTGATGTTGTTTAGATGTGGGGGCCCCTTGGCTCCCAAACTTAACGCCTTGCTATCCTGATGAGAGTTTGATTGTGTTTATGTTGTGGTTTAAACAAACGGATGATGGTTTGTAGAGCTCAGGCTTTAAGGGATGCCAGCGTGCTTCTACACAGGTTGCCACGGTAATGCAAAAGCTTTTAAGTATAACAAGGTGTTGTCTTTTTATTTTGTTTTTGACTTTTATTGGACATTTTGCCAACGTGTTGCTTCTCTTTTGAGCTGTACGCCATTATTTATGACATGGGAGGTCCATCTGCTTTCTCAACCAATGACTCCCTTATCCGAGCTTTCTCTGTGAGCTCTCAGTGACCCACGGCGAAGATCTGACACTCTTAAGTGCAGTGTGACTCACCTGACTTGTCTGTCTTTGGAATAAACCCTTGTTTTGGTTTTCCTCTACCGCTCCATATTGCACTGATGAGGTACAGGTATGTGGGAGTCAGCTGTCAGGGAATGAGCTTCCTGTCGGTGCATGTATGTTTTTGTGTGTAAATCATGCTTCCTTTTGAATAAGTTGATTTGATTACCTTAAATGGACAGAAAGGTGAAAAGTGGATAATTTGCTTTGGAAGAGACAACGAACTGTCTCTACGGTGTCTGCGGTGAAATCCTAAAGGAAATGGAATCAGTGAGACTTTTTTTTGCCTCGTGTGGGCTTCGGCATATGTCGCATGGTAGATCTGAACACAATATACAAACCTTGACTTTTTTTTTATGAATTTATCCCAACACTTGATTTGTTTGCACACTCTCCTCTCTGTGTACCTTATGTGCTATTTTTTTGTTTGTTGAACAAATTCACAACACAATCAGTGACTCTTCAGCTCATGATCACTCATCTCCCATTTTGTTCTTTGTGAAGCAACACTCTGAAACAAATAAAACCAGTGAAAGCAGTGAGTTCATCAGGCTCTGAGTCATAGATGGTCTCACATTTTAGATAGGCATTCATAGATTAAATATACACTATATATACAAATATTAATATAAATATAATATAATTTACTATACATATGTATATATTGATATTTGTTTTACTTTTTAGATGTTCTTTTAGCGTTATCTTTCGTTGTCTTTTTTTTCCATCTTTAGATTTAAATTTATAAGAAATATTGATCTTGGTTCCAAGCAGTTTTTTCCTCTGTGTTTGGGGACTCTTTGTTTCTTTCTTTATGGTTTAAAGTGAACTTGAATGCTTTCAAACCTTTGGGCATCCCACACGTTCAGCTCTATAAAGAGAAGTGGCAGCAGAGATAAGATACTCTGAGTGTGTTTGGTCTCAGGTATGTGACACCACTGTCTGTCACTACTTATTATATTCATATACCCTTATTTAGCCCTCTCTCCCTCTCTTTCAACACTCCTCAGTGTGAATGCACTTAAATTAGCCAGTGTGTGACACGTCTTCGGTGTTACGTGTAAAATAGCAAACTTTAACATGTTGACACGCTAAAATGCAAACATGGTGAATGCCATACCCACTTAACATGAGATAAAAAAAGAAATTTCTTCAGCTCATTTACGGTACAACGCTAGTGGGGGGATCTGTCAGGCACAGCAACAGAACAAGGGGTTTCTAAGAACAGAAGAGACAGTGGAAATATAAATAATATAGGTTCCCTCTCACATGTGCCCTATTTAATGCAATGCATGTGTTTCATTTTAAGGAACACTTACAGTAACGATTCCACTGGTGAGGGAAGGGGTCTACCATTTATATTGACCTTGATTTTTGAAATGCACACCTGTTATTACTAAGAAGTTTGTACATTAGTATGTCACTATGTCTATAGGGAGGAAATTGTCTGAAGAACTGAGAGCCTTGGGCTGTTTTCCAAAACATTTAACCCATTTGCTTGTGAATAAAACGTATTCTGCTGCTGCTAAAGAAGATGAGGCTGTTACTGAGGCTTTAAAATAACACCAATTATTCACCTTTTCCCCATCTCTGTGTGTGTTTCTTTGTAGATGCCAGGCCTTTTGTCCAGTCCTGTGTATCTGACAGTCATCTGGTTTTTATCTTGGTCGCTGTATCCTGCTTCTGCTCAGATTTGGACCGATGAAGGTAAGACACACACACACACACACACACACACACACACACACACACACACACTTACACACACAATGCTTTATAAATGTAAAGATGTAAAAATAAATGTCTTAAGTACATGGATCTGTGCACATGCACATGAAAGACTACTTTTACTTTCGATCCAAGGCACTTAACGGCATGTTCAGTCAGAAAACCTCCAACATTTGCAATAAAAAGTGGATACAGTGCAGTTCGCCATGTAGCACCGAGTTATTTGTCCAAGCCAAACTTTGTAAAGAGATTTTTGTCTTTGGCTGAAAAAACAATCTTCATTTTTGTGGTTCCTTTTCCACTTTTTAATGTGTACACCGCAAACAAAAATTCTTTTGTTGAAGCTTTTTTTTTTTTACTACCCAATTTCAGCAATCTGTGTAGAACTAAGATATCTCCCTTTCTCTTCATTTCTTTCTAAAATTAGCCAATTTACTCCATCAGTTAAAATACTCCCCCTCAGCACGCCAAGTGAGATTTTCTGAATGTTCCCTGCCCATCACTCTTACCCTACGGCAGCCCCAATGTTCCTTTTTCATTGTTTGGAAAGTACTGAGTTTCACCCAGCTTGCAATTTCTGTCCACCCTGCCATCTGATTTCAATGTCAGGAGAAACTTGCAGCCTTCCTGTGTGCATTAGTGTGCGTGGATATATGTGCTTAAATGCACATGTGCGGGTTTCTTTGTGTGTGCACGGGTGTGCATGTGTCGGCCCTCTTGCCAGAGGCAGAATCAGATATGAGTGGAACGCTGCGGGTTTGGGGAATAATGTACTTCACTGCCAATAAAACATGAATACACACATTCAGAGCAGCCAACTCTTTGCACTGCACCAAGGCCCCAGGTATAACACACAAAAACACACTGAAACAGGCGGAGGAGGGGAGTGTGTGTCTGTTTGTACTGTATGTGGGGAAAAAGAAAAGCTGGTTAAATCTGGGGAGATTAAATACAAATATTGCTTTAAGAGGGATAGATTGACAGAATGGGAGAGAGAAAGCAGGATTTGATGATAGTATAAGTTCATCATTTATACAATGTTTATGGACATTTTGAATTTAGAGCAGTCACTCGGTGGCATGCTTGTTTTTTTTACTCTACTGTAGGAGGGGGCTGAGTGATTAAATTGTTTTAAATATAACATCAGTTTATATTTTATTTGAGTTGAAATTGATAGAAAAATATTGCGACTTTCAGTTTTCAACTTTTCACTTTAGATCTCTGAATTGAGACTTTTTGGCTCTGTGTTTTCACTATGTGAAGCAAGGATCAGCTCAACCAGTTACACACATGCAAACAACAGTTAGTCATTACATGTGGTTAGAATGATATCAAAACATTGTCAGATTAACCAGCCGTTTGGATTATTACCATAACTGGCAAGATCACACATTTGTCAGCCATTAACATTATTAAATAAAATCATAATTGTTGGCAATGATGGAAAAATAAGTTTAGAGTTTCTAATGTCGCACGGCTTTTATTACAGTCGCATAAACACTTGTCTATAACAGCTTAACTTTATTAACCATTCTTTGTCTTGTAAATGACAAATTGCTTCCCATATACACCACAAGAGAATGAACACAGTTTTAAAGAATTGTGCTGAAATATATAAACGCAACCGCAAAACCACTGCGAATGTGTGTGCTAGTTTGTTTTCCGAGCTGTTTTATTTAGTGTTGCCTTTAAAACAACAGTACGGGGGCCAGAAAGGCCAGAAAAGTAAACTTAAGGTGTCCGTGAAAACAAGAAAAGGCCTTCAGTAAAGCTTTCAGCTTGAGTATGTGTAAAATTGAATTTATGATTAACTTGGCCGTTCCCTGAAGGGCATACAGGGTTATTGCATCTGGAAAATCTAATATAAATATACCGATACAGTAAATGAAATAATAACATCCTCCTAATGCTTTCCCTTCACCTGTCTCCACCTCTTCAAACTTTATAATTCGCAACTGTTGACATCTTTAGGATCCGGCAAAAATATTTGAGGTTGTTATCCGTCAGGACATCACTTTGATTTCTGTCAAAAGTAAGTAAAGAAGATAGAGAGGCCTTTGTGGGCAAAGATGAAGCACAACCTCGGGACAGATTGTTTGTTAGCAGGCGGGAGAGGCCAGCAGGGAGTATGCATGCCTGAGGGATTGAGGCTGAGAATTAATGAAGGTGTGTTCGTGGCAGACTGGCAGCCTCGCTGATGTTTTTCCACTCCAGATCTGCTGCAGAAGCCGGCTTTCATAACATGTGGCCAAGCCAAACACGCGCACGCATACGCTCACGTATGGCAGATAGTCTATCTGCTTTGCAAAGCACCACCAATATTTGTTCAGGAAAACACTGCTCCAAGTGTCCCCTCAAATCTGCCACTTAAATGGCGAGTCATTTTTTGGTGTGCAGTTTTTCAGCTTCTGTCTGGTCATTGATATTGATATTGTTCTACACCATGAGGAGCACCCTCCGTCTTCATTTACGGCCACATTGACATTAAAGGATGCACATTCACGGTGGCTGGGATTGCGTGTTCCCTGGTTTGGAGAGATCCGTGTTTGAGTGGTGTCCTGTCACCCGGTTTTTTCCGGTGTACATGGAGTTTTGTTGTTGCTCCTGAGAGCTCAGGTGTCACATTTCAAAGGTTTCCCCACATGTGGTTGAGAGGTGCTTCCTGTTTCTGCATGAATATGGCCGGTTTGAAACAAGGAGGACTGAAGTAGAGACTGTTTTGTCCTGATGGAACATGTTCATGAAAATCCATAATAGGTTGAGTTTAGTTAAGTGTTGTTTGTGAAGTTAGGGCTGCATGTGTGTTTATTCTCAGTGGGATCAATGACACTAATTCGATTTTAGGATTATAGGAGGTAAATAAAACATTTCTAACTGATGTCTATGCCTCTATTTTTCTCTCTGTTTCAAACGCTTATCGTCTTTGTCGATCATCAAAGGTCTGATTTGCTGATGCACAGTCATTTCAGTGTCATGGCAATAGTAATTATATAATAATAATAATTCATGAAAAAAAACAAGCTAAACAATATGTTGTCTTTGTACTGTGTGCCAAGGCCTCCTCAGCCTAGTATCTGCTGGATCCCTTCCCTTGTATGGTTATGTTATTGTCATACGGCCGAGCCTACTGTAAATATTGGAGCTTAAATCACATTAATACCGACAATGCCGACACACGGTATGCCATATTGTGCCGGTATGTGATACTGCCTCGGTATTTGATGTGTGGTTTGTGTTTGCAGTGTTGGACGTACAGTATGGGCACTTGGAATCCAATGTGACACTGGCGTGCGGGAAGTCACAAATCAGGTGAGGAATGGAATCTATTGTCTATGTTGGCTTTGACAATGGCCCTGGTAATGTTGTTTTTTTTATCCTAATGAAAAAAGAAATGGCAAAAAAGTGAGCTTTTTCTTCAAGTGGAAAAAAACGGTGTAGATTTAATAAACCGTTCTGTGTATATTTATGTTATACATATCAAGTGCGATTCAAAGTAGGTCTTCAACCCGTCCAGTTGCCTACTTTGATTTACCATGACCTGGAGGACTGAGAACCTTCACCGATATATCATACATAACTTCTTTTTCCAAGATTTCTGGAACGGTTTGTATGTTTTCAAAGTAACAGAAGGTGTATTGTTCTGACAGATGAAATAGTTTTACTTAAACCCCCCGGGTTGTACTCACTGAATTTGCCAAACCCTAACCCTTGAACCAAACTCTTGATGTGTTTCCAACCAGGACACCGGTGGTGTGGCACCTCAACCGCAGCGCAGCGTTGCCATGGCACAGGGTGACGTCAGATGGCACCTTGGTCCTGCTGCACACGGATCCATCAGCGCAGGGCGTCTACAGCTGTTACGATAACCAGGGGCTGCACCTCCACTCTGTCAGACTCAGACTTGGTCGTAAGTGTTGTTGTGACTTGTTCACAGGGCCTAATTTAGATTCTGCCGTTGCTTTAGTTTCTTGCCTTGGGACCGCAGCTTAAAAAAAATGTACCATGCTGAATAGACTGCTGTGTGTCCCCGTGTTCAGAGACCGTCCCAGTCCCTCACAGTTCAATCTTTGGATAATTCAGCATAGATTTGTTTTTCCGTTTCATCAATTTAATTAATTAATTAATTTGCATCTTTTTGATTTCGTTTCAACATAATTTGCCCCCCACTTTTTTTTTGTTTCCTCTCTCCATTTCTTATGGATGAGTTTCCATTTTCTGCATTTCATTTGTTATGCCTCTCTGGCTCTCAGAGGACGTGTTGTTACAACAGTGATAATCAGAAAAGCGATACAGGTCCTCACAAAGACAAAGCCCCCCACTTCCTGTGAATGTCTCCAACAGGAAGCGGACTTCCTTTTAGAGGGACAGGGAGTTTTCCACGGGACTGGCGCGGCTTCTCCTGAAATAGTTGGTTGGGACAACAGGGCGCAGAGCTCTTCATTTTAGACTGAAGGACGTGATAGGGAAACTTGAGATTTTAAAATCTGAAATGGCTCTTCTAAATAAATAACTCCCCCCTTGATGCTGAAATTTAACCCTGCCTCACTCCCGTTTCCCAGATGCCCCAGGCCTGCTGAGCGTTTCCTGCCGAGTGCCCAATCACACGCACGTTCGCTGCTCCTGGGTGGAATCGGTGAAGACCTTCCTGCCAGCCCAGTACAACGCCTCCTTCAGGTAAGAGCCGCACACTGCAACTGAAACAACGGGGCCCAAGGTCGCATTCAGAATCGAATAGTAACAGACTATATATAGTACATGTGCCACAGCCTGTACAAAGTGTGAGTTTCCCCTGCTCTGTTTCCTCACTTTACCGTGCCTTCCTTCCTCCAGAATAACAAACGTTTGCAACACACACATCACAAGTCTTTTTCGCCAAACTGAATAGCTCCAATACTTGAACATGTTTTGTCTTGCTTTCCAGGGGCAATGGTCACGAGTGGAGGCCGTGTGTGTTGGACGTCGCCCGCAAGCACTGTGATGTGGATCACCCGGCCTTCTGGCAGACCATCCACACCCTTAGAATCACAGAGAGCAATGCGCTTGGGTCTGAAACAACATTTGTCCGGTTTAAATTACATGAGCTGTGTAAGATCAAATGAAAGGCACACTCAAACGCACGCACACACACACACACACGGAGGAGTGGAATGATTACAACTGATTTACTGGTTTTCTCTGTCAAATGGCTGTGACTGCTATATGTCTATGAAGCACTGAAGTGATTTTCCACCCAAGGTTGATCATTTTACACTTTCTTTCCAGTGCTCCACATTGGCAGGCCCCTGTCCCCTTTATGGATTTCTTTTTCCACATGTAATGTTACACTTATTTATAATAGCTTTTAGCAATGGTGCAACTTAAAGGAGTAGAACGTAAATGCTTCAGCAGCTTCTCTCCTTCTTCTCTCTCGTATAATAACCGGTTAATATTAAATTATTCTTTAGTACAGCTCAAGATTTGAACTCCTCGCACAGAATGTGTAGGAATTAAAAGTGACCCCAAATTGAACAGCTCAACTAAAATACCTGATATTTGTACTGAAGTACATTACGTCTTTGCGACCGCTGAAATAAAACAACATTCTCTCACATACATGCACACAATTGTCATGACATCGAAGGCTGCTCATCATTTTTAGAAACTGCTGTGGTGAATGGGCCCTTGTCGTCCTCGCCTACTGACCTCAATTATCGGGTTTTACTGCTCCTCCGTCAGAGCCAATCACACAGTCATTAAGGCAGTGCTCACGGTGGACGGCGGTTTTATTGCATTTTTCATGACGCACTGATGTGAATATGCTTAAAGACAGAATAAGAACGTACGCGTTGCAAGATGAAGGGAATTGCTAATCGACGTTTAATAATGGCAGGGTGATGCAGAATTTTTTTATTTTCAAAAAAATAATAAAATCCACTATGTACTATTTAAATCAGTGCCTTAACAATACCAATACCCCTTGTGCCTAATGCTGTCGTCTCCTTTTATGTTCCAACCACAGCAATAATAAGTCTTCTTTCTCTCCGTCTCTGATTGAAGTGAAACCAGACCCTCCGGAGGCCGTGATGGTGACGGACGTAGAAGGATATCCAAAGAGGCTGAACGTCTCGTGGAGCCCTCCGTCTTCGTGGCCGCTGGAAGAAGCGTTCCCCCTTGTGTTCCACATCAGATACAGGCCACTGGGCTCTGACTACTGGTCCGAGGTTAGTAGCCGAGGCCCAAGGTCTGGGTGGGTGCACTCCTTCCAGCTCACGAACTAAACACACAAGTCTGGTTTCCCACATTTCACCTCCCAATTAAACTGGACTTTTAGCGTTTTAGGTCAAAACGAAAACAAATCATATATATTTGCTCTTTCCACCCAAACATGACGTGTATTCTCTCACGTCACCGTATTTCTTATGACATGTCTCTCCGTCCATCTGTCAGATTTACTCCGAGGAGAGTCCAGTGGTGATATTCGACGCCCTGGCTGGCCACCTCCACCAGGTGCAGATCCGAGCCCAAGATGAGGTGAACGTAGACACCCAGTGGAGTGAATGGAGTCCCCTGCTCCTGGTCCAACCCTGGGAAGGTCAGAAAAAGAAACCCACTCTGTGCCCATTTCTAAATTATAAGTCTGGTCAGGACATTTTATTTATAGAACACACACAGTGAGTTCTTCACGGAGATGTGTATAAAATAACCTGAACACTTGATATTACCTTAAAAGGCACCAGATAATTAGGGAAGCAGTCGATCCTAAAATGGCAAATCCTATCCGGAGAGGATGATTTATCACGACTATCAAAACCAAAACAAAAGAGATAAACCTAATGGGTTTTGTGTGCTTGTTTGTTTGTCCCGCAGCCTCCAGCACCCCTGACCCTACCGAGGAAGGAATAACATACTATCCATTCCCCTTCAACACGAAGCCGGAAACCTCGACTGCAAAATCACACAGTAAGAATGGTTTTCACAAAATAGATTGTTTCGTGCTTGTAGGTATGAAAATAACAAGAAGAAGCTGCATCTGACATTAATGCAGCACAAGTCTCTAGAAAGACACGATTTCCTCTTATTATACTCAGGATATTACAATGCATGTAACTCCTGCCTGGCTTCATCATCAAATTACATCTAATGGCTGTAAATTGTTTTTTTTACCGTGTGTGCATTGGCACTGCACTGAGAATGTAAGTACATAGCAGCTCACATGCGGATAAAGAAATATAAGTGCAGAAAAACATACACATGCAGGATGCAGTCATGTAAACATGCCCAAAATACATTTAAGTGACAAATCCAGAGTATTTGGCTGTAAAGAGCCATCGTCAGAGTTCTTAAAACTTGTCTGCTGTGAACCAGACGGCATCTTCTTTTCCGTGCCTGCTGTTTGCGGATGTGCCCTTTTTTTTTCTTTAAAAAAAAAAATCTTAAATACCTCTCTCAATCTTCTAAAAGTGTCATGGCATTGTTTTATTTTATTGCCGTTATGTGTGTCCGCGCTTTAGCTTTGTTTCACATTTCAAAACAATGTTGTCTTGTTGTTGTGCGTGAAAGCCAGTCGAGTTTGTTCCCCCAGCTACGATAAATAGATGTTTGTGTGAAAGCCATAATGGCGTATTTAAAATTAACTTCTCTCCAGAGGGTGATTAAATCCAAGAACACACACATGCATTTTTTTTTTCTTTCTTTTTTGGCACGGGAGATGAAAGTGTGTGTAAAAATACGAGATGCTCAATTTTTAAGTGAAGACAAGACAATAACCCGGAGATGTGTGAACTGTGTTTCCTTCAACCGTCCAATGTTGTCCACATTCTTCCTGCCTCAACTATATTTGTTTCTGTTTTTCTTTCCTTTATTTCACCGCACTTTCACATGTGTGTCTTCAATCATCCATCTGTTCCTCTGTCTCCCCCCCCTCTCTCTCTCTGCCCCCCCTTGCTGCTTCAGTTGTTGACCGCCCATGTCTTCTCTCCCTCTCTGTTCCCAACCAGATCCCGTTCTTGAGGGTGACGGTAATTTGGGTTTGGTGATTCTGCTGGTTTTGTTCTCCATCGTCCTCCTAATCACCGTCCCTTCCCTCATCTATGTTGTGTGGTAAGACACACTCACGCACACAGACACACACACACACACACATCCTGTATCCACTGGCCACAGTTGTGTGGTCATTGCTTTTGAGATTCTTTAAAAAAAGTCTTTCCATTTCCCATTTTATTTTTCTAGGGTGAGGCATAGGCGGCATGATCACGTGACCAAACAGGAACTCACCTCTATGGTCAAGATGAAGTCCATGCCAATCTAATGTAAGACACGCGCGCACACACATACAGGTCACTTTTCACATGCCTCATTGTGCAGATGTTGAGCTCTCATCCATGGCTGCATGTGGTTGTTTGTGTTCTCAGTTTAGCTTGTTTTGCCAGATAGTTTAAGGTCTCTCGAGGGGTGTGGTGAAGCTAATTAAAAATCCTAATGAAGTGTCGCTCCCTTCAGATTTATACGGCTACCATAAAATGACCTCAAGCTGGAGCTACGCCAGTGAGAAAGAGCATCGCAATGTTCGGCCGTAGTGAGAACAGAAATGGTTCAAAGCGCTGCTATAAACAACATTCAGACAAAACCTTAAGATATCCGGCCAACTTGTGATTATAACCCCAACACACGCACGCGCACGCACACACACAGAGGGTAACCCACGCCCACGCACGCACAGATTGGAACCCTGCAAGCGTGTCCGAATATGTCTCTCCAACTCTGTTATTTAAATATGGGCTTTGATGGCAATGCTTAATTACATTATAATTGATACATGTCATTTAAAGTGAAAGCCTTTTCTCTTGCGCTTTCCTCCCCCTCCTTTTTCCCTCTCCTCTCAGGTTGATTTCCAGTATCTTCTTCCCATGGGCCCGTTGTAGGGCTCCACCCCAGAGTCGGCCTCTGCCTTCACCGGCGTGCCGTGCCGGCTGCCCACATCCAAACTACATTAAGCACAGCGAGTCCGTTAGGATCCGGGACGACAGGGACGAACCCGCTCAGCGAGCTGCCGAGCGGGCCAAAGGTTTCCTGGGATATAAATCCGAAGGGTAGGACGCAAATCACACGTGCAGGAACGCATCTAACTGCAGTACCCAGAATGCATTAGCCGACTCCTGCCCGTGGGGGGGCACAGAAAGCAGCCCCGACTGTTTCTTCACTGCACTCAGGACATTTGAGTTCACTGCTTCAGCTTGGGGCTGACGTAGTTTTTACTTTTTCACACATTAAGTAATGACAGGAAGTGCAGCTGCCAAACAGGACATCACAGGTTTTGTTGGATTTTTTTTTTTTTTGTTTGAGGACAACTTGCGCCTCCTCTCTTCTCTTCCCACCCAGAACTCTTGACTTTCTTTTTTACGACGTTCTTGGTGAGACAGATTACTGTGCGTCCGTTATTACATCGACTGACTCAATGCTGTGAAGGAAACTTCTGCCAGTCTCTGTGCGCGTCTGATGCCAAAGCAGCAGCTACGGGCATTATGGTCTCCGCCTCGGAGCATGAGGTCCAGGGCGGGCGGCCTGGGTTATTTAGAACTATATTTCATTTATGACAAGTGATTTTATGTTGCATGATGTTCGTGTTTTGTCGTCTGATGTCATTAGTACAGATGTTGGTTTTGTTATACCTCTTTCTTTTGTTATACCGTTCCTGAATGTGTGACTAGAGACGCACATGAATGGGAGGAGATCAGAAAAAGAGTTTCTGGCCTGTCACAGACCACCAGCGTTATGAGATTAAATTGATATTTAGTTCGTGAATACTAAACTATAGATATTTAGCTCTAGACTCAAATCATTTTATATGTCCGAGTTTTTTTTAAGTATTTTCCCTAATAATAGATTTGAAAAAAAATCTTTCAATTCAACATTTTACCTAAAAGGTCCTTGGGGAAACTGCTTTGAATGAGTAAGTATATGAATGTGAATCGCTGCTTACATCACTGCACCACCAGGGAACGGAGAGGAGACCGTGAAATGGTTTTAGGGCGGTTGGAATTAGAATGAGGGCTGTCGTTGTAATAAGGTTGTTTAGTGAAGTTGAAGTTACAGTGAGACACTAATCCAACACCTCTGAGGTTAAATGTTCAATTTGGCTGATTTAGTCTCCACGACTCCACGGAGAGATTGTTTTTTTTCCCCCTTGGAGGTGGCGGAAAGTGGCTGAATCGTAGAACATTCGTTTGTGGGACGTGAAATCCAGCCGTAAGAGGATGACGGGAGCGACTCCCGTGTCTCACGCCCAGACTCGTGGGAAATGAACGACGTGTGGTTGGTGATTAGCTCTGAATACCTCAAGCGCCGCTCAGGGTGGTTTCGTTAAATTTGGAAGTGAAACTTCGGGCGGCTGGCGTTCAAACTTTTCCTTGGTTCCTTGATTCTGTCGCTTCGTCGCCGTTGGTCTGTCGATCCAAAGCTGCGTGTTGTCGATCGATGGATTGTGTGGTTTTTCAGAAACACAAGGTGCATCCAAGTCAAACCTTTTGTTTTGGTCTCCAGTTTGACGACTGTATGTTCTCTCAAGCTAGCTCTACATATTATGCATGAATCCAGTTGAAGCTTTTTTTTTTTGTATATTATTGTATATCACACTTAAAAAAAAATTACACATGTATGTTATCGGTGATGTTTATATGTTGAGAAATGGTGGGATAGTTTCCCAGACATGGTTTTACCTCAGTCTTGCGTTCATTTGTCAGACAAATGAATTACTGTTTTACAGTTTAGCATATACAGTATATATAAATGTATATTATTCTATATAATCAATATTCTGGTCAAATGGTAGTTATACAATAGCCTTAAAGCTATTCTAGATAAATCGTAAAATCCTTCTCACTAAAGGTGGTTGTAAGCAAATGATCGGAATGTCTGATATTGCCGATGGACTGAGGAAAATCTTTGTCTGGTAGGAGCTTCCCAATATTGTGTGTCCGTGTCATTTCTGTCCAGTTATATGAAGCTGTGTTACTGTACAATTACTGTATGAACAATGTGTTTACTGAATTCCCTTTCAACCGACTTCCGCCTTCAGTTTGGTTCTTTTGTTTGGTATTTCCTCACAAACATTTCATTTCCATCATTTGACACAAAACTAATCTTTAACTTTGTACTGTAGATTTATAGGTATATGTGCCGATATATGTATGAGTTACAGCAGGGTAAAATATTTTAAGGATACAAAATATTTCAATCTTACAAACGTCTATGTCTAAAAGTATTTTATCAACAAAACCTACATTTTTTAATGAAGATACCTTGTTCGATTCTTTTAAAAACGGCAATGGATTTACCAATACTGAATTAATTTAATGGTTATATATATTTAATAGTTATATATATATATAATACATGCTTTTAATTTTTGTTATTAGCCAAACATTTCGCACTGTAGCAGTTATTCAATGATTTTTTTCATTTCTTTTTTTTTTATTGGAAAAATATGTTTTTGTGAGGTAAGGTTTTTATATTTCCCAAATTTGTCAGATTTCATAGACAATCATCACATTGCGTGTTATGTTGGTCGTGAACAGTATCTGAGTGTTTTCCATCCTTTTCTCGAGGTTCAAGTCGTGTCTTCGGTGCGTAAGTATTGTTTATTCTTTTTCCCACCCTCCTCCTTCTCTTCAGTGGTGTTCCCTCCTTTTCTCGGTGTATCCTCACTCCTTCCATGTTCCTCTGCAGTATGTGACAGCAGATTGGAGCCTGTGCGTTTGGGTTCTGACAACTCAAATTACACTCAGGTCTCCATTCTCAGATGTACATAGTCCTTTTTGCTTTATGTGTAAGACTGATATCACCATAAGCTGTTTTTTTTTTGTGTGTTTTTTTTTCTCCTTCCTGTCTTTGTATGTTTCTGTAAAAATAAATACTATTTTATCACACTTTTTTGCTTTCTTTATCAGACACAACTTTTGCTTTTTCTCACTCATTCCTCTCGGGTGTAATGTTGGTGATGGATATTTGTGTTGCGTCTAGAACAAAAAAAAAGAAAAAAAGCCATTCCTCTGAACAAATGTGCCATTGATGGAGATGATGGACTGTCTCTGTGGCGTTGTCAGGATTGTTTGACCAATGGTTTTCCCCTAAAGCTTGTCGCTTCTTGTAGCCAGTCTCCTCATAGAGGGTTTCCATTATTTGATTGCGACAGTGTCTGATGAATCCCAAATGCTGAAGCGGCCTTTTGTTGTCTTTGTGAAAGAAGCTTTCAAGATGTACATCTGGTGATAAAATTGCCTCGGCGTTGTGGCTCCGTTCTCCATACTGGGAACATGTTGGCATACAGGCTTCCTGGGTATACAGGGTCCACATTTGAAAAAAAAGAAAAGAAAATTGCTCTCTTGGCCATTATTGATGTCAGGTGTCTTTGTCGATGAGAAATCGTTTTGCTCCATTTTGGTCTGACTTACAGCCTCCGTCTGGTGCAGGTGTGGTTGTGTAAAAAAAAAAAGGAATTAGAAGCTTTGTACGTATTGCGCTCTATAAAACCTATTCAGTTAATGCTCATTTGTTTATACTGTAACAAAGCCATTTTATATGATTAACTAGTACTAACCAAATGGCGATGAGTTGTTCATATTTGGTATACATTTATATTGAATACATTTTCATCACAGTTGAAAGAATTTTAAGTTTGATTCGTGTCTATAGTCCTGTGCCTTTCATCGTTTGCTGTTATCGCTGAATTGATAGTCTGGCGTCATCTACCAAATGATGGAGATGAATGTTGTAATTGTTATTTATTTTCAGAGATATTATGTTTTTTTGTGGCCTATTTTGGTTGACCCTTAACTTACCTGGTTGTGATGTGCTAAAACTCCATCCACGCATTGTTGAACGCTTGCACACAGAGTGGAGGATGATGTTCCAGCACAGAGGGGAAAAGAGTGATTTAATGTAACTTCATACTGTGAATCAGCCTAATGTCTTCCTTCCTGCTGTGTTCAGGATATTCCCAATTAGAGGCAACAGCTCCACACAACGGCCGTAAGAGCAACCCACTGCGCCATGACTCACCAGCTGTATGTAAGTATGATGTAACCTATGTGTAACAGCAGTCACTGTCCCCAGATAACGGACCAGGACACTATAAGTGTCATTAGCAGAACGAGTCACAATGAGTATCCACACAGATATACAGGATATATTTAATTCAGATAAAAAGAACACTACATTAAACCTGATTATCTAGAGTTCATATTAAAAACAAAACATTTAACAAAAACTAAATTCAAACGTAAAATGTGCAAAGTCAACATAATATTGCATCAATGAACGTCACGCTGTAAACAAAAGCAATCATAAGAGAGTCCGTTTCAGTGAAAATGGGACTTGCAGCCAACCTGTAAATTCCTCAAATTAGTACCAAGCTTTTCTTTCTAAAATTGAAGAATAACTTTCCAAGTCCTTATCTTCGAGCTGGTGGTATATTTGAATAATAATAATAATAATAATAATAATAATAATAATAATAATCTTAAAGTGACATCAAAATTAGTTCAAAATAATTTTGTGACTTCAAAATTAGTTTTCCATAGTTTAATTACAGTTCGTAGAGCAAGAAAAAACAAAACTTATGTTTTCCCTATTTAAATGTCAAACAAGTCTCCTGAAATAAATATACTTATTAAAAGAAAGAAACACTGCAACCACCTAGTGGACACCAAGTATCACTACAACTTTACTTACCAACCAACAGGAGAAAATAAATCTGATAGAAATTAGAAGAAAAATGGCTCAGATCTGAGAGTAGAGTCAAGTTTTCTCAGCATTAAATCAAATCTGTCCAAAATCCTTCATAACTGAAATCATGTCAATTACGTTCATATAATACTTATCTATCGAGACCCATTAAATACACTCTTATGATACTACTATTATTTGTATGCAGTATTTAAAACACAGTACTGATAATACTGTATAGGAATGTGTGTGATCAATCTACATCTAAAACAGTGAAATGACTTAAGCTCTAAACACTCAGTGAATTATAATATTAATATGTCATAAATTATTCGAATAAAGAGGCCAAATCGCTTTGTTTCACAACCTAATGACAATTTATACTGCAGCATTATGAGAACTGCAATAGGATGCAATAGTGAGTTTATGTGTAATTGTAATGTGTAATTGTTAATTATTTGTAATTCATACATGACTATTCATTCTTTTTTTTCGAACCAGACTAAGCATCTCCAAAACCCTTATCCATCTCTATGGCTCACGTTTGGCACTGAACACTGGATTCTGTAGGAAAGGCTGTTTTTGACGGGATGATTGTTTTGCAGTCATTTGTTTGTGCAGTGGAAAGTGTTTTGAATCTGTCCTAGGAATTTGTATATATTCAATTTCACTACTATGATGGTTTTCAAAACACAGTGGAATAAGAGTGGTTACATACTGTCGGATACACTGAGGATTGAAGTGACAATATGTGCTTGAACTTTGGCTGATTTTTTTTCCTTGAGCAAAGACGAGGGTGGACAGTGGTCGAGAGGTGACGAGTTCAGTGGAGGTCAAGTTTTGGATCCCTGACTTGTGTTTGGTAACATGAACGGAGAGACACGCCTCTACAAAATGATATGTCAAAGTTTTAAAGGATCACTCCCAAACCACTAAATACATTAGTTATTAGAGATCAGCTGAAGTGAAGATTCCGGACAGGACATTATTGGCAAATAAAATAATTGGCATGTTATTTTCAATTCAATATGACATTGAGGTGATTTTTGTTTCCTTTCTATCGTATGATGGGAGAATGTTCCTTCTTGTGACTCGAAAAATAATGATTTGCTTAATTTCTCCTCATCTAAGATGAAAAATTGTTTTAAATTGTTCTGCTTTCTCCAGTTATTTTACAGACAATGTGTTTTATCTGTTCCAGATAACAGCTGGGAGTTGTTTGCTAAACGTCGATGGCCACCCCGTGTTTGGTGGAAATAACATCTCTGGTTCCTGTCAGATACATGAGCACCGAACACAGGTGGGGGAGCGTCGCTGTGGTGCTGATGTACACCCAGTACGGGATGGGAGCCGTGTGGCCCAATGGGCACACCCACAACCCGTGGCGCACGGCGTCCCGGACATGGTGTGTTGCCATGGAAATAAAAATCATCCATGGCAAGGAGCACCAGGCGTCTTTGAGGCGTCCCATCCACATGAGGAAGCGGAGGGACAGACACAGCACAGGGATGAGAGAGGAGCAGTGCAAAGGAGGACGCTGAGGGAGGGACACCGCAGCCTGAGGGGTGAGTAAGAGAGAGATGATCAGTAGATGGACCGTAAAACTAAACTAGAAATGTGGATCTTTTCCAAAAAATACTTTTAAAACTTCATTAAACAGTATGTAGTGGAACATTTTACCAAAAACTTCAAAATATAATGTGTGGCCAACACATTGAGCAAAAACATCAGGGTATAGTATGAAATCCATAATTTGACAAAAAACGCTTTAATATAGCCAAAAAGTCTAAGACTAAAAACACTCGAAACTCGCACAGTAGCATCTGCAGGGCCTAAAAATAGGGTAGGTGTGAAAATGAAGTAAAAAAAGTGAAAACGTCATAGTATAGCATGTCGTCAAAAATTCA